>WARS01000036.1:8129284-8609284 GCA_008933995.1 Datnioides undecimradiatus | reverse complement strand
ATGACTTTATTTAATTTTACACACTTATTCAAGATACTGTAGCAGCAGCCATGTGTTTGTCACAATGGAATTGGGAGAGTGTTGAAGATTATGATTAAAATATATCTTTGGTAAATTTAGTGAGAGTGTTTACATGAGATAAAGGCTGGTCCTCCTGCAGGAGCAGCCTGTGTATTCGTTTTAGTTTTATACTTTTGTTGCTGTCAGTTTAATTCAGAACAGGCAGGCAGTTAAGTTCTCGAATGTTAATGGCATTCTAGTGTTTTTTTTCTTAATCAATTAGACCTTTATTCACAGTATTTCAAGAATGTGCAGAGAAGTCCTGGAAAAAAAATGTTTCAAAGTATTATAAATTTAAAGCAATGGTTCAAACAGTTGCTTAACACTACCGTAGATAAGAATAATGAATAGGAATTTTGTTTATATTTACATTAGAAAATAAATTTTAAAACCTGACAGTACTTGGTGTTTTACTGTAGCTTTACTGACAGCCGATACGAAGGTTTCTGCAGGAGATTTAAAGCTATGGCTGCCTCATGTTTTCATAAGCCCCCCGTCTGATGCCCTGATATCATTATGTCTTAGTGTTAAACCCTTTATGTGCCTGTAAGACATTTGTAGAAGTGAGATTAGGCAAATTAACATACATATGTATCACCGGTTCAACCATGTTGACCTTAGAGGGATGTACAATGGTTTCCTCATCCCTAATTTGCCCAGGGCTGCCCCACAAGCATGTGGATTATCACCTGGCTTCAATGGCTTGAGATGGATCATTTTAGTATTTTTTCTGACATGAATAATACATCAACATCATCTCTTTGAGGATATTTTTCTCTATTTGTTTGCAGGAGTCTGCTGCTTGCTCACCTGGTTGTCATAGTATGTGTGTGCTGTGTGCAAACGCTGGGAGATATACAGCCAGTGCTGGCTTCTCTGTGAGGAACCTCAAAGGGTCTGATCACTGACTTCTCCATCTCATTTTAGGCAAATCAAAGTGTGAAAAGTCTCTCCTGGAGCAATATCTCCATCATCAGGTTGGGTCAAGAATGTTTATGAAGGCTGTGTGCCATATTACCTGTAATCTCTGGAGTATGAACTGCTGCATTTCTTACTTCTCTATGCTCCCAGGAGGGAAAAAATGCCCAAAATTATCTTGCATTGCACCTTTTCCGCAACACCTCAACGTGGCAAATCAAAGCCTCAAAACCGTACATGTCACTGTGCCCAAGGTCACCCAGAGAAATGAGAAATCTCTGTGTACTGTACAGTCCATCCCTATAAACATGCCACACAGCCTCTGAAGTCTGACTCTGCTTTTAAGAAGTCCAAGTTTGTTTAATAGTACATAATGCAATAAGTCGATGGACCCCTGCTGGAGTTCAGAGAGGGAATGCTTGAATTAGTTTGGGGGGCAGGTGGGTGGAGGTAAGGTGGGGTTGGGGGGGTTGATGGGTTGGGGGGTAGTTGAGGTAATCATGAGTTTTGCAGGTGAGACGAGCGAACAGCATTTACAGTGTCTATCACACTGTCTGACCTCGGAGTGCATGATTAGCAAGATTATCATGGTCCTGCTGTTATTTATCAGCATAAGTTAAGTGCATTTTGGACAATTCTTATATCAGCAGCATATTTCTTTAGTTTTTGAAACCTGATTTTAGATGGTGAAAACGTATTTTTGAGGAATTTCTGTGTGGAAACGTAGTACTGATGTGAGAGTAGACCAGAGACCAGTTGGCAGGTAGTGCTGTTTGTTCAACACATTAGATTGAATTAATATGAGGAAAACAGAATAAATAATTAAAATAAAAAATCCTATATTTTGATATTTGATTTTTGCATAGGCTGTAATTGGATTTGTGGGACCCCAAATAAAATGGAAGAAGGTGCTGACATCAGATTATTAAGGTGTGAGTGAAATAAAAAATGAACAGATGTCGCCCTTAAAATTTGAAGTATTTCTAAAAAATAATAAACAATAAATCATCTGCGTCCGTACAACAAGAAAGAGATGTGCTTTTCAGACCAGCATGAGTCTGTTGTGTTCGAGTCAGTTTTAAAACAGAAGGAACTGTGACTGACTCTAAAGCTCCCACTGCTGTCTAAAGCAACTCACTGCACTAATAACCTCATATCCATATTCAACATTATAAAGGGGAGCCTTATTTTACAAGCCACGTTCACACATTACAAAGGCTGACTTGAAAACATACAATTTAATATGAGAACACTATATACAAGCATACGTATTTACACTTGGAAAAAAAAAGGAAGTGCAGATGTTGTGAAGTGACACAATTGAATCATTTGACAAGATTAGACTTTTTCAAAGGATCCTATAGCTGCCAGGTAGTCGCTGAAATCATTACGTTAATAACCTAAAACATGAGGCATAGGATTACTCCATGAATCCATCAATAAATTAGAATAATGCTAGTGAGCAGCCTTAAAAAATGTTCTTTAAACTGACATGACATTTTTTGTTCCATTTCCAAATGACCGCTGGCAGAGATTGCTGGCTCTCCTATTAATTCTCAGGTTTTCAAGGAAAAAAAAATATATCTATCATAAGTAGAAATAATGAAGTTGAAGAGCTGATGCCCCGAGGAGCAGTCACAAAGAATTATATCTTTCTATAACACAGGACACAGGCAAAAGATAAGTACCTGTCAGTTGGCATACTTTCTGCTACATGTGCCTATCAATAAAAGAGATTATTTTCCCCAGTTATTACAACAAAGATCTGGGGGGCTCAAAGATTGCACCTTTAATGAGAAGGAATGATTTCCTCCTGCACACTTACTGCCACACTTGAAGTGAGTGAGCTGTAATGCCATCAATTTCTCTCAATTTTACACGAACTTATTAAAATGAAATATTGCCAACATTAATTCACAGGGATTATTTATTACATTTTAACAGGATTATGGTGTGCGGGGCTTGATTTGGGATTCACACCCTGTATTGTGATATCGTGGTTTAGCAGTCAAATTCAGCAGGCTTGTCGTAATTAAGAGTGGCAAAATAGATGGTTGCCAAATGATATGTAGCTCCACAGCTAATCTTTGTGTACTGAAATGCTGGAAATACTGAAGACCACGTTCAGTCGATGGAAACCTGGATTTTGTCTCTATCAGTGGAGAGCGGCTTGTCGCTCTGCTTGCAGTACCTTTCTGCTAAAGAGGCTCCAGTCCACATTGCAAAAGGTGATTTCTTCATAGTTGTGTGTGTGTGTTATTGAGTTCAGTAGTGTCAGGTGCAGTGGTGTCTCGCAGGGCTGACATTGATGTCATGTCTGTAGCTGTCAGGTTTGTTTCCCACACATAGTTTTGCAGCCATGGCTTAATGCACTGGAACAACCATATAGACGCCTCAGTGATGGTGATATAAAGAACGTGAGTGCCTCGATGACAGCGAAGCAATAATTCGTACGGGCACCTTATCGTATTGGGCAGAAAATCCAACACTTGCAAAACACGTCTTTAATCTCGAAACGTGCCTGGCTCCTGAAACGTGCCATTAGTTATACTGATGAAGGAGCATGACTTCATACCTTAATTGCGAAGTAATGCAAAGGTCCTCAGAACAAATCTATTATGAATGGTCCTACCAGACATCACATGCAGGGGTCCTTCTGACACCCCATACTCTTTAGCCACAGCATCACGCTGTGTCTGGTCGTATTGTGTTGTGGAAATTTTCCATTTTCTTTGTTACCACAAAAAGGGTTACATTGAAGGTAATGGCTTTTCAACATTGTATTTACACTTGCTTTGTTTGCTTGTGTGTGTGGGAAGAAAAGGGATCTATAAAAGAACGTGAAACAGGGAAAGCAATCAAAAGTCTGGCCTTCACTCTCACTGTGTTGCAAACAAAAATGTTACAAGGCTAGGAGCTGCTGAAGTACCTGCGGAGAGACATTTCTGTCTCTCTCTTTTGAGCCACTGAGAGGTCCTCTTCTCTAAATGTTTTTCTTTATTATTGCACATGTAGGATACACGGTTTTATTCAGCCTCTTCCTCTGCAAAGTAAATGGCTGCCTAAGTTACCAAATAGCAATTAAAAATATGATACAAATAAAGAACAGAAGCAGATTGTATTGAACTGCTTCTGCATACAGTGTGACAGATCCATGGCAAAGTCTGGAACTTTCAGCATTTTTAATTCAAGTACACTGAAGTTGTTTGTGTGAAAAATAAAATGGGTCAAGTGGAACAGTGCCCTTTGACAGTCCTTTTCAAAATGGAATGAAACCTGGGAATAGGGTTTTTCTTCCTCAAAGAGATGGCAACCATACAAACTCTCACAGGAGACACAAATGAACTTGAATATCTAAAAGCAAACCTCTACACTTTGATATTAGTGCAGACAGGTGTAAAAATATATATAGCTAACACAGAGCAATAATAAGAGATTTATGTATGTAGGGCGCAAAAGAAACGCAGAGCCGCTGCCTGGTGCTGTCAGGTTCATTTTCCTGTTGCGTCATTCACCATGCCAGTGCACAGTGGAGCCAAATATGGCAGAATCCTCTATTTCTCATACCACGTGCATCATGATCTCTTGTCAGGCAAACAGATGTCTGAGCAGCTCCATGGATTGTTGGATGTTTATATATGTGTGTGCAAGAAATGAGTAAACAAGTTGAAATATTTCCCCCTTAATTTGATGCACAATGCATCTTGACAGCCAATTCAATTCATGCAGATTCAAGATCCAGAGTCACATGTCAGGTCCTTTCTGCTCAGATAAAATAAGTTAGTTTAGTAGCAGGCAGCTAATAACTTAGTATCACCACTCAGAGCAGCGAATCAGGGCTTTCTATTTGTCCTGTAATATTATCACCCCATTCTGACCCTATCTAACCTTTTACCTGTACAGTCAATACACTCAGAGGTGATAAAAGACCACGCGTGAATGGAGTGTGTGTAATGTTGCAGCCAGCAGCGATTACAGAGGTAACATGAACACTTGGAAGCGATACTGAGACAGGGCTTTTTGTGCCTCCTAAATTGCTGGACAGCTCCAGGGCTGACATTTAAAACATAACATCACCAAACAAAAACACATTAAAAAGAGAAAAGCTGAGCAGGGGGCTTTAAGCAAAACCTGAAATTCAAGTTTTGGCGAAGGCAACTGACCCAAATTTCCTGCCCCTTCTTCTCCTTAACATGCTTCTGCAAGCCCGGGCCCCGGGGTGACGTATCCCTTACACAGGGATTGCCAGTGCATTTACATAGCATGGTTAATGAGAGATCAACACCAGGAAAGCGCCTTGAATATAAAGCTTTCTTGTAAAAATAATGAGCGAGCGATTGATCCATACTCAAACAAGCCGGTTTGCTGAGTTAATACCAAAGGCAGATTATAGCCAGTGCCAAAAGTGCCCTGGCGTGCGACGCCTTTTGCTTAGAGGGTCCCCAAACTTGTCATCACATTAGCACATGGTCAAGGAGTACATCCTACCACTCTCATAATCTGCTTTCCTGCACAATTAGCCTTCTATAATAAGGCAGCTGCCTGACAGCCGGCAGGGAGAAAAGGGGAAAATCACTGAGTTTCACATAGGATGGATGGATCGTTTACTGCCACTGAAATTTAGACTCTGAGGCGATTCCCTCTCCAACTCATCACCTACTGCTGGTCCTCACATTAGGTCTGAGCGTTATGACAACATGGAGGCTTGCTCTTCTTTATTGTGCCAAGCATCTATTGCACTTTGATGAAGCCAGACAAAGGAGGGTGAGCGGGGGTGGGGTAGGGGAGAGAGAGGGAGAGAGGGACAGAGAGAGAGAGAGAGGGAGAGAGAGAGAGCGAGCACCCATGGCCAGGGTAGAGATGTGTTTTTAGCTCAGAAAATCTGAGAGAATCAGATGTTGGAGAGGGTAGAATGGCAGGGGATGGCAAGTTTTCTGAATAAAATAATAGATAATTTCATTCCGACAAAGGCGAGGAAACTATGGGCAGGAGAACAAAATAGCAGGAAGGGATGGAGAAGGGAAGGGGTTTGAAAAGAATAAGAAGAATTCAGTGCTGCTTCTTGCAAGGAAAAAGAAAAAAAAACATTGATGACACCCGGTTCCATTCTTCCGCTCTCCCCTTTCTCTGCTCCTCGCCTCGCAGCACGGCGGGCTAAGCTGGGAGCTGTAATGTCATTAAATTGCAAATGCTTTTTTTTCATTTCCGACACACACTGTTTACTTATCTGGCAAAAACATATGTTGGAAGGAATCCGTTAAATTCTGCCCATTGCCTTGGGTGAAAGTGCAATAGAAACGGGCCCACTGAGCTCCTTCTGTCGTCTCCTTTTAGCACTTTGCCTTATCTACAAGGCTGCTTAGCAGCAAACTGGCGAGTTCAATGAAAAATGAAGATACAGTGCAAGATTAGGGAAGAACAGTGAGGGGAGAAATGCTTGGAGAGAGGGTCATCCCATTGCAAATGATTTCACTCCTCTCCATCTGCATAAATGACTATTTTTAAGGCATCTCCAGCGTCTGTATATTTTTCTCACTCTGCCACACATTTAATTTCACGCCCCGTGTTCTGAATATGCTTAAATGCATATCTCTGATGCACCTTTAAGCCAGAGGAAAGAGGATGGGGGGGAGAGTGGGGAGGGTACGAAAGCAAAATTAAAGATAAAATGGTGTGATTTGCACTACAAGTCTATTACTTTATGGCATTTACATATAGTTTACCTCTGCAATTCCAAGATTTTTTTTCTAGCACCTTCCTATCAGTATTTGGGCTTGTATAAATATGTATAAATCTTTGTTGAGAAAAAATAGAATTCCTAGCACTGCACAGGAAAGTTTGAAGGGTGCACTTTCTTGCTTCAACTTCTTCTCGTGCTCCCATGAGACTGTCAGCATATCTGCTGGGGGTGTTCTCTCCCAGCTTGCCCCAACAAAGGCACAGGCTTCAAGCACTTTGTGCCCCATGATCCCCAGATACTCCTCCCCTCGGTGAGGTGAGTGGGGAGAGGGATCCCGGGTCAAGGCTTGGCCATGGCTTTAGAGGAAGGGCCTTGCAAAGCCTGATGCAAGTGAGGAGAGTTGCGGCATCCTTGTCAAACAAGTGTCCTGAGCAGCTCTGTGAGAGCAAACCATGGACTCCAAATATGTCATGGTGGCTGTCAAGGACAATATTTACAGACGAGCCCAGACTCCCACATGGGTCTCTCACGATGACATGATGAATAGCGGCTACATGTGTGCTACCACGGTGCTATCAGGTGGACGTGTTGTTCTACAGTGGCGAGGAAGTTCGAGCCTGCGAGTGGAAAGCCCGCCCCTAACAGCAGAGAAGAGGAAGGCTGTGAATTGGCCTGGGAATGAAAAGGAGAGAGAGAGTGAGTGAGAGAGAGGCTATTCAGAGCACGATTCCTTTCCTTCATTGTCTGCCCGCTTAGATTTGAATACGCTCACTCAAAGCAGACGAGAAAAATGCTTCAGACCCTCGCATTGTTGGCTTTCTCTCTCTTCTTTTCTATTTGCAATTAAATGCATTTCAAATGGAACAACTGTACAGAGAGCATTTCTGATAAGAAGGAATTCCATTGCCTTTAACCTCCTTTGTAATGGCTTTGCAATTTTTGAGCACTCTTATTATGAGAATTGCACAATCAAAACATATCTTTGAATAGAAAATGCCATACAACTTAAGTATTGCTTCATTGAAAATTAAATTGCATTTAAAAATCATTTTTAGTCCTCTGTGTTCCTCAGTTCTTAAGCCCATCTTAGTGTTTCTGTTTTGTTGCTTTGTGTGTAACATTGTGCCTTGACAGGACCCTTGTGTCCTGAGCGGTATCACACACACTGGTCCTAAGCATGGGATGAGATCAGTCAATTAGAATTAATGTCATCTGGTCATTTACAGCTAAACACCCTCCATATGCATTGTGTTTGCTTTGTGTGCAAAGCATCAACTGCAAAACCAATCTCATCCTCCAGACATGAATTTTTGAAGGATTTGAACGCTGTAAATAACTCCAAACCCTCTCTTACGAGGTTTACCCCTGGAGCACTTTGTAACTTATCAGGGCTGCCTTGTGCCTCCTCTAATGCTTGCATTATGCTCAAATGTAAATCGGTAAGCTGCCAGAGAGGTGGGCGGGAATCACTGAAGAAAGAATCACTGAAGGGTCTAGCCAATATTCTGATTGGGGCATAGCAAAATAAACAGTATAGTTTTATTTTTTTGCCCAAGCCACTTTGAACAAAAATATATCACACTACTCTGTTATATTCACAAACAAAAGTTCTTTAGTGTTACACACTTCCAGAGATTTTTGCCCAAGTAATGAAAAGTGAGAACATTAAAATATTTAATAAAGTTTTTTTTGAGGGCTGTAGGTTTTTCATTTTCAAAATGCCAACACTAGTATAAAAGGAAACTCTAATATATTCTGAGTGAATGATGCCCAGGGGTCTGTTTTGTATTTCTAATTTCCATCTCTAATGGTACAAGAGACTGATTAGTAATTAGGACAGACTCATTTAAATGCATGTAATGAGCATTATAGGTTTCCCATATACTGCACACTTCATACTGATGAAAATGGATAGCATCTTCATCAATTTGAACGCATGTTGACCTTTAATGGCAATTAATCTACAACACTGTTCTTCATGCTGCTTGTCCTTGAATTGGCATTATAGTGTAATGAGTATATCATTGGCATCTCCCAAATAATTGACCTCAAGCATGTTTCGCAGCATAACTATTAATCTTATTTTCCAGTGAATAATTTGATCAGTTTGCAAGAGAAGTGGGTTATACAGAGTACAAACTAGTGCAGACGGATATGTGGCCCCTAGATATTAATTTGGAGATGGATAGGAGTCTTAAAGAGGATTAAAAACTCTATACAGGCTAGTCATTTCAGACGACCGCATACCACCCAGTCCACTGTATATACTGTCAGTCACTGCTTGGCATGGTTGAGATTTGAAATGGTGACAGTTAAAGTACAAAGATGTCCAATCCTAGACTATTTCATGGCATATTTCTTGGAGCATCCTGAAGGAAATGCAAACTGTGAGGGCCAGTCGTTCCAGTGAACCAAGGCCACCAGACACAGCAACAGTGCCCCCGTGCTATTGTCTACAGACACTGCATCTCCCTCCTGTCTGAGCAGTGCCACTCTGTCTCACACAGCAATATACTGTCATAGCAACTACATTAAAACAGCTACCACAACCACTGTTAATATTGGCATAGCTCATCTTTTCAAAAACCTGATTGTTGATACTTGTAGTTTCTTTGTGCGTTACAAGACAAAAGAAAAAATATTTTAAAAAGTGCCAAAACTAGAAATATTTGCATAATATGAGAAAATAAAAACAACACAAGAGAGATATGAACATTCTGCAGGAGATTAATACAGCTTTGTCTCTGAGTAAAAACAAAGGAAGTGTGCTGCATATGTAAAAAATAGTTTAATCAGACAAAAAGTGGAGTGGACTGTAAAATCTGTAGAAGCTTTATCTCAATATTGGAACAATTACAATCATTGGTTAGTAGGAGCTATTTGTCAATTTATAAGTTAGACAGGTTTGTCAGGTAGCTATTATTATTATGAGATACTGTTTGATACGTACTCGCTCATGTTGTGTTTCTGAACAAATAACTACTGTCAGACAGCTTTTATTTTGAAAATGAATATACATCAGTTTCTGTTTCATCTTGCAAAAATTTGTTTGTGTATGCAAGATTTCATGCAAGAAGCACTCCAAACCAAACCAAAACAACACATACCATTTACGCGACCTGTTCTCCATCATTTTATAATATTTTATGAGCATTTTAATTCATTCATTTTTACGGTAAAATACTTTAAATTTAAGTTTGTGCTCATCATATGAATATGAAGAAGAAACTTCCAAGCCCAGCACGGGCTGTCGAGTGGCTCCTCTCATTACACATCATTAATGAAATAATAGCACACAAAAACAAGCAAAAACATTTGAATCGGTTGCTTTTCACCAGCTCCCTGTTCTCTGCAAATGTAACTGAAGTGGCCTCGATTCAAATTTTAAAAGGCTGTCTATTATTTAGCCAACACATACCCCTATAAAAATATGCAGAGTGGGTTAGGTGTTAAGTGCAATATTCACAAAGCTGTCAAGAAAATGGATGCATTTCTCCATCCACATGGTAACAAGTATACAATAAAGTACAAATGAATACTCACCTCCATCTGTGATTCCCTTTGAAAGACCATTAACAGAATGGCTTCATTCGTCCTGCCTCAAAGATGCATTATGAACCGTTATGCACATCATTATGTTGAACCTGCGAGGGGGAAAGACAAAAGACAGCAAATTAGAGTTTACTAAGTGATCTGCAATTAAAAATCTGTTCGTGTCACATTTACTTTGTTTTGGGTTAAAAATATCTTTCCATGTTGTAACCTCAAAGTATCGTTAGATATTAATAAAAATATGTCAGTAATCAGTAATCTCATAATATCCTAAACTGATCAGCAAAAGGCTCCAGATAAATGTTGGGGTTTTTTTTACCCACTATGCATGTGTAAAGAATATTTTTTACTCTCACAGTAGTCTGATGCATGCCATTATATGCTGGAGCTTGTTTCTCCACGGCTCTCTGGCACCATCCTGTGTTTCAGTGGGAATAATGGATTCTGTTTATTTACACGTTTAAGAAGTCGGTCATGGGGGAGAAGACATTTTCAATAAAAATCAAAGTATTTAAATAATGGAAACAATATAGCTGAAAGAAGAAGAATAACTGTGTTCAGAGAATTTAATGTTATGTTGAAGTTTACGCCCTTATTTAATTAATGGCCTAATGACTGTTTCGTAATTTATATTTTAAGGGATGCAGAAAAAAAACAAGCAAACATTTAGGTCCACACAATTGAATAAAAAGAAACATTAAAGAACAATAGTCTCTAGATATTTCCAGATATTTTTGATTATTAATTGTCAAATATTTATTAAAAACGTTTATATAAATAACTTTTCTGGGTTTCAGTATTTTTAAACATGTACACAAATAGCAGAATAAATCTTAAATTCAGTGACTTCTGGCTTTCAAAAACTCAAATTATAGCACATACTTACTGTGTTTAGATGTTTATATGCAACTACGTTTGTTTTGATTTTGTGTTCAATCATGTCTATGCAGGTTTTTAGCATTTCCCTAAACCAGGCTGCCAAACCCTTAAGTAGGCTTGTTTTATTTAGTTGATGACATTTGATTTTATCTTCTCTTTAATTTAATTCAGGTTTGCTCACTGTGCTGAATTGGATTTAGCTTTTTTCACGCACAAAACACCAAAATATTCCTTTAAATGACAAGCCATGACTGTGATGAACAACAATCAAGTCAGTTGTAAACTCAATAGAGTCACATATACTCGGGTCCCTGATCATTCATACTCCTGTCACTGACATGTTTCTCAGACTTATTTGCTGAAATAAATGTAGAATAATGTTTATAGAGACATTCCCTTTGACTCCCTCCAGGAACTGTACTCACTAATCCTGTTGAGTGCAGTGACCCTCAGAGGACCTGTTATGTAAAAGACTCTGTGGTCACACATGAGTTTTCTCATGAGGCCATGTTTATGTCTGTGCTATGTACAGACTCCAATGTTTATCTGATACCTTACCACTTTAAATATATTTTGCACTTGGACAGCGATTTTAAAGCAGTCTACTCTACATTAGTACAAAAAACCAAAAGATGTTAACTGGAAGATGAATAATAAGCTACGTTTCATATACTGCAAGAAGATTTGATTTCCTTTATTACTAAATCTAAATGTAGACACCAGGAGTTTATTTCCTAACAAAGGTTAGCAGTTTTATTTCAGTGCATTCATACCGATTTATATGTTTCAGGCAAACCGGACATCTTTAAATCTTTAAAATTAGAAATACAGACATTTATGAACGCGTAGCTATCATTTATTCTTGCCCCTGTGATATTATGCATACATTTCATCAATTTACAGCCTTCGTAACAAAAGTAATCGGGGGAAAAAGAACAAAGCAAAAAACTACTACTTAAATACTTAATAACTTTGTCTTTGGTGTGGTGGAATAAAGACTCCCCTGAACTGCCAGCAGTCACATGCCAGGCCTCTGGAGTGCTTCAAGAGACACATTTAAGCATCAGGAGTTTCTCTCATTCTAAAGCTTCTTTGAGTAGTGTGGAACGCCTGCTGTCGAACAAAGGCTCCTTAAAGGAAACTCGTAGTAAATCATATTTCTTTACAAAGGGCAGTAAGAGACAAATCACATCTGTATGATAAGATCAAAAACATGAGACATCTGCTGTGTCTTCTGACAAAACACTGAGATCAGGTGATTGTCTGGGTTTTAGTCCAACCTCATAGAAGTGAGGATGTCTGGGTAGTGATGGATTTGATCTTTATGGAATTTACACAGAAATGAATGGAGTCCACTAACTTTTTAATCAGTATAATTTTTATATTATCAGTTTCTCCTCCAGACTGTGTCACTCCAATTAAAGTCAGTTTGCCTGTAGTACTTAGAAAAGAAATTTCATTTGGTAGGGGGATGCAAAATCTACATGAAAACAAACACATGGAAAGTCCAAACTAAAAGAACTAAAACTAAAAGACAATAATACAAGGTAACCCATTAAAAAAAATGTTTGTGTCCTACATGTCCACCTAAATTCAGTTTCGCCCCACTTTGCTGGAAGTGTTAAGTGTGTTGGATGAGTCACATGACATCCAGTCAAGTAGCCTCAGCATCATCCACTCAACTCTATGACGTAGTTAGTTTTCTGTCAACCATTGACAGAGGAGGAGTGTTCTGCCTTTAGGCTGTGTTCATAGTTCTCCCAGACTCCTTCAAAGAAACCAAACTTTAGGTTTGGTATGTTTTATTCAGTTTACTACAAATCACATAACCTTTACACTTCTTCTTGCAATCTGTAAAGGCTCAGTGGACATCATCTGCTTCAACTGTTGGACTGCAACAGTTGTGATATACGCCCTTATTGTGTTGTTGCATTGCATACCGATGCATTGATGTATAAGTAGTGTTGTGCTACTTTTTAATATACGGTTATTGGTACTTTAGTCAAGTGACCCGTGAAGGATCATAAGATATATCAGGGTGCAGTGGGATAATTAATGGAATATAAAATATGTTCTGCCCCAAACATGTGTATTATGTCTTAAGTTTTTTATTAAATATTGTATACTTGAACCTTTTTAATCCTTTAATAGTTATTTACCTGAAAAGTTATT
This sequence comes from Datnioides undecimradiatus, assembly GCA_008933995.1. Classification (NCBI taxonomy): domain Eukaryota; kingdom Metazoa; phylum Chordata; class Actinopteri; order Lobotiformes; family Datnioididae; genus Datnioides; species Datnioides undecimradiatus. The sequence continues at coordinate 8,596,023 of WARS01000036.1, read as the reverse complement.
AAAGTTTAACAATATTCAGTGGGGAAATGTCTTTTTGATGGAACTTACAAGAACTTTTAGAAACCTGAAACAGGACAAAGGGCTGCAGGTAGACTATTTCTTCTTAATGGGACACAAGTTAAAAATTTTGGAAGCGGTTCAATCTCATCAAGTTTGGTATGAATCTTTTCTTAAATGTGAAATCTCAATCTGAAGAGTTAACTATGGCTTTCAGACAAATGTACCAGAGTTACAAGTACAATGTTTCACTTATTCATGAAACTTCAGAGTGTAATAATAAAAGCATTAAATAAAAAATACTCAGGTTAAGGTTGTTTTTTTTTCCTGAAATTTCCCCAGTGTGGGACTAATAAAGGAAATAAAGGAAGTACAAGAACCTCAAAACTGTACTTGATTACTTCTGACCACATATCAGTGTGAATGTTGCGTGTTACACTTCCAGTTCCTACAGTTGTTTCTTTTCTGAGCTCACATGAACAGCAAAGGGTGTCAGCTGAGACGTGGGGTGAAAAGTTTGATCAATTGAACAAAAAGCTGAGAAAAAAAAAAAACCCCACTACAATAGGGAAAACTGTATCTTCTGGCTTGGATTAAAGTGCTTAGTCTCCCATTAAGATTTACACAACAGATCCTGGCTGGCCCTCCCGCCAAAGCTGTTTTTTTTTTTTCTTTTTCACTCCGTTCTTTTGTTCGCTCATAGTAACTTAATAAATTATTGAATTTGTTTTGAGATAATGTATCTTTTTCAAAATTGTTATCAAATTGATCCCATAAATTGCATTTGCATATAATACCTAGTTCATTTAATAAATCATTTTGTATTTGTTCGATGTCTCCACAGGTGGCTGTGTAACATGTTCTGTCTGAGGCAAATCTGATGTGTTTCCAGTTTCATTGTCTTTTTCTCTGATAAACTCAAAGTAGTAAATCAGGCACAAGTCTTTTGGGACAAAGTGGCTATACAACATTTAATAGTCCCTTCAGGCAGTTACTTGGTATTCATCCAGATCTTAGTCCAGCTCACAGCTCTGCTGTCAGGTGATCATCACAAGACCAGTGGCTAAATCCTCCTCTGCTCTACAAAAGCAAGAACAGAAATTGGAGGCTTTCTTAATGTGCATGTAACCAACTGGAACACAACATGATTTGGCTTTAAGTTTTGTTTCCACAGATGTTTAAACTATCACTGAATCTAATTTGAAGATAAACAACACGGGACCGTAGCAGACTGAGATTCAACACTCCTCTGGGGGAACTAATTGACCATTTTCTCGCTGAAGGTTGATGCACAGACTGATTTGTCACCGCTGACTGGAGGAAACAAACAGGTGAAATATGATGAACGCACTGGGTCTTGGCCTCCTTTGTTTACTCTTCTGGCCGGAGCCTACAGAGGCTCAGTTTCCCCGGGTCTGCTGCACAGTTGAGGGGATCCTGTCTAAGCAGTGCTGCCCTGCTCTGGGCTCAGATCCTGCCAATGTGTGCGGCTCTCTGTCGGGGAGAGGAAGCTGCATAGCTGTTCGAGTCGACACCAAACCCTGGGGAGGGCCGTACAGACTGAGAAATGTTGACGACAGAGAGAGGTGGCCAACCAAATTCTTCAATCAGACTTGCAGGTGTACAGGTGAGTCAAGTGCAGTTTTATTCAGATGCTGTTTTGGTAAATGAGCACACAGCACACAGCTCATTTACCAAAACAGCTCATTATGAACCTGGAACATCATTGACATGATCTCTCTGTGTCGCAGGAAACTTTGCAGGGCACGACTGTGGTCAGTGCAAATTTGGCTGGACCGGACCAAACTGTAACCAGAAGAAAGCCCCTATTGTACGGAAAAACATCCACTCCCTGACCGCTGAAGAGCTCGAGGAGTTCCTCAATGCTCTTGAACTGGCCAAGACCACCACCCACCCAGATTATGTCATTGCGACCCAGCACTGGCTGGGACTCCTAGGGCCAAATGGAACTGAGCCTCAGTTTGCCAACATCTCCATCTATGACTTCTTTGTCTGGCAACATTACTACTCTGTCCGAGACACTCTTCTTGGTAAATGAAAACTGAGTCCCTTAATGATTTTCAAGTGACAGATTATATGTAGTAGTAATTCATCAGTTTTGACCACATACATGATATGTTCAGATTCATGAATATGACTGAGGTAAACATACTCTGAACAGCAACATAAAATAACAGCATAGATGGAGCTATTAGCTAGTGTTCGTCTCCTCCCTTAAAAAAAAGTTTATATATATATATATATGTTTGTGTGTATTGTGCACATTATTGCTTTGTGATCACACACTTACTGAACTTCTACTTCTCTGCAGGTCCCGGTCGTCCGTTCAAAGCCATTGATTTCTCACACAAAGGCCCAGCATTCATCACCTGGCACAGGTATCACCTCCTCAGCTTGGAAAGAGAGCTCCAGGTATGTGTAATCTTGAACATGTTGTCAGACTAATTAATGTTGACATGCCTGTACAGGATCAGTAACTCTACAAACAGTTGGCTTTGAATTAATAACTTGTGTACTGTCACTGTGAAAATGAATATTTATAATTTTGGGCGATCAGCCTTTCATTGTGTTATTACCTTATGCATAATATTTGCATTTTTCACCTAATATAAAATCATAAATTTGGCGATTGTTAGCGACTGGAGTTTTTACTACACCATAGCTACATAAAATCTTGTTGCAATTTTTTTCAACATAGTTTATGCATCCAGTCTGTAAATGAATGACATTTTGGTGAATACATACCACAGACTCACTGAATTGTTGTGAATCACTCTAATCACTAAGGAGCAGGTCAACAACAAGACATAGCCACATTTTATAAGTTTGCAGTGTCCAAGAACAAAGACTTTGGATTAAACACAAAATATTTCTAATTCTTGAATGAATGTGAATGATATATAAGGTGCAGAGAATTGGTTGAAAATGTTGGAAGGAAGAGAGAGTGAGGAGAGCTCAGGGAAGAGAAATAGAGGATATGCAAATCCTAGACTGGATCCAAACTTAGAAAATCACTGGTCCATTGTAGCAATCAGGACTCACAGATTAGCTGTTAAAACCACACATTGATGACTAAACCCAAATGTAAACTAATGATAATAATAAAATTGTTGTGGTCTTTGCAGAGACTGACCGGCAATGAGAACTTTGCAGTCCCTTACTGGAACTTTGCCACGGGGCAAAGTGATTGCGATGTGTGTACCGACTCCCTGCTGGGGGGGCGTAACCCAGACAACCCGTCCCTCATCAGTAACCAGTCCAGATTCTCCAGATGGGGGGTGGTTTGTAACAGGTCAGCACAAAATATTGACGCTGAGAGAAAAAGACTTGATTATTATATACTGCGTTATGATGAAAAAAAACATTGTGGGGCAAAATGATTAAAAAAAAATTCGATTGAAGGTAGTTAACTATTTTTTATGTTTGAATTGTTTTCTTTTGCAGTTTGGATGATTACAATCGCCTGGTGACTCTTTGTAATGGAACCAGCGAGGGCTTAATTCAGAGGGGCTTCATGGAGGGAGGAAACATGTCTCTGCCCACCATGAATGACGTCAGAAGTTGCCTTGGAATCAGAGACTTTGACAGCCCTCCATACTTCACCAACTCCTCCTTTAGTTTTAGGTACTGCTCAATTGTTTAGCACTAATAGTAATTGTATATGCAGATAGCAGACCTGCTATTTCACTCTGACTGGAATTGTCTACATGCCAATTAAGGTTGAAGAGGCTTTGCAAAATTACTGTTTAACAGACTTTTTGCTTTGGTAACTGACAGAAACGCTCTTGAAGGGTATGAAAAACCAGATGGTGAACTGGATGAATCCGTCAATAATCTGCACAACCTGGTCCACTCCTTGCTCAACGGGACCAGTGCTTTGTCTCATTCTGCAGCCAACGACCCCATCTTTCTGGTCAGAGTCTGATTTCATGGTTTACTCTGAACAAAACATGGTGGAGTGGGTATCATTAAAATCTCGGTGGTGTTTCTGGTTGTTCATCTTGCAGGTGCTCCACGCTTTCACTGATGCCATTTTCGACGAGTGGATGAGGAGGTTTGCTCCATCCAACGCCACCTTCCCAGATGAGATGGCCCCCATTGGTCATAACAGGGACTACAACATGGTTCCCTTCTTCCCTCCGATCACCAATGAGGAGATATATGTTACATCCGAGCAGCTGGGATATTCCTATGCTATTGCCATTGATGGTGAGCAAGTGTTTAAAATGAACAAGTTGAAGGGCATAGTTTTGACATTTTGGTAAATATTCTTTCTTGCTGAGAGTTAGATGAGAGGATTGACTCCACTCTTGTATTGGTACAGTAAGTATGAAGCTACAGAAGGTACCAAAAGCACCTCTAATGTTCACTAATACATCCTACTTTTATTTAATCTGCTCAGTGTAAGCATTTCTTGTTGCAAAAGCTCAATAAGAAAGTTAGTTTCAAACTCAGTCAAGTAATGCTGAGTCACTGATGCTGATTCACACCAATCAAATTCCGTTTTGTTATAATGGAGCAAAAGTTTTCGAAATCTTATTTTGTCAGAAAGAATTTACATCATTTTGTTTTCTGCTGCAAGAAAAAAAAAGGTTTCTATGAATATCTCTGCCTGTACTTCCATCTTTACAGAGGCAGATGGAGGGCCGGCTGTGTTTGTGCTGGGATCCACTCTGGGGGGAGTCTTCATTGGTCTCCTGGTGCTTCTCCTTATCTTTGTGCTCTACCTGCGTCAGCGGAGAAACAGAGGCTTTGAGCCTCTGATAAAAGCAGACTTCACAAATAGAAAGTACACAGAGGAAGCATAGATTTCACCTGTTGTTCTCAAACACACCTATACATACCTAAGAGAGATGGAACAGCCAAGCTGCGATATTCTGCGGGCCCTACTGTGAGGGAAATATTAATCCCGTAAACAAACGACACTTTTACACCTTCTCTTAGATATTAAATCTGATTTCATATAAGAACAATGACATGAATCATGTAGAATCCAGTGAAAAAAATATTATTCTTAACTCAATTTGAGTTAAGAATAATATTTTATTTTGAGCCCAATTAAAAATTAATGCGTGACGCGTAACAGGTTTCGTTGTTATTAGTGAGCTTACAAAAGCTTGACCAAACCTCTATCAGTCTTTCATGATTATGTACCTTTCACAGGTTTTTTTTTTCATCCCAGCCACCACAAAACAAATATATTGGAATGTTTTTAATAAATATTTATTCTCAAGAACAGTAACAAAACACAAATGCAATCTTAATTGCACTGAAAAACAATAAGGCATATTCGCTCAACTAGTCCTTCAACCCTGTTAGTCTGAAATTAGATTTCAAACTCCAAACAAACATGACCTCATTAGGATTTGAACTTCATACGGCAAATGCACCGATTGTAAAAAATGTCAATGTGTTGTGTTTCCTGCTAATTCTATTTTTCACATAATTTGTCTGACCCGACATCCATTTTCAGTATTTTATTGCAAAAATATTACCATTAAAAGTTCAATGATACAAAACATAAAAAGGGCATCCTGTAAGATCCATATTCATAATAAAGAATCCTTTTAAATGACACCTTTGACATATTTTCTCTATATTGTTGTTCTTGCAATGTGGATGCGAAGGCTGACGTAAATGCAATAATGAAAAGCTCAACAAATATTCATTGATACACTGCTAAGGGCATAACACTAGTTAATTCCTTGGATATGTAAGCTTAGCTGGCCTGGTGGTTATGGAGCTGACGGGCTCTCAGAGAACAGTGGACGTACATACAGCCTGGTTTTGTCCGCCCCCCTCAGCAGTGCCAGGCCTCTCACATTCTCTGTAAGTACGCTCTACTGAGGAGCTTCACTGAAGCATTCAGCCCTGTCCGGTCTCCACAGATTCTCATTTCACAGGTGACTGTGGTCGGCTTCAAGCCTGTCTGTGCTGCAGACATAACCATTCAAGCTTTACAGATAAATTTAGGGACCCTTTCTTTGCATTTCCAGTAACCGCTGTGTGCTGTTTGCTGCTTCTTCTCTTAATAAATCCCCCACCTTTTACATAACTGTGGTAATAAAATTTCAGAAATAGCAAAATTTAACTTGACTTTTTAACTGTCAGTTTTTCCATTTTGTGGCTTTTCAAACACCACAATGCACATTTTAATGACTATTTTATTCAAACTGTGAAAGCAGTTACAGGGTAAGCTTTGGCTATGTAATCACATGTGCAAAAAGCGGCAAACACACACTTTGTTGTGCTCCTGCTGCCCCTGTGTATGCAAATCCAGAATTACCTCATCTTCTAAAATGGTTAATGTTTGTGGAAACAATTCTCAAATTTTCTCAAGAAGCAGCAGTAAACTTTATAAGCCCCAAATACTGTTAATCAATATAAAGGTTATAGCAGCACTAGATCTAGCAGCAGTCTGTGTGATGGTGATTCTGTATTGAATAGCTGTGCCTTTCACACCGCAACGTACATGTTACCCTTTAAACACAAAGAATAAGGTCGAGATTTCCCACTGGTGTGTAGGACCCTCTTTATAAAGCTTCATAACGTCAGAAGATAATGTTTGGGAAACATTCAAATATCTTTTAGAAATCATTGACGTGTGTATCTCCTATATGACTGTGTGAGCCTTTAAATTGGTTATGTGGAGACACACTGGATAGCAGCTCACTCCTACTGATAATAAACGATCAGTCATTAGATATCAGTGAGGATTTGAATTTGTTTAGGCCCCTTTGACATAAACTGATTGATTACACACCAGGACATGCACCCCACAGCACTACAGAACCCAGCATGACTGTATATTTGCTGCACTTTCTCTGAGTGTCAATAAATGCTCCTTATTAATTCTGTCTACTCCTGAAGCCAAGCCTGAGAAACCAGCATGATATGAGAATATTTTTGCAGGTAATAAATTAGTTGCAAGGCAAAAGAGTATATAAAATGCCTCTCTTATTTCTTTTAACAAAATGTGAGTTTGAGCACAAGGCAGCTGTTGAACAGCTTCAGCAGGTAGCTAAGAGCAGAGCAGATCCAGGACCGACCTGTAACATATACCTAACCTCTTGCCAAACTTCATGGTTGAAATGATTTTGAAACATACAATAAAGCAACATGATTCAATGGCTGCATCTGATCTCAAAACAAGTAAGGATTTTTGACAACCTTGATGAATATCCATTCATCAAAAATTGATAATTGGCACATGATTTAATGACAGTGGAAAAAGGATTCAATTAAAGTTTTAGCTGGAAACCACATGTTCCTGAATCTCATCATTATCCTTTGTATTTGTTTCAAAATATAATGTGAAACATATATTAAACTTATTGTGCCTCTTTTAGGTGCATCAAATAACCACATTCTCAACATTTTTCAACACACAAAAAATGTTTGCATTTAAAAAAAATCAAAACAATCAAAGTGCGTGTTATATTTTTCCACATGGAGACCTACATTAATACCTGCCATATGTGCAAGAAATCTCTGAAGCAGAGTTTGTTGAGTCGGCATCAGTGATAGATGGTGAAGTGATGCCATAAAATATCAAGTCAAAGGATGGCACTGCACGATCTTTGGGAAAGTGGGAAATCACGATGCATGACTGCTCGCTTTTTCAGAGCAGTCTCCTCTCGCCTGGAGGCTGGCAGCCTGAATGTTGTCTGCTTGACTGTAGCTCCAATCTGCCTGAATACAAAAACTGCAAAAAAGGAAAAAAAAACAAAAAAACCCTGCTGTCCCTGTTTAGCCAGTTCCTCCAGCATTATCTCCATTGTCGGTGGAGTGCCAGGGCTGAGAGAGCCAGCGTGGTTGGCAGGGCTACAGAGGGTACACGGAGTGGGGCAGAGTTGTCCACAGGCCCACTCCGGTCGGCTTCTACCACCGGAGCTTCAGTGGCAGCACCGTCCATGTCTGTGGGGCAGACCTCTGTGCAGCCGCTGCCGCTGCCTGAGCCACTACCTTCGTCGCCTGCAACACCATAGCAAAACATGAGCCAGGCTGAGCATATCACTGAAAACGCAAATTAGTTGACAATTAATCCTGTTTTTTAGCCCTAAACTGTTGCTTTAAAGGTACAAAATGCAACTTTTTCACATTGTTGAGGCTGTTACAATTTTACTAGATCAAATGTTTTGATCAAATGTGAGTTATTTATGGGGACAACAGGAGAATTGTTGCCTAAGTACCTTCAACTATCAGTTTAAAAGGTGATAATTTCAGGAGAGAGTGTATCAAACTTCAGACTCAGTGTGCAGCCTTCTTTCATAACTGCTTTCATCAGGGTTACACATCCTTTTGTTTTTTTTACTGCACACTGGCTGTGTTCGTTTTTTGCTCCTTTAGTGTCTCTTGTGGCGTCACTGACGCTGATTACCTGCCTCAGGCTTAGGTAGCATTTCAAAGTAGACATGTTATCAAGATGAGTGACAGATTGGAGCATAAACTTGACCAACCAGGACGAGAAGGGCATGACTAAAAATACTTTTCCTGCCTTAAGTTGCATGTTGTCACGTGTGTGTGTGTGTGTGTGTGTGTGTGTGTGTGTGTGTGTGTGTGTGAATGCATCATGTTGCTTACTTGAATCTTGAAAGTAGATATCATTGCCATTGTAGGCATTTTTCAACTTGTTGGTCATCACCCTCAGAGCCATGATCTGCTGGCGGATGAAGGTGTCTGGGCGGGTGATGTCCACGCCCACCTCGGGGTTATTCACCTGGTTGGTCAGTCCATCCTTTTGAACTTCAGGAAAGTACCTTTCAGGTTAAAAATACAACAGATAAAATGAACCTGGTGTCAGATGTCCTTGTTTAAAGGGCCTCTTCAATAGTCAATAAAGGGGAATATTTGTGTTGTGACACTAGTGAGACTCATTACAGACTGAGCTCCCTCACATGCAAAAAAAAAAAAATAAAAAAATCCTGTGTCAACATAAAAGAGAAATGCTAAGGGCGCACCTGGGAATAACTCTTTTACATTATAACAGTCTTGAAAAAAAAAAACAATATTTGACCTAATCACATCGGGTAATGTTCTGACATAAATATTTCTCCAGGGAAAACATGCCAGCCGCCTGCATTCCTGCTTGATAAATAAGCAGCAGGCCATCATGTGAGGGCATTCCACAAACTGTCTCACACAACAGTGTTTGTTCCCCCAAATCTGGTCAGAAGAGGCAACATTTTCATACCGATCACCTTTCAGGTCCCCGAAAAAGGCTGCAGCTTCCACGTCCAGTACCAATATAACTGGTTGACTTATGAGCATTTATGGGGTTTTCAAATAATTTAAAACATGAACGCAACATCTTTTGATCATACAGCTGATGTTATGAATAAAAGCAGCATAAATGAATTAATTGCGACCTCAGCGGCGGCTAAAGGCATTTGGAGAGCTCGTGCAAATATTTCCCTTGAAAATAAAATCAGATTAATGGGGAGGCACTATGCTGGTCGCATGTTTAAAAGGGGACTGAACACACAATGTCAGAAAATAACACAGCCAAAAATGCAAAAGGGTTAAAATAAAATTATAATATATAGTAAAAGATAAATCCAAAGAATTGTTTTGAGTATTTACTGTCTGTTATATTGACAAATAACAGTCAAAGTATGCAGAGTTCTTGCACAGCTGAGTTTAAATCAGTGAAAGTAAATAATCTGGTCCTAATTAATTCCAGGATTAGACTGATTAACATTAGTCGAGTCGAACAGACTTTGAACCTTTTGCATTAGCCTGCATTAACCCTCGGGCATGGATGCCTTTACCTGCCCTTGGTGTGCCCATTCCAGCACTCGTCATCGCTGGCATTTCCAGCGGTCACTCTGTCCTCCACGCACATCGCCTCCGGCAGGTTGGACCAAAATTTCTTCGACAGCTTCAGTTTCTCTTTTATGTCAAGCACCTTAAGCAAAGGCAGAGTTCGTCACAGGAGTGGAGAAACAAAACAAAACAGTAAAAACTAATTAGGGATTAACTTAGCTTTTGCAGTTGCAGAGCTGCATGTAAAGGTTTATGTAGAACACACAATAGAATGAATATGGGCACTAAAAACAAAGATCACGTTAAGGTGAAATGTTAATTAGATGCATAACTGTAATGAATATGGAATTTGTTTAATGAGATGAAATTGAAATATTACTATTCACCAAATATTCTTGTATATTCTTTAGAGACATGCAGACACCGAAAGATATCCTTGATGCTGAAGATATGAAAAACTGCAGGTATAATTCTATTGTTTGTGCCCTTAATTGACCTTTCGTCTTGTGATTCTCATGATAAATTTATTATAAACCTCCCCACCTTCACTTATTATCGCATCTTATCAAAGGAATTATAAATCTTGGGCTTTAACCCTGAGACATCTTAACTCTCTGATGCCCACAAAAAAAGATTTGGGTTTAATTTCCCTCCATGTTGACTATCAACTGTTTGCATCATGAAAAGTAAGACCGTGCAGGCTTGCAGCAATAATTTCAGCTTGAATGTCAGACTTAAATGCTCCTTTGCATCCTGGCCATGTGACAAAGTCAGATATCGTTTCCTGACTTGAGCCTGTTGAACTCCAATCTTTCATCAAACACAGAATTTGACATATTTCACTGAGGCTGAGGGAAAGCCTGATAGCAGCAGGTTGGCCCCATTATCTTTTTCCGTCTGACTTGCTGTTGGCTTACGTGAAATTGTAGTGAACCTGAGCAGAACATGAAAGGTGCTGTACTGACTCTGTGACGCTGCTGTAGGCCCCGACTCTGCTTTTGATGTGTTAATCCTGTCACACTGATGCCAAAGCACTTCAGCAGCTGTGATACTGCCCAGAGGGTCAAGGCTGCACTCAATGCAAGAGATTGACTGGCAATGTTTGACTAAACCTCACATTAAGTAAAGTTTAACGAGTGAGAGATTCACAGTGTTTCTCAGGATCACCTGGCCAGACCAGGCTGATAAACAGTGCATGTTAAACTGGAATTGGCAAACTAAGGATTTAGTAATGCAAATATTTAATTAGCGCCTCCGCTAAACACTGTGCTGTTATGTTTCATGCAGTTGAAAACTGATTCACAACATTTCACTTCTACCAACGTGGGCTGAGATAACTGACAATGTCTTAATGATTAATTCATAATCCTCTCCACAGTGCAGTATAGACACATAAAGCTGTACTCAGCCATAAATCCATTGTCTGAACGTTGAATATTTCCTATTTTTACCAAACACAACAAAAACACAGTCTTAGCAGTTATGTAAAACTCCCCATTGAGACAGATAACTAAAAGAAATCCACTGGGTATAAAATAAAAGCACTCTATGAACCTAAAATACCTCAAATGTCTGATGCTTCAAGGAAGAAAAGTTTAAAAAGAGAAGTAAAGGCTGAATCTTTTCACATAGTAATAAATATGCCTCTGGGAAAAGTCTGCCTCTCACCTCATTGCGCATTGCCCATGAATAAATAATACGACTGCAACAAACAGCCCCAGCATGCAAACAGCACCAATGCACACTAGATGGCACTACGTCTTTGAGGAATAGAGCAAAACAGAGTACAGAGGGGAAATGACAGTGAGAGAATACATTTTAAATTGAAAGCAATTATGTTTACGAGTAGTTTCTTTTACATCAAACTTCAGGTTCACATGAGTCTCCATGTGGTGTAACTGTATTTACAGAGGCAGCCAGGATGACTGATGAAGTACAAAACAATCTGCAGAATAAAGAGGAAAACATGTTCAGATTAATATTAAAGTAAGGTGATGGTATGTAACAGGAGAGGGTAGTAAGTGTGTGTGTGTGTGTGTGTGCGTTTGGAGCAAAGATCCTCATTATAATCAGCTGCCTGTTACTGACAGGGCTGATATTCTCATTAAAAATCCCAATGAGGATCACAAGCAAAACACCGCCCCCTCGCCTCACATCAGGTTATTAAACTGTATTTGTTTTCAGTGACACACTAAAAGATTACTATTATAATCATGTGTGATAGCTATTTCATTTCCTGATGACATTTAAGGTGCTATAAGTGTGTGATACCTATACTTGTGTAATAAGGGCTGACAGGCCAGTTGATAGAAGCATTTACTCAGTAGTAGATGTGCAAGTCATGATCATTTACGTATACTGTAATTCTTTCCTTCAGTGACTTCGAGAACTTATGCAAAACATTAAAACATTGCCACCATGCATCTCAGTGTATTAGAAGTGCTGGAGAAAAGGACAGGCACGGCTTTTATAAGCATTCACTGTACACGTTTGTCACTAAATGACCTCTCCCAGTGACATGAAATAACGTTTTAAGCATGATATTACATACGACATGATTGAAGACATATTGCCATGCACACTCACATATGACTGTGCTTTGTACTTTGTCTTCTAACAACCAAGTATCCAAATATTCAGTTTTTTATTCTGGGCTGATACAAATTCTCATATTTCTTAAGCACACACACACACAATTAAATAGTATTTATAAGAAGTTAACCAAAATTTAATAAATGATTAACTCATAGTAATGGAGATTACAGCTTGTTGTGAAAATTTCATAAAATGCTTATTAATGTGAAATATCTTTGGTTGACTCGACTTCTTTTTTCTTTCTTTCTTTCTTTCTTTCTTTCTTTCAGTCAGGGTCCAATGTTGGTTCTATTACTATCTTATACTGCACAAAAAGAAAAATAATATATATTTTCTACTTTGCCAAGGTCTTCACGAGGAAGGCTTGTCCTACAGGGATGTACATGGCCTTGCTCTATCTCTGTTTAATGCATCACATCATCTATATTCTGTCTTAAAGGTGTGATGTATAAGGTTCCCTGTAATTTTGTGAAAATTCATACCTAGAGATGTTAAGAAAAACTGTGATAGAATATTTTGTTTCACATTATTTTGAAGGTTCATTGAACATTAAGAAAGTTAAATCAACTATTTTTTTATTAACTGTTTTATTTCATTTTAATTCCACAATAAAACATAAAATCTTGCTCTGTTAGATACACTGCTAGATATTCACATTATGGATTTTAAATATTACATTTTTAGTAACGTTGTTTTCGGTTCAGAGGTGCTAAAGATTTCAGTGGTTCAGCTGGACAACTGAAATATTTGTCTCACACATTTCACCAAAGTGTGAAAAGACAATTCAAAGAAAAAGTCTGGTGTTATTCCACATTTTCTCAAAGTCAACAAATCCTATCAAAAGAGCAAAATCAACACTGCTTTCGTGTCTTTTTCAATACTTTCTGAATTCCAGACTCCATCTGTGGGACTCAGCCTTGAGCACATTCCTTCCTCCTGAAGACATAAATCTTTAAAAGCGATTCATACGCTCACTGGCGACTTCATGAGGTACACTTCTACAACCTAATGATGATCCAATACGACAGCTCGGCCATAAATTCTGCCTTCACACAGATAATAATGTTCCGTTTTGATTGACACTGTCAGAGAGGTTATTCATTTAACTATATCTTTACTATTGAGGTTGTCATCTGCAGTGGTGTTGAACTGAAGTAATTACATTAATAGGTGCACCTAATATTTTGGTCACCCAATTAATCTACATATAAGTACCAGATTATTAGAATCACAAGCTACATAAAAGTTCAATTCATGGCAGCAGAGCTTTTTTTTTCTGTTGGATCATATTAAAATGTACAAGTCTACCTAATGAAGTGTCTGGTGAGTGTATGGTTTCATTGTTAAAAGGCTCAGCAAAACAACTGATCACAGTAGCTACTCAAACACAAGTAAACAATAGCTTTGTTGGGGATTTCAGCAGCAGAATAATACACCTTGTAAGTATTAACAACAGCAGGACGGTGCAGTCACCACATTTATTATAAAGAAGGAACTCAGTGTGGCGGTGTGCCACTGTATTTTCAGTGATTTCTGGACAACAATGAAGCTCTACGGTACAAAGGAATGTTACAAGCTGCCTGCACTGGCCACATACACAATAAAAACATAGTTTTATTGGTGTTTTTTTTCCCCTTTCATGGGACTTAATAAAGGTGCCAAAAATACAAACTACTAAAGGACCTACCCTTCAAAAGTGCTTGTGTTTAGCTAAAACGAGGAGAGAAATTATTCATGATTAAGCCTTGGTTTAAACCTAGAGGTTGAAAAGCTGCAGCAAGGTGTAGTTTTGCCCGCTCTCTCCTTTCCTTTTTGTCTTTTGCTCTCAGTTTCTCTGCTTCCTGTCATGAGCCAGACAGTACAGACAGTATATTACTCCTACTGTGTGTGTTTCTCTCTCTCTGGTCTCTTCCACTTTGGTCTTTCTCCCTGGTACCACACTCCTGAGTGAAAGTGAAGGTTTCATGGCTAGCTGACCCGTGATCTTAAACCTGACTCTTATTCTAAGGAGCTTTGTGAATAAAGCCTCTGGTCTCTCTCAACTGTGCTATAACACTATATGCTCAGCCATCTCTGGACCATATAGCATGTGCCCTCCTGCACCTTTTCTCCACGTCATTTGAAACATTTCAAGTGCCACAATGGAACTGGGCTGCGGTGCTTGAGTGTAATTGCCCTTAATTTTTCTGCCTTTTAATGTATGATTAATATCTTAATAAATATGAATTGAATCATAATTGTAATAAAATCAATCATCTGTAATTTTGTTCTCTCTCACTCTCTCTCTCTTTCTGTTCCAGCTATTTCTGTCTCATCAGGAACAGGAAAACAGGAAGTTCAGCCACAATATAGGAGATTAATTCAGCGGTAAACAGCACTGAGACGTAGCCTGTAATGTGTCACAGCTAGCACGGCTTAGTGTGCCATGATCCGAACACAACCTCAACTTTGAACATCCTTTTTTCCCTCTTGCCACAAATAAAATCCAACCAAACATACCAGATATACAGTACAATGTTTACTCGCTGTAAAAAGTAATTGGCTGGCTCGAACGGACAAACAGGAGGAAATGTTTGCAGATAATAATTATTTGCAAAAACAACAGTATGAGCCAATGAGATAACGGTGTTAGCAGGCTTAAAGCCTACGTGTTTGCAGATACTCCAAGTATTTATCATCCGTCTTGCTTTCGTGTGCACGCAGCTGAGTGTGCAGGTCATGTTTTTGGGGGTTTTTTTTCCTGTATGCACGGGTGGCAGCTGCATGCCACCTCTCAGCTCAGCACAGAAATGTGAGTGGATGGTACTTTGACCAGTGGTTTTCAGATGCCCTTGCCTATCCTCGGATCAAAAGCTGACGTGTCACTGGCTTTGAAGCTGCAGTCGCACTCCTGGCAGCACCGCATCTGGCTGTGGGATGATGCCTGGACGTGCTATTGGCCTTTACATGGAAAATATATAGAAAAAAGAAATAAAAAACAGAAATATGTGTGGCCACACTACACCATCTCTCTAACTTTTATTCTCAAAACACATCACGCTCACAGTGCTGACCGTCAGTGGTCAGCTCTCCCCTGGCTGCTCTCTCAGCTGGAAAATCTCCCTTTCTCTCAGCTCACACACACACACACACACACACGCACACACACACACACACACACACACACACACACACAAAAAAAATCAGCTTATCAGACATTCAGCCTTGTGCTAGTTAAAACACCTATCTTGTTAAATTAACAATTAGTCCTTTTTCAAGCAACTATCTGGGGATGCCATCGCAGCTTGACACAGAGCATATCCCTCTGCTGCCAGTCTGAGCTAAATTAGTGCACGTTCAATCTAATCATAGACTCGGCAGCAGGTCTCGCCACTAAACCACAAGGGGCAGACAACTCCTCGATCAACTTATTTTCCCTGGCAACTGCTCCTCCTGTCTGCGTTAAAATAGTTTTTCATTTGATACGAATGCAGTTTTCTTCCTGCATCTCAATTACAGAGGTCAGGGAGTCGGTTCTGCTCATACCAAGGCCTTGGCCGTGCCATGAGTCTCTGCCTGACCAGTGACCACTTTGAGGACGGAGCGAATAGTTCTCACAAGGAGGAAGGCCACAGTAAGAATAACTCTGCCTCTTCATCACATTCTCCATCAAAGTTATATTGTTGACAGAGCCGATCCTAAAAAACTAATAGGAGTTGCTTTCTAAGTCTGGGTGCACGGTGTGTTAATGTCGCCAACAGATCGACTGCTACAGTGTCGAGTATCAGGGTGCTGAGGCCCAGTGGGTGTACGTCCCCAGACACGGCTATTTAATCTGGTGTCTAACACGTCATAAAGTCCTCCTCATTGGTTCAGGTCCACCCATAAACAGCAGATTCTCTCAAGCAAGACCTGCCATCTGGCTCTAAAGCATTTTTAGCACGATTAAAAAAAATCATCAGAGTAGAGATAATATTGGCTGTCCCAAAGCACACAGAGTAAATGACCTCTGTGATAATGTTTTTTAGTAGCAGCCCTCCCACCCATGTCACGCCTTTTTTGTCCTTGTCTTGAAACAGTCAACTCAAAGGTGACTGCCGCTGTTTCTTAGAGCAGGTAACTACCAGAGTGCATGTAGATGTAGGCCGTTTCCAACCGATCAATATCCATCAACGAAGGGCCAAAGCAAATATGTTTCCCCTCTGCGACTTCACAATAGATGAGACTAGAAAGACATCGCCCAGCTGTTTATCTTGCTGGACTCACACAGATGGGAATGGTACACCAAAGCAAATCATGGTTAGAAAACAGCACAACCACTTGCAAACTAAAATGTGCTTTGATATGACAGTGCAGCGGTGGTTTTGGTCCTCCACTGCCGGGCTACATGCCATGTGTTCATGATAGGCCCATTTTTAGCATCATTCTGTGGGCCATCACACTTTTTCTCTTTGTCTCAGCTGGAGCCGCCCTCCTTGTTTCCCTTGATTACGACTGATTGTGTCCTCGCATAAATCAGTCACGGCATAATACTACAACATGATTTTATGTGGACATCTCAACAAAGGCAGTGCTATATATCTCTTATATCTCCTGGTGACAGCACTGTCAGTGACAGTACTGTGAGATTTTTATTATGCTGCTTCTTGGGAATGAACACTTGACATACATTGAAACTCTATTGTTATTCAAAACTGGCTATTATTTTGCACTTTTGCGAGATCCATCCTAATGGTATATCTGACACAAACTGAGGAATGGATACATATACTACTGAGAGACAAACAAAAGTAATTAATATTTATCACTTATTGGTGTTACACATAAATACTGCGCAGTGTGTTGATGTAATTGCACAAGTGCATTATATTGAATTTCCCCCTCATACCGTCTGCGTTGTCAAATTGAGTTCTGATTTCATACCTCAGTGAGAAAAAAGCTGGATGCTGAATTTAATCGCTCAGTGCTGTGACACCCTGGAGATATAACTTTATTTTCAACTTTCAACAGTCTTCATAACTGTTGTAAGAGAAATAATTCATCATGCCTTTAATTTAATGTGACGGTGAAACTCTGTGTACCTTGAAAAAAAAAAAGACACAAAAAAGAAAAAAAAAAAATTATAAAGCTGGTTCCAAAAATAGCAAAGACTGTGTTGCTGCAAGAGACACGTAATTTCAAACCAACAACCACTTTAGTCTCTAATTCGATCAGGTTTGATCACTCTTCTGGGTAGAAATAATAATAATAATCCTAAAAATACATTAATTTCAGAAGGTAGGTAAAATGAAGCTTAATTTGTAACGACAAATCCTTGTATGTTGTTGTAGTTCATGTAGTATTTACATACCGTCAGTGTACAATAGGACACATTCAGTGGCCCATTTTACATAATATTGCCTCAAACCATTTGCTCAGTCCCCTGATATCCACACAGTTAGCCAATATGGTGCACCATGGCAAAATTTATCACACAATGATCCCACAGTGAGAAAATATGACAGAATATTGATGAAACAGTGGTGAGTTAGTGTGTGTGATTCGCCCAAGGCTACCACAGGAGAAGTTTGAAAAAGGGAGATGATTAAAGGGAAGCTATGCACACTGGAGAACAGAGCAATCATCGGCAGGCCAGCTCACTCCCTGCTGCCCCTGTTCCCCAGAGAGGCAGTCAGCCTCGTGCAATGGGGCCAATGTGTCTCATTAATGTATTGACAGATATGAAAAGTAGCAGAGCCTTTATAGCACCAGCGTTAGTCACTGAGAATGAAGAGACAACGCATGGAGTGATTTTAGTAAAATCACTGACGTATTTTGAGAAATTGTAGCCTTATTAGTAGCAGCTGTTAACATAACGTAACAAACGTAAACTAGTTTGCAAAACCAGGTAATCCAAAGGGAGCCTAGGCTACTGCTTAATCCAACTGGCAGAGATACTGACAAATAGACTGTAAGTTCAGTTTTCTTTTGTTTTTTCATTTTGGTCAGTTTCTTAAAGTTTTATCCTGATTTTCATGATTAGTGTCTACTTGTGCCTTACACATGGAAACTGGTAGTCCAATGTGCGCAAATAAGACTAACTTACTAATATAATATCATATAGTGTGAGTAGAATAACACATCAGTAAGAACACATGAATGTATGAACAGTAGTGTATTCATTCTGTTTGACTGACAATTTGAACACGTGATCAATCACGCAATTGCTTGTGAGTTGCTCTTTAGGTTGCTGCTACACTTTGTCAAGAGCAGGACTTTGTTACTTGACAAATGTGTCTGATTCTTCACTTATGATGTAGAACTTTTTTTCCTCCTTTCTCAAATGTTTTCCACAGAACTTTGATAAATAAGGGTCCAGAACTCACTCTTTCACTCTTTGTGATCTAGATTTGTGTTCTCCTTTTTGAGGGCTACTCTCAACCACCATGGACAAGACTCAAATATCCTTAGTTTCGCACTCCATAGACACATGTTGCATGAAATATGTCAGAGAATAAATCAAACTAAGGATTTAAAAAAACAAAAATCACTTATGTAACTCCTCTCTTATAATTTCTATGCCCAAATAGTTTTAAACCTAAGCCCTAAAGCCACAGTGGTTCATATTCAGTCTGTCTCCTTGACGACATTACAAGTGTTGCCTTCTGAATGACAACAGTGAACTGAGGCTGATAAGTATTCTATTGTTGTTGCACCTTTTGGCTTAATACAGCATGTGTGATGTCTTCATCTCACGACAGGACCAAGGGCATAAAGCTTTGCTGTGCTGTGTGGCTGTAACCCCAGTTATCTGACTGCCTGAGTGAGATGTGTCGCTATGGGATACGTCTCCTTGCATGTTTGTCAGACACATTATTTAATTTTGCCCTCCATCTGACACAAAGTGATGGGAGTGTAATGAGGGGAGGCTTTGCTTCCTGTTCAGCTACATGTACAGCTCCTTTCTCTCTCTCTATTTCTCAAAAGGTGAGACTTTTCACTCAGAACACAAAGGCCACAGCCACAATTTATCTGCTTTGGTGGATGTGGTGATTTGTGGTTACTGGTCACCCTGAGTGGCTTTTGACGTAATACAGATCCCAGAGGCCCATTCAAAACAATGTGTGCAGTCTCGACTGTACAACAGTCTGCCATGTATGAGAAAGACGACACATGATTACACACCCACATAAAGTGGCCCTTTTTTAAAACCTTTATTTAGGTTCTGTGAGGTTGATGCTCCTTACATGGATTGCTCTGCTCTACAATTACATATGTTGACAGCTGGAAGTCGTCCAGCACAATTACAGTCCGATCCGTTGGCCAGTGGGCCAGAAATTTTTGAGCCCCTTAAATTTTTCATAGAGGTTTCAAGATGAGGCTGCTGAAAATCAGCCAGTTTGGTTGAAATGATTAAGAGATGATGCAGCTCTAATTACACCTGTGTATTGCTATTCTGGTGTTTTTTTACTGATTCAGTAACATTTCAGAAGCATTTCAAAGTTGCAGCTGCTGGAGGTGGACTGAATGTTAACTACTTTATGTGCTGGTGGGCAGTTTAATCTTCGCCAATGTGTCACATTCTATGAGGTGATTCTATATTTTTTGCGCAAAATCATGATCTACAAAGTGACTTTGTAACTATAACTGTTGAATAAATTTAGCAAAGTAAAAAGTTCAGTAATTCCCTTAATGTATTGGAGTAGATGTATAAAGTAGCATAAAATGGAGGTACTTGAATTTCTTCAATGCATATGAGTAAATGTACTTAATTTCCACCTCTGAGTCTGGTACTATGATACGTTTCTAAAAATACATAGCCCACATTTGATTGATTTACACAATAAGTAGAGTGATTTCACTGACAAATTGAGATGTACAAACCAAACAGTAATCTGAACTCAGACCATTCATTAACAGATATAGTTAATACAGGATCTTCCTCTGAGTGGGGACCTAAAGGTCTACTACACATTACTACTGTCTCTTGGCAGCATTAGGATTCAGAGAATATAGTCCAAACGCCTCTGCCAAATCCAATCTGTCCACTTTAAGATCTGTTTACTTTGGAAATTTGCAGACGTGTTTATGATTAGCAAAGATGCCTTAAGCTGGTTTCACTGAGTGTAATGTGATGTTAATGTTAAAATGAGGGGTTTCTGCCTCATTTTCACAGATGTTTCAGGCACTCTAACCATAGTAGCTGCCACTTATTTATCCCACATCAGGATGGAAGAATTTCCCGTAAATTTCCAATTATGACTTCCTGGGAATAGATCACTCTTATTCCATTTCTTGTGATAAATTAAATACTGTGTTAACCACATAACTGCAGGCAATGAATATATACAGATGCTTATACTAATTTTCTGATGTTCCTCTTCCATTTTCATATTTTATGTGGCAGTAGATTAAACATCTTATTTCAAAGAATCTTTGGGGCGAAAAAACAAACAGATTTTTTTTACTGTTAAACTTGACTAAAAAACACAACATAATTACTGAGAGAAGATTGAAATAATTAATGAAGTTAACATTTTTGTGGCATATGCATAAAAATGTGCTATATGCTAAAAACTCTAATTTTCCACTCCCGGGAAAACCAAGGGATCTCAATTCCTGGCATTCAAGCCTATCCCACATCAGCTCCACCAAAACTCCCCAGTTTCCCTAACCGGTGATAAGCACTTAACCTTACATGTAGCTGATGGACACTGAGTCAGATGGTTTTATAAGTGGATAATGCTTCTGCATGTTTGCTCTTTGAGACACTAACATACAGGAACATTTAGTTTTTTCACTGCTGTGTGGGCACAAACAGCGCAGATGCACATATGCAAATGTCTTGAGGTGTCTACCTCTTGTGCAATACATAATATCTACATGCTGTGTGAGACAAAAGATCATGCTCAGAAATAGGAGTTACTCACTCATGAACATCAAATGCAGCTGTTTGAGCTCCTTGACATCACACATTTAAAAAGTAAGAATTCTTGCTGACTTTCTGTAACATCTATCATACAGGCACAAATGAACCTTTCACTTCATGTTTGTTTTCCACATTGTTCAGGTAAGATAGAATTAAAACTGCTTTGGTGTCACACAAAGACTAGTCATATCACACCCTCATGTCCAGCAGCTGTCTGAAGCAGGGGTGAATTACATTTAAAGGTAGCATTCGCAGTTTGTTGGTTTATCTTTTCACAGCAGTCAAATATTTATGCTTGAGTGGCCCTCCTCTCTGAGAGAATTTGTTTGATTTTACGGTCAAACAATGCCATAAACCATGATGCCACATATGCATTTCCAGACTATTTATTTTTGTGTGGTCTTAGAGAGAATCTGTGGAATCTACATAATTGCACGGCTTGGACCAGAGTCTGTAGATACAACAACTCAGAGAATGGAGCTGTGGACAAGCCCACTTTACTTCCATTAAGCTGTATCCAAAACAAGAATGTCTCAGTGGCTTGACATGTTCCTGGACTGCACAAATATAATGCCTGGGTCAAGATTTTGGGAAAGGAGTGGTTGTGTTTTGTTTTTTTTTGTATTTTCCTGACAACTGACTTCACAAACCACACACGGATGTTTTAGTCAGTGTTTCCTACTGGACACAGCGAAGAATGAGAGAGAGAGAGAAAAGACTGTGCATATGAATATTCAGTTTCACTTGATGGTATACAAGTTGTCCATGCTCAAAATCTATGAATGAATAATTTATCCTGAATATGAGCATAAACAAAAAATAAAAAGGATATTATAGTTTCCAGCGCACACTATGTAAAAATGGCTCTATATACAGACCTGCAGAAAACTACCTTTCTGTACCTTTTATTCATTCCCTCACACACTCTCTCCTAATCACAGTCATGGCAGGCTGGAGCTCGGGTGTTGGATAAAAGCAAGGAATGCCCTGGGCAGATCACTGGCCTCTTACAATGCTAACAAACATAGACAGACAATCACACAGTCACATCTAACAGCAGTTTATTGACCATGCAGGTTGTAGGAGTATATCCCAAGAAAGAGGAGGGAAGAGGCAAACGTGGAAAAACTCAAGTGCAAAACTTTCTTGCTGTGAGGCAGCAATTCTAAGCATTGATCCACCATGCTGCCACCTTGTCTTATTGAGAGAGGCCAGCAGAGACTAACCTTCTCAGTAACAGAGTGATTGTGTCTTTCAGACTCACAACGAATGAAATACTCATTGGAACGATTAGACTGATACCTTTTCAGCCAACTGTTGTCACAATACTAGCGGGGGGCTTTGGTGGCTCTACTTATGTTTTGCTCACTTGGATGTTTGACCTTCACTGTGCAGAATGATGTATGTGCTGAATCTGATCCTAGTTCCATATTCATTGATTAAAGAGGGTAAGCTTTTCCAATGTAAGAGCATGTAATGACATCACAACTAGACAGGCCAATCAGTGTGCGGCATCACTACCAGCACAACCAAAGATCTGTTGATTTCTTAGCCTTTCAAAATGTTTAAAAGTGGCTGTGTTTCTCCCTTCACCCAGAATTTGGGCTTCTAGTTTGTGTGTGCAGTGAAAACCCTATCTGAGACATACATTCCAAATGCGCTCCATTCATGTCCAAAGAATGCTCCTGAAACCCAAATTATATCAGCTCATCAAACATATCTTAATTAGTAAATGCCACGTTTGGAATATCCAAACCGATTATTCTATTTAGGTGACATGATTCAAATTCGTACTGTTGTCATATTCACAATAATAGTGGAAAATTAGTGTACATGTAAACACAGCCAGTGAGCATTTTCTATTTAATTTTTTGTGTCGGGCTGTTTTATTTGAGTAATAATCAGAGGCCTGGAGAAGTAAAACTTTGCAGTATTTCACAAGAACAAAGCAGAGTTTAAACAAAACCTTGAAAAAAACGAACACACATTGTTCTGTTTATCTTGTTAATCCTCATGTGACCCCTCATACTTATTTTGTGACCTCAGGTTGGAAACCCATCTGAGTGTCTCACAGTTTCCATGGAGAGTATTTTCTACAATATTTTGTACAGCGTGTCTCTTTTTGGAGCAGAAGTTGGGAATTGCTGCGGTAGGTTCAGACTAACCTTGGGGTGTATTCCTGAATGCACTGTTGATTGTTGACTTGGGTTTTCAAAAATGTTTACTTTATCCAGCGGTAAAAAAAAAAAAGTTCAACAGAGTAAGACAGGCAGAGAGATGGAGGAAGGGGAATGGCATGAGTAAATTATATCTGCACAGATGAAAAGGGAGCCACAGTTTGTTTACAATTATAGCTTTTCCATTTAATGTGCAGTCACAATCATCAAGCTCCTATCATATTTGTGTGCAGAGAAAAACAAAATTTGAAAATAATGATAAGAAGACATGAGTGAAAATTGGATTTAAGAAAATGAAACCATTTGGGTGAAAATAAGATCTTATGAAAAACATTTGTAATACAAAAAGGGGACTTAATCAATAATCACAACCTCAGTTGTATTTTCTCATGTGCTGTTTCCTCTAATGCTGGGAGCATTTTACAGAAACACACACACACACACACACACACACACACACACACACACTTGTTTAATGTTGACAACAGTGTTGTCTTGTAGCAGTAAACAAATAAAAAAAACCCTTTTCAACATTTTATAAATTCCAGAAATTCCATGTTTTTGTCATTTTCTTTAAAAAACCAACAAGTGTTAGACAGATGTTGGGGCTGGCCCTGACTTGTGTTTCATTTATATATAAGCAGGGAAGTGGGTGTACATTAATAACCTTGGTAGTTAGGGATGATGACATAATCAGGTAAACAAAAAATAATAACAATAATAATTGAATGATTGATTGAATTTAAATATGTGTCTTCTGAAGGCTGTGTAAAAAGGGGGTCTGATACCATTTATTGGCATAAAGTTAGGGATCAGAGCGATCATTTTTGACAAATGTTCTTCCCTGCAGGCTCTTTCTACAGTCTACACTTGTTTGAGTCTTGCTCTTATTGTTTATTGTGCCATACTGATAAAAAGTGTGCAGTGTATTACACAAGGGAGACAAAAAGAACCAATAAAACTACACCAAATTGAACTGCACCAAAACTTGTTACAAATGCCAAATTAAAAGCTCCACCTCTTATCTATAATGCGCCTCTGAGCCTGACAGTCTGTTGTGCCTTTATCCCCTCTTTGGACTTTCAAATCTCCATTTCTCTCCCAGCTTCGAGGGTGTGTGCTCTGACAGAATGTCAGGCAATTAAACAGTCATGGCTCATTGAGCTGGAGGTGGGCCCGCTCCTCCAGGCTTCTCTATAGGCAACAGAAGAAATGAACGCAGGCACTCCCTGCCATCCCTCGCACATTCTTTGACTCACAAACTTAGTGGTAAATCCAGACAAGAAGGTCTTATCAAAGGACACTTTAAACTACTGTCAACTTTCACAAGGCTGTGCAGTGTCACTGTCACGGGTAATTATCCGGAGCCAGAATGTAAAGGAGGACAATGTGTGGGACAACAAAGATGTACTCTCTCAGGGAACCCAATCATGTCCCTGCTGCAAGATAAACACATAAATGCTGCCACACTAATGACGGCACGAGGCAGCTGCTAGACGAGACTAACACCTTTACATCTACTCCTAGCATTACAGCATAGAGGCAAGAAAAAAACAAATAACAGTTTTAATTAAGACATGCACTGAGAGAAAGCCCCAGACTTCAGTCATTATTCTTTACCATATTTTTGGGATATTTCTCAGGTGTAACAGGCCCCTGAAGAGCTGCTACTAGCTATCCAACTTCTGTATAAGAGAAGCCAGAACCATTGCCATACTTTCCAAACAGAACACCTCAATCTTCACAAATCGCACAAAATACTTATATACAATGCAATGTGTGCAATACCCTCTGGAAAAAGATTACTTATAACCTATTGGGGTAGTGCTGGATGCCATGTTAAAGGGAGGTAG
Source organism: Datnioides undecimradiatus (assembly GCA_008933995.1). NCBI lineage: Eukaryota > Metazoa > Chordata > Actinopteri > Lobotiformes > Datnioididae > Datnioides > Datnioides undecimradiatus. Next base: position 8,570,728 of record WARS01000036.1, on the reverse strand, counting down.
ACAGAACTGGGTTCATAAAGGACAATGGCTAATACATTCCTTTTCTAAAAAGCCACCCACTGACCACCTGTCCAGCCTTCGCTCTAAAGAGCCAAGAAGATACAATGGGAAGTGAGGAGAAACACATGTAATGCCTAATGCAGACATATTATATTATATACAGCCTCAGATGAACACTCACCTTTTTGCATCAGGTAAACCATTATAAACCAATCTACAAATGTTAAATCATAAATATAACAAGTAACTGCTGAGTCCACACCACCTCTGTTTCTTAATTAACCTAGATCACATCTTGCTGCAGGCTTCAGTTGATCAAAGCAAGGCTTACTTCAACTGAAACAAAAGTCATGTGGCAGAACATGATGTTGATCTTATTCAAGGACCAGTGAAGATCCAGATGTTGCGTTTAATAAACCACAACTGATTCTACATAGACCAAGTTTCCCAGACTCACTGTGTGACACCTTCTGTGACGAATCCAAATGCTCTTTTCTCCCTTTGAGAATTTACCCAGTTGACTTTTGAACCATTATTTTTAAAATGTTCTTTAATAAGATAATCTCACATGAGGGAGCCACCTTAGCAGCCAGTGTCAATACTTGTACATGCATTGAGACAGAGAATAGCACATCTTCCATCTGTCAGTATGGTGGCTATTAGAGGTTATGATGTCTACTGCAGGCCCCGATAATAATACAGCTAACATTTCCCAACTTAGAAAAGTATAAACTGTAAATGTGCTGTTTTGTTGCATGTTCTTGCCTTTGCTAGCTTGCTATATGTTAACAACCAATGTTGCACTGCTAGAAGTCTCAAAGCTGGAGAAAAGCCTGCAGGACAGAGTTTGCAGCAGATGTGTGTGGTATCTAAAATATATGACCTCAACCAACATAATTCAGTGTTAGCTGAACAAACCACAGCCACCATTAAAGTAGTTCAATATTTCCACCAAATGACTCATCACTCTCTCACGAAGGTTATGTCCCACTGAATATAACTTTTACTATCTTTAGTTGACAATCAATGCTGACTAATGCTAAAACTAAAACACTGTTTCATTTACTGTACTCAAAAAACGCACTGTTGTCGGTTTTCATTTATGAGAGTAAAACAATTTAATGCTACTGTAACAATAGTCCTATAACACACTCATCTGTTTTTAACCTGTTTTGACGAGCAAGTGCTTCATAATTGTTCAAATTAAACCTTCAGGTTGTAACAAACGGGCTGAATAATTTCAGCAGCCGTCCCACTATATGTAACATTATTTGCATAAGCAATGTTCTTAATCGAAAACAGGTTTATGTTATGCAATTGTTTTATCTATACCAGCCGTGGGACATGACGCAGAAGGAAGACAGTTTGTTTTCTTTTCCATTTTTTAAATTTTTCTATGCTTATGTTGAGAATAGAGACAAGCAGGACACACGGAGAGATGGGGGGGGGGTTAGAACAAATGTTCATGACTTGAATCAAGAACCCAGAACGTTGTGGTTGCGTGCTAACCACTCAACCACCAGGATGCCCCTGAGCTAATTATTACATCGAGCAGTCCTACCAGCTCAGTGACATTTTTCTGTGTTGTTTTCATTTAACACTTCTTTTCACAGCTCATTATCAGATACCTAATCCACAGGGACTACAAACTTGTCATCAAAAAAAAAGAAACAGCTGTTTTTGGTTGTTTTTATATTTCTCTTTACAACAGAGGTAATAATTAATATACGTTAATAGTTATTGACTCATATGTAAGTCTCAGTATTTAGGCAGTATTTAGGATCTAAAGAGCGGGATAGTTCCCTTAGAAATTAGTGGAGACCAAGAAGTGAGCAGTATTTGTCATATTGCCTGAACCATTACTCCAAATTAATGCAAATGTTCAAATGTTATCTTCCTTCTGGATGTTTAAAAGGGCAACCTCAGGACGACCACATTTTTTTTGCTTCATTCAATGAACCAAGCAAAGCCTCATTACAGCACATTAAAGAAGTGTCACGATTCACAGCTTCCAGTGGCCAGTATGATCGGTATCGACTCCTCGAGTGCACAGATGTTGATAATGGAATTTTCTGCTCAGGTACACTGTTCTAGTTATCGTATGTCAAAAATAAGCTCCTGTCACTGAGCTCCATCTTGTGAGATTTCTCCAAGCAGGCTAATTGCCCAGTTATTCATGAGCAGTCTGGAGGCCCCACTTCATTGTACCGTCAGAGCAGATGCTGGCTGCAACACTCCCCCACCAACTTCACAGCTCTCCCCTCTGCCAGCTCTGACGGAGCAGGTCACCTGCTGATTGGTCGGCTTCCTCAAGGAGTTGACTCTATTAGCTATCGCAATGAGGGTCTTGGACACGGATGTGTCTAGAATAGATATTGGTGGTTGACGAAGGTTCGTGTTGGATCTCCGGAGAGGAATCCTCACTAGCTGAGGACACCATGGCATGTGTTCAACAATCCCTGTGGTGTGAGGAGACTCGCCTGTAAAATACCGTGTTTAATAGCTGATACTTTGATGCCATAACACAACACAGTGGTCATTATGGAGGTCTGAAGAGTGCCGGCATTAGATAGCCTTATAAATTAAAAACAAAATGTTCTGTCACAGCAAACTCATTGAGGCCAGGTGACACGGGCTCCCATGTGAGATGAAAATGAAACTATGGCTGACACTTGGCGCACCAACTGCTGCATACCACTGGGATTTGCAGGTCGCAATACTTGTTTACTGTAAATCTCCAGTGCTTAGAACAAAATCCTACGCATCCCCCAAACACACAAATATTAAAACATCATTTTTGCTTCCAGTCACAATGCATTAAACAGTTGCAGACAATAGACTCTGCAAAGTGAAATGAGTATAAAATCATGAACCTTACACTGTGTTGCATCGCATTCCAAACAATCCTCTGGTTTGCAGCATAAAGGCAGGGAAACAGAAAGTCTTAATTAATTCAGTGTAGGTGGTAGAAATCGTTGATGGACATAGCTAAAAAGGCAACTGCTGTATATAAAACATCAAAAATGTGTGCAGAATTAATTAGATTGTGCCAAAAAAACCATAATTAGTATTGAATAAAACAAATAAGGCATTTATTGTTGTGGGATTCCAAGAGCCAGATGGGAAGAAACTGCTGCTTTTCAAATGTTGTATTCATTGAGTAAATAACCTATTATTAACCTGACACAAAGCACTGAGACATTTGATTTAGCATGTTTTAAACTGTGGGCGAGGCTGCCATTCCACCAAAATGATTTAATTAATTTGTTACTTTTTAATGGTCAATAGTGCAAAAAATATATATATATATTTTGGTTTCCGACAACAAACGCCAACATAACCGAGACCCAATTTGGAAAGATTCGCTTTAAAAAGGGCTAGAGGGGAGAAAGGAAGGGCACAGTGGCTGCAAAGGTAATCCATGATGAGAACTGTCTCTCAGCTGAATTGGTCTGTCAGCTCCGTGTTAACCTTTACCCTGATGCAGCATTTTAGGTTTCAAGGTTGTTTGAGATGGAAATCCATGTATCAAGATCCAATCCGACAAACATACAGCTAATCTGATAGAAAATAAAGGCACGCTTTACAGCAAACAATTGATATGGTCAGCCTCACAGAATCTATCCATCAATTCTTTCACCCCTCTCTTTTCTGTTTGCCAAGTACACAGAGATGAGAAGGGCAACGAACGCAGTGCACCACACCTTCCACTGCCCTCCTGGGGAAAAAGCTGTTGATTCGTTAACAAACACAAATCGATAGAGGGGGCCTGAATGGAGGACAAGTACAAAGAATTAATTTCCGGCTCCAGGGGCTTACGATGGCAAATCACCAGCTTTAATCAACAGTGTCAAGTCAGAAAGACAAATGATGTTTACACTGAAGCAGTGTCTCGCCTGAAAACAGCAACATTGGCTCTGTCTCCTTACCAGTCTGTCTAGGCTTGTGCCAGCTGCAGTGGTAGGCCGCTCCTCTGGGCTGTACGGCCTGAAGCGAGCGTTGAACACATCCGAAACACCACGGGTAGACCTAGTCATTCCTGCGGGTTTTGGCTGGCCACAGCCTTGAAAAACCTGCAATTACAAAAACATGGGCACCCAATTGTCAGGGGTTTAAATTACTTTGGAGGCAGAAAATAGTGAAAACATGCTGTTTTGTTAAGGTCTTGTGAAGCATTCACCCCACATTACCGGCATGACAGTGCTCGTCGTCATGTTGAGGTAACCACGTTGATAGGTGATTCAACTAGGAGCTGTGACCGATGCTATTTACGATGGCAGAGTTACGTTTTTACAGGCTTTTGGGAAAATACCACATATACTTAAACCATAAACAAAACTGCATCTGTTGCATGGGAAAGCCAGCAGAGCATTTAGCTTTGAATGAGAACTGGCATCCAAAACTGTGTAGGCAGAAAAAAATCTTCACAACCACCTACATTTTTTTCTTTCTTTCTGACTACAATTTTGTGGGCAAAGAAAAATGCAGTAAAACACAGGAAACACATTAACTACTGTTAGTTGAACTAAGATTATCTGACCATATTGAAACATATAATTCAAATACAAGACCTAAACTTGGACATAATTAGAACGTGTTGTACTACACACCTTAGACACAGCCCAGTATGGCTTAAAGCAATCAGTTTGGGAAAAGTTGAGACTTTAAAACCATGTCTGAGGTGTTACTTTCGTTCTCTGGGTAGAAACCTAATTGACATACCCTGTAGGAGACCTGGGCACTGTTATCTTGCATATTCATGATGGCCTCTGAAATCTTGACATCAATAGGCTCCATGACAGATTCAATGTTGAACGGTCCCTCCAGCCTCTGTGCCACCAGCAGCATAGCATCTGTCATAACAGTAGAAAAAATGGTGGGGTGTCGCAGGATGGACAAGCAGAGGTACAAAAAAAACCACACACTCAATTGGAAAAACACTTTTCACTGGTAAATGGTCAACACACACACATACCCACAAAACATTGCATGCAGTGATTTTGATATAACTGGGGAAACAATGCACTGCAACTGACCATCTCCACTTTCACTCAGTATCTTAATAAGATGTACTGTGTGGTTCTGCTCACTTTCCTAGTGACGCATTCCCGTTGTGTCATTTGTGGCAGGTACCTAATATTAGTAACACTTGAAAAAACCCAACTGTGTTGCAACTTGAGAAAACACTGACATATACAAGTTTTAATACATATGCAAGCTCAATGCCAATGTGTAAAACACAATCTTATATAGAGAGCCAATATTAGTTCCACTCATGTTTTCTGGTGGCGTCTGTGTTTTCTTAAGTTGTTGTGTGTCAGGCTCTGTCAGCTTGAACTGAAAGTCAAAAAACGGGGGAAAAATAAAAGCTGAATTCTACAAACAACCAAAGAAACAGCATGTTCATTTCCATAATGCACACCTCTCTATATCTAAAATTCGCTAAGTACCAAACTGCTATACCTAATTCTTACTAACTTCATACCAGCTTTATCGATAGCTGAAGTAATTTTTCATGCAAAAAATGCACCTTCACTATTTTTTTATGGTTATTTGATGAAATAATGATTAAATTAAACCAAATCAATAGTGAATTATTAGAACCCTCTGTTATGTCTGACAAAAGGTCATGGTTTCAAACAGGATACTGGTGTCTCTTGCCTTCTGATTACTACAGATTAATGTCAATTACCCCTGCCGTCTGGTCAAAGTCCACCAACACACGCTTTTGAAGCACAAATGCTTCTCAGGGCAAATTCAATTTTTATGTAGATCAACTCAATCGAGTCAACCGAATTTGGTTATGCTGCTTGCAACAAAAAGCGCTGATGAATCATTGATTTAATAGAACTTTTGAAAAGCCAAGCATTTATTTACTGTACATCCGCTGCAGGAAATGAATACTATAAGGTCAGAGGCTCATTAATATCCTTGTGTGGACACAAGCCAGAGGGGCTTGTTGAACATGAGACACTTACCATCATCACCTCCACAGAGTCCATTTGCTTTCATCACTTTCAATTAACACCTCTGATCACTTTACACAAAGATGGTGCATTCAAAATATTCAATATTTACAACTATGGTGGTGCAGATTTCACAGTAGTTCAGACTAGTTAGGCAACAGCTGTTGCCCTTTAGAGGGTAAGTGAGTTAATTGATATTGCCATGAAACAGCACTTAAGTGCTCTCAGCCCTAATGTGTCTCAGTAATGGCCGTTGTGAGTTTGAATGGTGTGCCACTGGGAGTTGAACATCACCAAACCACTAACTCATAACTGAGCAGGTCCCAGATCTGGAGACAGTACTTAGACGGTGTCAGGAGAGGTTTCTCCATCCACAGACCTCCCAGGACAAGACCTCACCAGTAGCCTGTCATAATGACTCCTCAATTACCTCCTTACTAAAGAAGGTCATCCTGTCATTTAGAGCCTGCAGAAACAATGGCATCTTACATACTGGTAACAGATTGAACATGTTTAATCTGCAATGATATTCAAAAAAGCAGGATGTTGGTTTTTGATTTTTTTTTAAATACATTTCTCTTGGCTTGCTGTTACCACCGTCCCACCCATCACAAGAGAATATTGTAATTTATTCCCAAACTGTGAAGGCACAGATAACATTCCAGAGACAAAAAGCTGCAAGTGAAATTGGGTAAAAAGACAAACAAACAAACAAACAAACAACACCCCCCCCCCTTTTACAAAATTGAAAAAAACCCCAAACTAATACTTTGTGTAAAAGGTAGTCAAAGATTCAAAGGAAAAATCAAAATTATATTCAGTTTCTTTGATAGCAGGTCTGTCCGGCTATTGGGACCTGAGATCACTAATGGCAGAGGAAAAGAGTGGAGAAACATTAGCGCAGCTCTGGCTCCATTTCCTTTCCAATTATATCGAAGTCTGAGCCTTTGAAGAGCTCTTCTGTTTGTTTACACTGCGGATTGCAAATAGCCTGTGATGCTTGCTGAGATTTTAATATACAGACCATATCGGTGCCAAATGGTTTTCTACAATCAATTGTACCACTGTGCAACCATATGGTCTAAGTGTAGATGACACCTGCACCGCAAGAATAATCCAAAAAAATAAAAAAGAACAGCAACTATTTGCCTATTAGCTTTGATGCAGATCAGTTGTTATATTGTGCTTCTTGGCACTATATTGCAATAAAGTCATAATTAGTTTCTTTTTGTGTTATTTCTTGAAAATAATGCAAATTTGGCTCTGGCATAAAGATTGCTGTTTAATCTGTTTATGATGTAAATTTAATCAAGTGCTTCAGGTATGTCTGCTTACTTTCTGACGAACACACATAAAAAAAAAAATCTAAACTCAAACATAAGATTAAAAAAGTGCAAATACTGAAAATTTAGGTCAAAGGAGCCAACTGGGAAACAGCTCATATTTCATAATAAGAGGAAAGAAGAGTGCCTCTAGCATCAGAGAGGATAGCAATCTTTCCAAACAATGGTGACTTATCTGCAACTTATCAGATGGGCTCGACAAACAGGGGAAGCTGGGATCTTTGTCTTCATATATAACTGAAGGAGAGCAGACAGAGACGAGGGAGAGGGAGCAAGAAGAGTGCAGGAGAACGAGCAGCGGTGCTGATTGGGTTGAGTCAGGCCAGGGTATGGCTTTGTCCCAGAGGAAGAGGGGCTCCTGCACCGCATGTGGAAAAACTCTACCTACATGGAGAATTAATGACTCTCATTTATGAGGAGTGCATGAAGTCCAGTCCGTTGTGGCATGGCTGCCACTCTGAGCCAAATTTTCCCTGCATCACTTTTGCAGCACCGAGATAGGCCACTGGCCAGCCGGAGGAAATCTTTTTATCATCACGACACAGCCATGCAAACAGACGCATCTTGCCCTATTCTGAGCTGAGAGGTTTTACAAAACACCAACTGAGAATGTGCCTTCCTGGATAGAGACATGTAAAACTAAAAGGCACCAATGGTGTGAAACCGCAGCTAGATCCAAATATTTAGTTTCATATTGGAGGTTAATGTTTCAGTTTGTGATGTGAAACATGCTTATTTGCGCTGTCTTGCTAAACAGCTAAAAAAAAAAATCTGAGGAGGTAATATTACTCTGGGCTCTGCCTCTTTATCGAGATTGATGTCCACTTAAATTCAGGCTATGTCAGCCAGCGGCAACCTCCAGCAGACAAGGACAAATAAGGAAAGTGAACAGGCCCATCTATGGCTCTTTGCCTGTGAAGAGCCCCACAGAATGAAAAATGGCTCTAGTGTAATTTGGATTCTGTAAAGCATAGCTCATCTGTGGTTCAGTCAACCAATAAATGGTGCTATATGAAACGGTATAAAAATGGAAAAGAAAAAATGCATGTTGCTCCTTGGTCATAGTTTGTCCCCATCAAAAAAGTCCTTGAACATAAACATATGTGCATAGGTACACACACATTTGTTGTTGTACACACAAAGACACATACGCATGTAATTTTAAAAAAAGCGTTTCACTTTTAAAGTATATACAGAAACAAAACAGAGACAGTACACTTAGACTATTATTAATTAATTAATTTCTTCCTACAAACGTTGAAAGCTTTTTCAAAGTGATAATTTCATGCTTTCTAAAAACCTCCCCAGAAAAGCGAGTGGTTATGCTCATCTTCCGTGTCCACCTCCAGTGAGGACGAAAAGTTGAACATGCTGCAGATGAAGTTTTCTCTGCTGATACCATTCTATTCTATTCTTTTCTATTCTATACAAGGATTACGAAGAGCATGTCCTGGCTATATAAACACAGAGCACAACAAGAAACATACAAGAGAATTTCTGCGAGATGTACAGCTTAAAGTGTGGGAGACAACGCTGTAAACATTTTCAGCTTGGTCGCAGATAGGTAGAATGAGGCTCTTCTCAGCTGTGGAAATAGTCTTACCTTAAACATACTCATCAACTATAAGATCATCTTTTAGCATATTCTACTCTGCTGTACCATGACAATAAGAGTCAATATGTTGAAAAATGATGCGCATCTTGGAGTGGTGTTGCGTTTAGGAGCTTACAGACTGGAGCTTATCACTTGTGAATGCAATCTATTGACGTGAAGGCAGTTCAGTTGGTTTTTGCAGAGTCCTGCTTTTAGAAGGGTTTTGCCATAGCGGTGTGACTCTATGGATGGCTGTCAGCCAAAAACTTTGGTCCAGACTGATATATCTCAGAAAGATTGCCCTCAAATCTGTTACTTACATTTATTTATTTCTTGTAGCACCACAGCAGGTCAAATTGTTCTCTTTATATAGCAAAAAATCACAACATTTCCCAGGAACACTCTAAGTAACTCCTGACTTTGCCACTAACATTACTGTGAGGCCAAAATTTGTGGTTCTTAGCTGAGTATAGAAACAACTATTGAATGCCTCAATTAAGTCTGGTGTAGACATTTTGGAGGAATTTTAATAAATTTGTTGATCCTAACTTAGGTATGATCAGATCAAATTCTGATTTTCCCAATCCGACATTACCATCAGCCTCCACCTTGCTTTGTGTTTAATGCTAGTTACTAAAATGTTTGCAGGTTAAACTTGGATGGTGAACATGGTTACCTGCTCATCATCAGCATCTTAGCATTGTCACTGAGAGCATGTAAGCATGCTAACATTTGGCTCAAAATATTGCTCAGAGCTGCTAGCATGCCTGCAGACACACTCTTTATCACTCCTTTTCCATTATTACTGCACAAATGGAGTGATAACAGCATATTAAACAGTATGCAAGGCTACTAATGTACAGTAAAAGCCTTTCACTAGAACAGCACTGCTACTGTACTGCACTGAAAATGAAACAGTAACACCCAGTAGTCAGGCAATCAAAAGCAGATTGTGTTACTAATAGGGTTGGAGGTATTGTGGAAGTTCTGTCTATGGATTATGACAGTGTTTCAAATATTTTGCCCACAAATATGTTTAAGAAGTCCTTCCCCTCTGTGAACACCATGTTTGCACTTTGTAAAAGCAACATGTTACAGAGCACATCAGCACCACAGAGCTCAAATGTGATCAGGACAGCAAAGACAAGGGAGCAGCTCTGAACAAAGACAATGATAGGCCTCGCTGCTCATAAAGACCCCAGAGAGAATAATTTCCTTCTCTTCACAAAATTTCTCCTTTTTCTGCAGATTCGTAATTGCACAGGTGGGAAGTGAATCTGTAATTAGATCCACTCAACCACATCTTCATGTAGCTGTGAGTGATTAGGAAAGCAAAAAAACTATAAAACAAAATGGAAATTAATGTTGTCGCGACAGATGCCTTTGCACATAAAACAGAGCGAGAGCACAATGTTCAACCGGTGCTGCCTTATGAAGGAGCACAATATGTTCTACAATATTTGTTTGACTTCTGTAGACAGATGACGTAAAGAGGGTGGCAGGCTGGGTATACTCTGCTAGAAATAACTCCTGTATGTGGAAGGTATAGAATGTAAAGTGACTTCCTCAGCCCTCAGTTTTCAAGTTTACAGTTTTCTCACTAATATCCTCAAAATCTACAAGAAAAACAATAAAGCACTGCTTTTCTGAAACCATTTTAGATGTTGAACTGCTGTACTAATGTTAAACTATATTTTTTTTTGGCCTTTTGGTACAGCAGAAACATGTTTTAAACACAACATTGACATATCAGCATGGTTTAAGTTTATATGGTGAACACATTAGCAAACAGATGCTTATTTAGCCATCCAGCACACATGGAGAAACATTATCGTTCATTTGGAGTTGTGTCTCTGTCCACTCAGTGAATGTAAGTCCAACATTCACTCTCTTTTAGCTCTGTTTTTGGCCTCTACCAGCTCTAAAGGGAAATATCAGACTTTTACCCCTCCAATGTTCACCAGCTAGTTGGCAGCTGTGTCTGCAGGTTGATAATACATATGAAAAAATGAGTTGCAGAAAAATACCTAATTAAATTCAATTTAATTAATTTATTTATTTATTGCTTGATTTAAGGTTAAGATTTTTTTTTCAAGATTTTATGTTTGAAACTAGCAAATTTTACAGTTTCCAGCAGTTTGGTTTGAGGTTATTTTTGCAGTGCAGCTTTGTATTTTCAGCCCATGGGTGGTGAAACAAGCCACAAAGATTAGACAGTGCAAACAACCATTATAAATCCATTTAACTCCAAAGGTGTGGGTAAAATGGCTTTTAGGCACCACTGTTCTAAATCACCGCCGTTCAAAAGCATCTATCCTCTGGATGGAAAATCAGACTTCACACAGGAAGGACAAATACAAATAGAAAAGTGAATGCAGCTAGTTTGCAGGTATACTTGACACTAATATTTTTGACATTACATCACAGATGGGACAAAGATGGACAGCTGGAAGTCTACATAGTCAATTAAACTAAATTCCTTTAGCTGTGGGCGTTGAGGAGCTGAAATGCCAACTAAATATAAAAACTGGCTGTTTTTTGCTGCTTGTGAGAGTTCAAGCTCTCTGATTTCAAATCCACTGAAGCTCTGATTGCACAATCAGATGTGTTATTAGGCTCACATCTGATGCACTGTGGCTTTCTGTCTGCCTTTTTTCTTGGAGGTCATCTAATAAATCATTGATGCCGACGGCAAAAAATCTCCAGACAATCATATAAATCAGTAAGTATCTTCTAGTCAATAGTTATTTCAAGTCATAAAAAAGGATCAAGTCTAAGAATTTCATTACTAAACCAAGGCATTAATTAGCATTGCTGAGATTGGAAATACCCTCCTACAGATGCAGCATTTACACTGCGAGCTTATGCTGTGATCAAAAAAGGCATTATGGCCATAATTTTGTGATAACGTGATTCAAGTAAAATCAAACTTTCATCACAAGCCTTTCTGTTCTTTTTGTCTAATAAGGAAAGCAAAGACAGAAGAAACTGAAATTGTGTTCGATAGAACTAATGGAGTATAATTAAGTAATAAAATTAGACAAGTAATCTAATCTGAGCCATTCAACAAGTGTAGTTAAATATAAATATAAATATGAGATACACAGAGATACGAGGTACTTTCTTTTCATGACTGAAAAACTAAAAAAATGTATACTTCTACTTAAATACATTTGAGAGGGGCAGATTCTAGATTTTACTCCACTACAGTTGAATGAAGGCCTCATAAAATATGATTTTTGTTAGAAATTAAACCAACGAACAGTGTACACAAGTACAGCTGGAGTCAATTCATCTCATTATACTAATCATTATACTATACTAACTATTTTGATAATCATTTAAGTCACTTTTAATACAAAAATGCCAAAGACCACATGCTTCTAGCTTTACAAGTTGAGTGATATAACAAAATCCTACACATAAACAGGTGGGTACTTTAAATCCTTTAAGGATATGACAATTTTACATCCATTTACTTATGTCACACCTTCAATGTAGAACTTTTCAATAATAAATTGACTTTACAGTAGGGTATTAGTACGTTAACTCATGTAAACCACCTGATTATATCACAGACTGCTGGAAAATCAGTAGCTGTCACCGTTCACTGACACTCAAGTCTAGATCTGCACCTCCATACGCAATTATTTTACATAAGTACCAAACAGAGATACCTTTTAGCTCTTTCAATGCACTTGCTTGCTCACTCGCCTACTCATGTGACCTTTGTCTCCCCCTTCCTTTGTCAGACCAGTTGGAGAGTCCGTTGAATCTATTTTAAACATTAATAACGCTGAATTAAATCATGCTTAACTGAAACGCCTGGTCACTAGTGCCAATATTGTCTGGACAACATTCAACCCTGGTCGGGGAGAGGGTCACTGAGCCAGGATGGATAATGTGCGTTGACCCATTCAGACTGGCTGCCAACGCAAGTGTCACTGTGTAGGTGTGAAAGGAATATCAGCATGCCTTAATTATGGTCAAGTGTAAAGATGTGAAATCTGTCCATGTTTGAATTCATGCTGGTAAAAATCACAAATTCAAAACCCTTCAGCGTCCTTGTGTGCAAAAAACATCTTGGTCTACTCGTCTAGTCTGACTTTCAGCCATGGGCTGTCCACTCATAGTGTGCTCGAGAAGGTTTTTCTACTCAATATTTTATTCATGAGGAATTTTTCACAAAGGAAAGGATATGTTGCTGGCTTGAATTTTCATAAACAGCGAGGTTGTGGCTGGCTCCAGTTACCAAGTGAAACAAATCACCTAATTAAAAAGAAATGAGCAGATAGAATCGATGCAGATCACTTCCAATGTGGTGACACGTCTCTCCAGAGAGAACAACAAGAGCCTGTAAACACCAGCGCAACAAGACTGCAAATAAAGCTGTGGCTGTGTCAACCAGTTCACTTATGAATTACTTCAAGCCAAGTCTCGCTGTGAATATTGTGAGGTTGCAGGAGGAAAAGCTCCATCACAGGTGTCGACTACCTGTCAACGCAAAAAAAATGATAATGACTCGTGGGCTGTAAACTGCAGTGGACAATATTCATCACCACAGCATGCGACTGATATTCAAACGACCTGAGAAGAAGAAGACATTCGTGCAGACAGCCTGATAAATAACATCAAAAATGGTTAAAAACAGCCTGCTTCAGAGCATTCTGCAACAAAAAGAACAACTAACCGGAAGAGTTTTTAAAGAACTCAAAGACAAGTAAACACTGTCAAAGTGATCATCTTAAAACAGATATCAGGTGATTTATGCAGACAGCGTAATGCTCCATATATCCCAGAGGACTTGGCATGCGGGTCCTGATTATGTTCAGTGTAGGGTTCTCAGGTGCGGTAAACAGACTGACAGCTGTTCATCAGTCGTTCCATGCTTCAACTAATTCGTGTAATTAAAATCTAATCCCACTCTTAATCTAATCAAATTACACACAGACTGCTCTTTTAAATGTATGTTTATACTAATGAGCAAAGGAGCATACCGATTCATTCCTCAATCAAATTCTGTTATATGCAGTGAAATTATTATAAGAATGCATTAAATATACTGCTTTAAAAAACATGCTATAATTAGCGTCTGTTTCCATAATGAATGCCCTGAGCAAGTCTTGTCTTTAAGAGCAGAATGGGGGGAGGTCAGCCAGGATTTGTCCTCCAGTGGGAACAAATGGATTAGTGACTGGCTACTCAGCAGAGCCCCTTTAATCTACTGTATGATATATTCAGATTTGATTTATTCGGTGTAACATTTAAGAGGAAACACAGATTACACAGTCTGACATCCTGGCTCAGTTTAGCTTGCGTATTTTCTACAACTATATGCATCATATTATCTGCTTTATGTTAAATATTTAATAACACTATGGAGAGAAAGTGTTTCATGTCAATATTAATAATGAGATGACGCTCTGGAGCTATATTAGTTCCAGGAACAGCACTTTTCCAAATGAATCTAAAATGATGACGTGCGACCAGTGTAATTGGCATGGGCTTTTTTTGCAGCCTGGAGTCAGCCACTGTTTAAATGAAATGTCTTGGTCATATTTTATTTGCTTGTCTAATTAATCTCTTGCTCAGGGGCAAGCAAAACAAACGTATGCACAAGGACATTTGATAAAAGACTATTAGTAGAAACTGCCTATACAACTGGTATGTTACATCCATGTAAGCACAGACGATCAACATGATCAGAGTGGCCAATTTTTCCGTTATGTATTGTATAACGGCCTTAATGACGACTAATAGGAAGTGGAGGCTCAAATCAAGACATTAAAAAATTTGAAAATTGTCTGGGTTATTTTCTCTCCCACTGAAAGCCTGCAAATGCATTCAGGGACATTTCAAAAAAATTCACATTTCTGAGGAATATATAGCAGTGCAGCTGCTCCTCAAACACACATCTGTTTTAGCTTGCCGCTGGCGGGGCCACAACAGCCTGTTTCTGCCTCACACTCATATCATGGATAAATGAAGGTGAGGCTCTGGTTAATGTGAAGTGGCACCTTTTTTGGTTCAAGTTCTGTCACAAGTTGAAATTTATTCAATCAGGGGCTGTTATTTCCTACAAGTGGAGTTGTTCGCTGAGAAGGGGCTGTGGGGGGAAAATCGTTGCTATCAGGCGCACAGGCTCTGGGTTTTAAGGATTTCTCACTCTTTGGTTGGATTAGTTTTTCGCCTCCCCAATATCTTGTCTTCTCTGGTCAGTGGAGCAGGTATATGATGTTGGTCTGAATGGATGCCACAGGAATCAAGATGAATATCTTAGCTTCAAGTCCGCACCGGCTCTGTGTCAGGACTCTCAGGTGTTTCTCACAATTTCTTTCTGAGCCCCCGAGCCGAAGCTCCTTATTCTTTTTCAGTGAGCTGATATGACCCAGTTTAAGTTGAGAAGACAACTGACTGTCATGTCTGAGTAACAGTCAGGCAACTGACAGTTATGTAGGGGAACAACACATTTGTACAGTATGATTCATATCAGCGCCCTACTCATCTGTATGTCATTACACATTACACTAATCTGTCTGTCTGTGCTGTACATGAAAGAGCCTTCCTGACAATTTAACACCAAGAGCCAAGTCAATACCTTCTTTGTGGTTAGACCTTAAGCTAATTGAAAATCTTTCATCCCATAATGAGCATGAAATGTCAGAGCCAAAAGATATAGAACTGGCATTTAATCTACACTGAGGAACAATAATCCAATTGACAAGAGTCCTGATGAAAACAGAATGGACGTTGCTCCAGGATTAAAGGCAGAAATGCAAAGTTGTCAGATTCAAGCAGAGCTGTGTTTGGATTTTATTCTTTCTCGATGTTGTAAGTGTAGACATTTCCAGGTAGACTGAAACTTGGTTGGTTTGTGTAATTCAACTGACAGTCTATAATATATATAGTGTAATATATTAGGAGAGACACAGAAAGACCTAGAGTTTGTATCGTCTCCCAGTTTGCTGCGTGGGTTTTTTCACGCAGTCTAAAGAGAAGCAGCCAAGGTGAAACGGTGACTCTTAAATGTCTGTAGGTGTGAATGTGAGTGTGAATGCCTGTTTATATGTGTTATCTCACTGAAGTACTCCGGGGTGTGCCTCTGGCAACCCACACGACCCTGAACAGAATAAGTGTTTTTTTTTATACCGGCGGATGGAGATGAACATTACAATACATGCAAACAAACTGAAAACAGACGGGCAGGTTAGAGGAATATACTGGTTAGCCTGCAGAGGCTTTCATCTCTGCTGTTAGAGCTTTTGATGTAGCCCTGTTTACTGTGTTGATTGCTTGTTGAAGATGAGCTGTGACAGGTGTTTCTTAGCAACCAATTTGGTACATTACTGTGCTTTAATAGAAAGAGAAGTAACTAATAGACTAAGACTAGACCCACAGTGGTTTATTTTGGGACAGTTTTAGACAGTTTTCCCATTTTTTACTCTTCTTAATTAGTAATATTTTCCTGATAGACCTTCTGATCAATAGAAAACGTTCAACACAAATAACTATAAAATATAGTCCTAGGAAATGATGTCTTATCTTGCTTTGTTTGATCAGTAATCAAAAACCCCAAAGACATTGCAAAGTGCAATGTGTGGGATTAAGGTCAATCCATCAGCAAAAATAGAATACAATATCACATATATAGGTTTTCACTAGTGTACAGTCACCTGAGAATATGAACCTATTTGTTTTTGCTACCTCTGAACAAGTCTATAGAGGGAGCAGGTCCGCATTATTTTTCAGAACTGTCCTCCTCTGCCTCTGATTGGCTAGTATTCAGCTGGTTGTAATCTGCGACCTCACTGTTTTGAGGTGATATGATATTATACAGTATAAATAGATTATTGCATTTGAGTTATTTGTGTTGTATTGCATTTGTTGTTGTAACGTTGACACTGTGTATAACTCTGGGCCTGACCCTTAAGAAGTAGTACACCAGTGTTGAAATATATGACTGAGTCAATGAATGACTAAACCAGGTCGCAGGTTTGCACCACAGACACAACATCATCTTCCGTATACCGCTCAACGGCTCTTGCATGTCCATGACTTTCACTTCAATCACTTCCACAGTCATGAATTCAATTCAGTAACAGAAGGCTGAGTGCGGCGGGTGTGAGCGCAAGTGGAATGTTTGGAGTGACTGTGATGGACTGGTGACCTGCTGAGGCATTTTCACTGACTTTTATCAGATGCTATAATAAGTTCCAGCATCAGCACCACCCTCTATAAAAGGTCATGTGCTGTTGTCCTAACACATCACAAGGCTTGAAGATGCAGTGGAAGCTAAATAAAGGTTCAGCCATTAAGTGTTGAGCTATAATGACAGTTTCACTGAATTAAATAACAAATTCAAAGAGAAAGAAGAACTTGAAACTTTATCACAATGACATAAACAAACATAAAAAATTCATTATATACTGTAAAATGTATAATAAAGTATATTACATTATATAAATAAATGAAATATGCATACACATTAAATAATAACGATGCAGCTTTTATCAGAGTGCTTACTGTGGGCCAGCTCATCTATTTAACCATGCTTATATACTGTATTATCAATTTCTCACTAAATTCTTTTGAATTATATTATTATAAGAATTATTTAATTTATGTAGATCAAAACTATACAAAAGTTCAACATGCCCCTGTGTGTTGGGAAAGATCAAATATTGCCATTTGTAGTTTAACAGAGAGCGCTACAAGCTTTAATAATGAAACATGTCATTAAGAACCATAGCTAAGAATCCTATAAAATGTAATCCAATTAAACCTCAACTGAGTTAGTCATGTATGTGGGCAGTATGTCTCTATACAGCACATTCCTTAAGCCTAAGGCTAATAAATACAGTAGACTGGAAAACATATGTAAGTACAATCTTCATGTCAATTAAAACTAATTAAAAACATATGGAGTGAGCTTGATTGTTATGTATTATTTCTGTATCTTATATGAATTTGAAACAAGATGGAGAGAGCAAACAAATTTTATACATTTATAGACAGATATAAAGCAAGGTTCATTTTGCAGTATTTATCAACTTAGTTTAAAGTGCAGGAATATCTAACAACAGCTTTTAGAAAACCTTTCAACCTTCAAATACTGCTAGACGTCCACCTGAACTATTAATGTCATCTGTGTCCCCTGGAATCTGCACGAGTCAATGCTTTTGCAGTGTTAAGCTCAGAGAAGTGTTTGTTTTTATTCCCACTTGTAGGTAGTGCTTTGCTCTATGCTCATGTGAGAATACCATGATGCAACAGAAGACAAATGACAGACTCTGAACTGAACTGATATCTGCGTACACACTATTTTAAGTTTTGAGGGGCTGCTCATTTTCATTACTGTGTGTTCATACCTCACCACATCCCCTCTTTTAGGGGAAAAAGTTCCCCAACATAACACGTTCGGGCACCTGTCAGTCTTGTCCCTTCTCCATCTGCAATGCAGCTGCTCTGCCCCATGCTTGTCGAACACAAAGAGACATTCAGGCCACCATGGACCATTCCTGAAACAGATCTGCTTCCGCATCGACATAAGGGAATGCATGAATCCACAGCAGACAGACACAAATTTAGCTTTCTTTCCTGTCTGTCATGCATTGTGGATTCACAGTTAACCATACAGTAAACTGTCAACACACAGATGGAAGTACATTCTGTATTACAATCTGTTAAAACTTGTCATTTGAAATGCTTTAAAAAAACAGCAAAACTACCCCTAATTGACATAAAAATTACATTGTTTTGATTTTATTTTGCAAGGTACATCCTTACTCAACATGTAGATGTGTTTCAAATATACCTGTGAAGCTCTATTTCAAATTAAATTTGAAATCAAATAACTCTATGATTGCGAAAATGGTGGTGGTTGCTGATCCCACTAAGAAACAACCCTCCACCCCAAAGCTCTTTGCAGCTTTCGCTCTCTTTGAGCTGCTCATTGTTTTGGTTCACTGGTCCATAGAGTCCCAGCGGCTCTTACAAAAGACTGGCACAAAAGTTTGTGCGGCCACTCCAAGGTCATGAGCTTACACTGGTCGTACGCTACATGTCCAGCGTAAAATGGCCAAGTGCCAAAGACAATGAGGGACTAGTGAGGAGGATGGAGAATGAGTGAAAAGCAAAACTCAAAGTTTTCACTGGAAATTGACTCAAAAGGCGGTGACTATTGGAGTTATGTCAGCCAGGTGCCCTGAATCTGCAGGATTTGTAAATTGCCCTTTGTTTGCTGACATGGGCTTGATAAGCTAAGGGAAAATACTGGGGCTATGTTGCTGTGAGTCTTTCAGCCCAAGAGTGGTAAAATATCACGTAAAGTCCCTGTGAAAGGGAGTTAAAGTGTCTTCAGCTTCTGTTCTGTGACATATTTCAGAGCGTATGTGGGCGTGGGGATAACTCAAGAGGGATTTGATCAAATCTTTGACGGATAGAATCGCTCAAAAGTGAGGGTGCTTTTGGAGAAAACCAGCGACCTTAGATCAGAAAGGTGGAAATGAAAACTCAAACGTTTTGTCACCCAAATGTCATTTGAATGGATACGTTTATGTGAACACCTGAGTGTGGCAGATCAGTCATTCAAAACTGTTTAACATGTTTAACGGGACAAAATGTACAAAAACTCAGCACAAGAAGTAGCAAAAACAAAAACTGCATAAATACAAAGGACTCAGGATCAGATTTTGTATTTCATATTTAGATAATTCAGCTTAAAAATCCCAATGTAGTCGTAAAATCTGCCGCATCATATTTTCTTTATAAACACCCTGAGTGTGCAATTTCAATTTTGAGCGGTAGGATTTCAGTGTTTTATCTGCCACAACCAGAGCGCCTTATTCTGTTTCTTGCTGCAGCCAAGTCACGTTTTCACTGTCACCGCCTCAGTTCAATCCTACAGGATGAGCCTATCTAAATGACAGCAGGAATCATCTGAGTAAGGCATTCTATGAAATATTAAATAAATATATAAATATTACATTCATGTTTGTACTTTTTGTCTCCGAGCTGAACAAGTTCCCACTGAACGTCTCTTCACAAAACTTGACACTCTCCGCGGTGCACTTCTGCCCTATTACAAGTCCCCATTTAGCCCAGCAGGAGAGCAGAATCCCATGAATAAAATCGTTTTTTTAAGCAGAAAAATGTTGATAAAAGAATGACAAATAAAGCGCCTTCTTATCCGAGAGGCACATCGTGCGTCAATAGAGCTGATGTTGTCAAAACATGATAACAACACAGCACCAGCTGTAACCTCTCTTAAAATAGAGTCAAACTTGACAACATAACACACCTCTTTCTGTAATCATGCAGACGTACAAGGTAAACAGTTTGACCTGAGCCATCTTTTACATTCTATTTACCAAGTCAGTTCATTTTTGAACAAAACCAATGTAAAAGCCTTCAACTGTTTACAGCCAGCTCAGACCAAAAGACAGTCATTTTGGACTAATTTGAATTTTATCAGCAACTTAGTACCAAACTGTGAAATTGCACATCCTGAAAACTCAAATGATGTGAATTCAGATATATAGCTCATGAAGTAAAAATCTTTCAACAATTATTTAAATGCCAACATTAAATATTCACTGGTGTTAAATTTCACCATTTAGTTCCTCATACAATTCAAATGATTATGGTATTTTTTGCCTCTATAAAACATCTGCCTAAAACCACCAATGTGCCAACATTAAGAACAATAAGAATGTTTGCTCTCATGAGCGCAACAGACAAAAGGTGGAAAGCTACATTAAGCACTACTAGTGTCATTAAACTGAATCCAGGTGCTCCCTATAATGAAAAATGGATTGCTTTACTGTCGACCTCACTCCAGCCACACTTCAGTCTGTGGTAAACTGCCTTCAGCTCAGTGTGATACAGTCATTCCAAAACATGCAGCTTCAAAGATTAATCAGCTCATATTCATATTCATATACACTATTCACACATACTTGTTGACCTCAGCCTGTTAATGTGCAACACAGTGTGAAGCAACAAATAGTTGTAGCTGCTGAATCTGCTAACATGTTGTCAGCACTAATGTGATGGAACATGCTTTCCTTGCACAATCTTCGGTTAGTCCCATTTAACCATACTGTAGAGCCATACAGCCAGATATAAATATTTATAACCAGCATCTAATTAGTATGATGAGAAATAATAGAACAGCAGGTCCCAGACTGAAAAAGAAATGGCTGGATTAATGCCTGGACTTACCAATGTACAGGTTCCACTCTGGATCCAGATCTGCTTGATTGGCCAGACAGCCCTTCATGACATTTAGACAGTAGTTCTTACAGGGTTTAACCGATGGCATGCCCTGACAGAAGGGGCAGTAGAGCATCTTGGTCAGAGCTCGGATACACGCTGGAGTGCTGCTTACCTGCAGGAGCACAGAGTGTGACAGCAGTCATTAACACCTGGACAGCTCCTCCAAAATCCATTATCATTTAAATCACATTCTGTCATCTAACAAAAGCATTCATTATTTATTAAATGTTTATCATATTCCCTTTGTTTAAACTTTGCTTGAGCAATTGTGGGTTCTGAGTCGTTCAGAAAAATGTCAGAATATCAGGGGAGCTGCAGTCAAAGATTCATGCTAGAGTTGGTGTTCACAAAATGCCAAAAGAGCCGAGGTAAGAGGAATGACTGCTGACCCAAGACTCTCCAAGTATGAGCACTGTCACTTGATGCATGTTAACATCGTCAGGGCATTTGACCTGCATTTAAATGTCAAATGTGGAATAACAACAAATATTTACTTGCCGACTCATCTGCCAGAATTAGCTGTCAGGGATTTTGTATTTCAGTTAGACTTTCTCTGTTTTTAATTTGATGTGCATGAGCTGAGTTTAAAGACTACATCAGCTACTGTATTTATGAACATGGATCAGGTAATAAAAGGCCCCAGATAATAAGAAACACATGTTAAAAGGCAAGATAAACATAAATATCACACACACACAATATTTCTAAAGTTTGTCTTCACAGATCACTTCACAGCAGTGAAATATGATAAATCATGTTTAGCACCTCACGCTAACATTAGCTACTCATTTAGTGTGCAAGAAATAAATCCTACATAAACAAAAAGCCTCAAACAGCTTAGGAACATACTAATATGTATCTACAACACATGAAATATGGTGTGCTAAGTGGATTAACTAATGTAGAGAGATATATCAGCTCGGTTCACTTCCTCTACATTGTAGCTTTTGGTGCACTGACGACCAAGTTCCTAAAAAGTCTTACTTAGATACACAAAGCATCTCTACATGACTCTTTTCAATGATTTAGGTGTATTAATCAGCATGCAGAGTTTACTAGAACAAAGTGGTATATTTCTACACCTCTGACCAAACAAAGATGTCATATTAATGTTTGCGTTTGTGCCCTTTAGCTCAAGCTGTTGTGGTCAGAACCATTATTCGGAATTAACTCATTAGCCACAATTAAATGCACAATGCATTTAAAGAGAGTGGAAAACAGCAACAGAATGAGTCAGTTTAACAATCAATTGTGGCACTAATTGAGTGTTTGAATATGTTTCTTAGATTGTTCCTACTCAAATCCAGAGAATTAGCTCCTCATATCACAACTTGTGAGACGTGATGCTTTTCAGAGGTTTTCCGAGACAGATTATATTAATTCAGACAGGTTGTTCATGATGGGAAAGATGTGTAGACTTTCAGTCTTTGGTCGTTTTAAGAAGCAGGCACACTAAAAGAATTTTCAGCCTAATGAAGCACTGTGGCACGCTGACCAAACGCTACCGAGTCCAAGTAGCTGTGTAAGTTTGGCGACATTTCAGATAGCAAATACAAACCTAACTGAGCTTGACCCAGTAATTTTATTGATTTTATTGGATGATTTCAAAGAGTGTGCTGCACTCAACATTCTTATCCTGAACACTCAAATGGCTGCACTCTGGAGCCCTGTCAAGATGTCTGAAGTGAAAGCTCCTGGGTCGCAGCTAATGGACTTTTTTCTATGTGTTCCACGAAGCTCCAGCAAGCATCTTATTAAGCATCTCTCAGGCTGAAAACCCACATTTCCAGACAACACAGGCATGCCATGGAAGCACTTACTAATGCCTCATTTCCTTTACAAAAACAAAAATTAAACTGAAGACACTCTTTGTTGTTTTATTTAAAAAAGGAGGCACTGACAATTTTTGATGACGTCTAGCTCTCATTCGGATGATGAATCCACTTAACTTGAAAAACCACAGCAAAAGGAATGTGATGTAAAAAACTCTGAAGAGGACACATTTCTATCACATTTTAAAGCCTGATGTCATGTGTAATGTGAACATGTGAGCATCCAAGTTAAACACACAAGTTTTATATCTTTTATATCTATTTATATCTTTACTTGTAGGAATTTTAAGATATGATAACATACCTCAAGCCACACAAAGACAGTGAATGAATGCAATATATAAAATGAAAACCGTAAGTCACTGACTTATCACAGGAGGGTGAGAATGACATTTTTCTGCCTATGAACCCCATCACACAGAAATGTAAGGCTGACATTCTCGTTAATGCTTTGTTGTTGCTGGGCAACCGCAAAATGAGCTAATGGTCAGCTCTTAATTACTCAATCACAGGACAGAAAATGCTGCCATATGAAGTGTTATGAAATGTGCAGCAGTTTTTGGACTTCAGTCACAGCATTTGGACACAAAGTCGCCATTCCTGTCCTCTGTGTTGCTGAGATGAGCTTCATATCAACCCCTGCCAAACATATTGTTAAAAAAAATAAATAAATCACAAAACATGCAACTTGGTTAGAGAAAAAAAAAAATCAAAAAACAACAGTAACTTTAAAATAACCTGATCTTGTTAAGACTTTATCTGTTTTAAGCTCAGGCCTCAATTATGGAAAACAGAAGGACACTGTTTAAGTAATTAACACATAGCTGAGAGTTTCATTTGAAGTGAGTCACTTCAACTTTTCA
Source organism: Datnioides undecimradiatus (assembly GCA_008933995.1). Lineage (NCBI taxonomy): Eukaryota > Metazoa > Chordata > Actinopteri > Lobotiformes > Datnioididae > Datnioides > Datnioides undecimradiatus. The sequence goes on along the minus strand of WARS01000036.1, from coordinate 8,546,854 downwards.
AAAAACTGCTACAAAGTGATTTGCGACAAAACAAGAATAACGTTGCAATAGATGGTCACAAATAAATTTATATTATGTGTATTAATAAAATATTTTTATGGATCAATAAAATGATTTTGCCTGCCTGAGGGGCCTGGACAATGCACAGCCCAGTGGCTCCTTGTGACAAATTCTGATTCTGAGATTCTGGACCTACTAAAAGCCCAAAAGAGACCAGCCAAAAGATCTCAATCAGCAATCAGACTTGAATTTGGTGAATTTGCTGATCACAGAGCAGGAGCCTGACCAAGCCAAGCTTTTAGAAACAAGCAATGAAATCTTAAAATCAATTCTAAAACAGACAGCTAAGTGTGGTGCAGCAAAGATCAGTTTATTGTGGCCAGTTCTCTTGTAATGTGATAAAAGTCTGGCAGCAATATTTTGTTGTAGTTGTAGCCTGTGGATATTTCACCTGGATAAAGTGAGCTGCAGTCTTCAAACCTAGAGGACACAAAAACATGGACGAACTTCTCCACATCTGAAAAGTAGAGAAATCACCTGACCTACGTTTGAGGTACCCCCCCCGAACACTGGTGGTATTTTTGTAGCCCCACAGAGTCACGCTCCAAGGCAAGCTCAGATACACACAAGCCTCACACGTCACCTCACAGACTGTACTGAGACTTGTCACATACTAACTTGACACTGAATATTCTAAAAATGCTCCTGCTATTGTTGATCACACCTGACACAGGTGTTGGGCAGCCCCACCAAAAATAATCTGTTCTCAGCAGATTTAACAGTCAATAATAATAATAATAATAATAATAATAGAAGAAATGGTGATAGTCCCTTGTCCCTTGTTCTTCTTGTAAAAAATTTCTTTGTAAATTTAAAGTTCTGACCTTTTTTTTAAGAGAGAGAAATTATTTTTCACGCATTTTTAATGAAAAAGGGTATTTCAAAATATGTGGTAATATTAATATTATAGTACTTAATTCAGTAGCTTTTTATATTTTATAACTCTACACAAATACAAAGTGGTATTTTTCTGGGGAAGATCGAAAACACTGTTAGTAAAACACTTCTAACACTAGTTAATTTCTTCATGTAATGGACTATTTTTACATTCTATTAAATAAGAAAAAGAAATGCAATTGGGGACTAATTTAGGGAATGATTCCTCTTCTGAGAATGGTTAACTTAGGCATATAGACTGGCAACATACTGTGCAATATCAAAATAACTTCATTTTATAAGGCTAATGCACCGTGCACCTTTGCACAAGTCAAATCCTTGGCCATCTCACTGCTGTGAGAAATCACCCTCAGAATAAAAATATTTGAAGTATCAATAATAATTTATGATGAAATGATATGAGATTAATCACTTCAAATAAACAGAGGCAGATGCATTGTTTGGGTAATGGTCTGGGATAAGTATAAACTTTGTAAGATGCAGACCCCAGACATGAGTCTCTTCTTCCTCAAAGCTCCACTGGGTTTTCTGTTCTGTCCCTTAAGCTGTGAAAAAAATAAGGTTCTACAATATCTACTTTAATTCAATATATATCCCAGCCGCAATAAGCATGGATGTCACATCTTACAGGCGCTGTGCAACAGTCACCTCTAGCAGGGTGTCTTATTCCATTATGCTTACACCCAATCCCTCGTGATGAGTTTATACCCTGGGGATCAAAGGGCTGCAGTCCCAGACACATGACCTGGATCTCAGGTCTCACTGAAATGTCAAGAGGTGAAGCTGGGACATGCTGGCTTGTAAGAAACGCAGAGTGTAACTCGGTAAACGCATACTAACAACACATCCTCCGCGGCTGCTTGGAAATGAGCCTCACCGCTACGACTGGCAAGGGAAGGGAAGGGAACTGACACACACACACACACACACACACAGACACACACACACAGACACACAGTGAAGGGGAACGTGGTTAAAGTTCACTGAGTGCACCATGGTGGGACTGCAAGGGAATGAATGTTGGATATCTTAGAGAACACCGGTGTATTCTCCTAAGTGTCTGCCTCTCTATCTCTGATGATTGAGGGTTACTATATTTTCACTGCCTTCTGCTTATATACTGTATGGCAGGTCTATAAATATTTATAATAGTGTTGATAATCCAATCTATCTGATATCAATACAGTAGTGAAAGGAAACCGGGGTGGCTGGGGATTTGCAGTGTTGTGTTTATCGGTGCTTCTCTCATCCCATAAGAAGGCGTGTAGAAACAGCCCTGTTGTTGTTGAGTGTGACTAAATCCAAGCCTTAGCCCTTTTGCGTTTCCTTTAATCTTACTTTGTACATGATCAAAACTACACACACTCCCAGGGCAGCATGATATACTGCAAAAGCTGCATTAAGATTACATTGCATCAAAAAGAATACTAAGGCTACAGTGTGATTAATGGCTTCTGTATACTGGGTGAACAAATATAAGGCAATAAACACTGATGGCAGACATGTCTTTTCTCTCCTTTTTCATCGTCTGGGGCATTTCTCCTGAGCAATCCACATACCCTTCGACACTGTTTTCTAGACAGCACCTGAACAAGCCGCCTTGAGCCCCAAACTTCCTGAGGACATGCACCAAGGGAGAGCACATTAGTCAGAAAAGTATCTGAGAAGAACTTGTACGTGGTGGAAAACCAGGGGGAAATGTATGCTTGCTGCAGAAACACCAAGACCTTGGGCTTGTTGAAATTTGTGCAGGAAACACTGTAAATCTTAATATCAGCTGAGGTCAGAAGCTGAATATTTACAATAGAATAGACAAGTGATATCAAGCATTGGAATATAGTTTTGTTTGAGGTTTTAAATGACAGGAGCAAGAAGTTAATTGGGTGTTTTACAATTCAGTTAAAGTTGTACTAAAGTGGTGAGCAAGTTTACCTTTGACACTCTCTGGGCCACCTCCCGGCCAACAGAAAGCCCTTGGACAAATGTGCGTGCAGCGATGAATGCCCGGGTAACCTGAGCCTTGAGCTTCCTGGGCACGTCTCCAAAGGGTTTGAGCTGGTCGGTGTACTTACTGATACACTCCAGATAGTCCTCTGTGATGACGTACTGGGAGTTGAGCAGCGAGAACATACGCTCCAGCAGCCGCGACCAAAAGTCATTAAGCATTTCCTCCAGGTTAACATTTCCCCCCGTGTAATAGCGCTTCAGCTCTGCAAACAGGTTCTCAAAAACCTCAGAGTTCTGCATGTAAGGCTTGCCGTAAGTCCTCACAAACATCTCATTCAGGGACCTCTCTGTGTTCTCCAGTAGCTCCAGGAAGAATTCTGGGTTAAGAAGAAAAGAAAGAAAGCGTGAATCATGTGCAAATTGTGTTGCTTTAGATTATACTGTACATGGCAAGCACGGATTTGCCTTGATGAGATGCACTGGGAACCTGCCAGCCTAAATTTGAAATTAAAAATAGCAATGGTGCAAAAACTGCATTAAGCGTGTGATTGCATAGATTGAACGCTGCTTAAAAGGGAAAGTTGCTTGATTGGCAGCAAAAAAAAAAAAAAAGGCAAATCAATTAAGGCTTCTGAGGTTGATTTCATTTTGAAAATCACAGCTTTGTTGGTTTTGATTTCCACTAAACCACTTTTGACAATGCAATGGGAGCCTTCCTCAATTTTTTCTGTATAGGGACAAGTTCTGTTTGCAGTGTCTTTCCTGTCCATATCTCATCTGTACAACCAAAATACATTCCTGTAGCTTGATAGAAATGTTATGTATTGCTGAATGATTTCCTTTCCTTTATTCAAACTTGTACTGCAGGATTGGTCTATATGCAGAACACATAAGGCTGTCAAATGAAGTGCATTAAATTGATGTTTCCACAATACAGTTCATCTGTATGGTCCGCAGCAATTCCGCGAGCCTCTCTATAAGGCACCACTTGTTGTTTGCCTCATGACCTCTATCACTCACCAGAAATTGGGATGAGATGATAATATTTCTGGCCATCTGCTATCCATAATGATGGTCCTGTCTTTCAAGGACCATGATTAAAATTTAAATATGCTTCAAAACTCATGCACATTTAACTGCAAAGTGAAATAGTTCAGGACCAGTCAGAGGAGACTCCAGCCCCATAAAGGATAGAGGAGATTCCAGAAAGACGTTTATATTCCTCAGCTATTGTCTTTTATAGGGTAATATGACCAACCCCAAGCTTTACAGCAGCAATAATTGATTTTTTGAAGGGGCAGCAGAAGGAGCCGTAGAAACAATATTGACATATAATCACCTTGTAAAGTAGATATAGAGAACATGTTTGCAAGCGGTTGCTTAACATATCAAACAGACAGATTATTATATTTTTGTCTCTGTGCTTCTGGACACTGTACAAATTTCAGTCTAATATTCATTTTATTTTCAATTCTGTTTCAGTCTCATAGTTCTAAATGCAGCACAGTGTTCATCAGCCAGTCACTAACTTTGTCTGTCAGCTGTTCAATGGTGGGCAGGAAGCATACAGTGAGTTTATTAGAGATTTGATCATTGGTGAATTAACTGTTTGATAAACTGGTCATATTGAAGGTGAAAATGATATACATAAATTAATAAGCATGTTTTGAAGGTCCTCCATATGCACTGCTTCTAAAATCTTAATTTGTAAAGTAACCAATTTCATCTATGGTAATCTTATAGTACAGTCTTTGCTTCTGAATTGTGCATGGAAAGCAGAAGTATCATAAAATGAAAATACTTAAATTAAGCACAGATACCTCAAATTTGTAGAGACTACATGGTGGATGCACTCTGAGCACATATGAATGACACAAAAGCACTTTGTAAAGTTAAATTAAATTACTAACCTGTGGGTTTCGCCACAATCAACACTTTTAAAAGTACACAGTCATTTAATATCGTGTAAATAACCTCGGATATCCAACAATCGGTGTGCCCCGAATTAACTTCTGTCAAGTAATTCAAGGTAGCTGGGGCACATGACAAACTGCGACCACATATCCAGCAAGAGATCCACCCTCCAGAGCCCTGCACATTACAGTCACTCATCAGAATGGCCCTGACAGGACTGTAATGGATTTCAAGTGGTCATTAGTGCTTACCACATCAAATCACATCTCATTAGTTGTATCAAGAACTGCCACTGTTGCACATCAACTGAAAGTAAAATATAAAAAATACACCTCTTCTCCAAGGTAGTACAACACACAGGACGTTATTTTATAAAATTACTACCCGATTGAGATGAATGTATTTTTAGCTGCAACAGGAAGCTATTATAACTCCCTTGGTGTTGCAGGCTAAAGGTCACACTCACCAGCACAGGAATATTACATTGTAATCTAAATCTATTCAGTAAAAACTGCTTTTGATTTATCACATGCTATGCTTTCTTTTTCTATTCTTATCACAACCAATTAATGTTGATTAGTGTGTCTGTGTCTGTTATCAGGTACCGGTAAGTATTAACTGTAAGACTTCCTTTGAGGGATCTGATAAAATTAGCTTTACATTCACACATATTTTTCTGTTATCTTAAGAGGATCTGACTTCTTCTTTTAGTGGTACATATTCTACGTAAGACTTGTGATGGCAGCAGAATCATGCTTGTTTTTCATTGCATTCTTGAAACTATAGTAAATGAAAGACTACAGTACATTATTAAAATATGCAAAGCACCAAGCGTGATTTGTGCCTCAGCGACTCGTTTGTAATAGTCAGTGGTGCTGAGCGATATGCATGCTGATTAATGACAGCTTCAAAACTAATTTCATTTAAAAATGTGCATTTCAGAAAAAAAAAAAATATCTTAGCACAGTCGAGTTCTCAGAACAATGCGTCAGCTGAAAATTAATTGCATATAACCAATCTAATTAAGGCTAAATTTATTGTTAATGTGAGAGTATATTTGATATAATCCAAAGCTCTGTTTTGGAGTGATTGCGGTGAATTATTACATTATGGATGGCCACAATATAATTTGGAGACTGAAATATTTAGTTTAAAAAAGACAAGTTAATCTAATTTGTGAAATTCATAAGAAGGATCATATTTTACAATAGCAAATTTAGTGAAATGTCAGAGACGACAGATGATCAGGAAACCTTCTATAAATCCTAACACATCGTAGTAATTAAGAGGTCCATACAAATGACTGGCTGCAAGAACTGCAAACAGAGGATAATGATGCTGAAATGCTGGACAGGGGTTTATTCTAATAGTCCCAACTTGCAGAGAGTTCATTACATTTCGCTGATAAAGCTCAGTTTGGCTCTGCTTCCTCACTGTGTGCGCAGAGCTGTGCAGAGGTTACACAGAGCTATTCTCTCTGTGATAAAGAGAAAGCCTGTGTTTCTGTGCTTCCGCAGCTGCTTGCTCTCACAGAAACACACTGGCAGATGCTCTCCTAGATGTCAGAGATGTCAGTCCTCTCTATTTCGGCAGTTTTGAAGTGGAGCATTCCTGTTTTAAATCTTTGAGCTAGATGATGGAAAAGGTAAGTGGCGTGCATTTCATTTATAAAAATATGATTGTTTTTGGAGACAAGAAAGATTATGGAGACTTGTTGGTTTGGTCATAACCCACAGAGGCAGCTGTGAATGGGATGACATCTACTTTGAGGAACCTCATGGGAAGTGGCCTCTAGAATTAATTGCTGCAAAGTCTTCTGAACTGTGACGAGCCATAACTTGGGAGGATAAAAAGGGTTGGTTTTTCACCACAATTCACTCCTCTCAATTTAAGTAATTATAATCTATGTTAAAAAAAAAAGTGAGGAAGTGAGGAAACTGTGGCATTAGCTTCTCCTTGGACCACATTTCTCATTAGACCACATTTGACACCTGTCAAGGAGAAATCTAGATATATTTGCGCAGAAACAAAGTAATAAAAGGCATAAATCAGGTTGTCAGTCAACACATAAAATGAGCTGTGGCTTAATACCCTTTAAACCTAAGTAAATGTTCACATAACAATGCACTTAAATGTTGGTCTCACACCTTAAACAATTGATTACAACTGGCCAAATGTTTTCTGAGCTGGGTACAATTTAAGAATCAATACGAGGTCACGTAATTACTGCAAAATCGTGGGAAAATAGATCATTTGTTCACCTTCATTTGTCAAAGCTGGGGCCTCAGTAAAATCCTTACCAATCAGCACTGTTTGAATTTTTTCTGATCATTTCAGGCAGAAATTTATTCATTTTCAGTGGTCTGTTGATTTAAAAAAATGCTTTATATTCATTTTGTGTTTGATGGAGGAGATATAAAGTTGCAAGGATGCCGAGCAGGGAATGATCATTTGGTGGCACTTATTGTGTATCGAAAATAAGGAACATAAAAAACACACCTGCAAGACAGCTGGTTTACTGAGGTCCAGGAAGGACGTACGCCCCACCATTACACTCACTGTCTTTTGTATCGCCTGTGCAATAGCATTTGTATGTGGTAACAATTACATCTTATTACTTTGAGCACAGCATTTCAAGGCCACACTCCAAGAAAAAGGTACTGAAAGAGGTGAATGCACTCTCAGAAAGTTAATGAATTCAGTACAAGAACATTTGTCAGATGCTGTCTATGTAAAACACATTCCTGCAAGCAATACATTGTCAAAACGATCTGTAATTTATCAGTGAAGCTGCCCTGAAGAAAGTGCAAACGAGCTTTGTTGGCCATCATGCAGCAGAGCAAACAGCCTGTTATCTCCAGTGTCTTCTCCAACAGGACGACAATCAAAAAATCTCTCACTGAGTGATTACTGAAACTGCATATTACAAAATACACATGGCTTTATATGCAAACTCCTTGAGCTCTCATGCCTGTATGTGAAATGAGCAATTGTGCTGGCAGGATGTGCCTGGCTGCAGAGTGGAACAGTGGCAGTTAAAGGCAATATGAAAAAAAACCCCAACATTTAAAAGTAAATGATATACTGGTGATTGAAGACAAAAGTCCCACAGTAATGAAATGTTATCTAAACTAATGATATTCTATTTCCTCAAACTGTACATGAAAGTTACCATATCAAGCTCCTTATCAAAAGTATTCCCATTTTTTTTCCTTGTGTTGAAATGATCATGAATGTTAACCGGAATTTGATAACACTGTCCTGTATCACACCTGAGTCCTATGAGAATTCAAAACAAATGATTGAACTGGGGGGAAAAAAGCCCATGCAATCTGATCTATTTCCAAAAATATCAAAGCTTGTCTACCACACATCCTACTGAGCAGGATTACTCCAGTCACAGGCATTTCCACACAAAAACCCTGCAGTGTGCAGAGATACTCTGGCACTTGAATCCTACCTACTCTGCCTGTTTCCAACTGGATTGTCCAGTAGGACCTCCAAACAGAGAAAGGTTCTTGCTGAGCAAGCATGCCCTTTTCAGCACTGCCCAGGTTCACATTCATCTACTAACACACATCCACACCTGGTAGCTGGCCAGCGGTACAGCCTTCTGTGGTTGGCAGTTTCTGAGGAGTCATTTTGGGCTAAGTGCTTTGCTCAAGGGTACCTGCACAATGGCTGATGACAAAGGAGAGAATTTCTTGGTCTCGTACCAGTTGTATTCACACACACCGGTGTTATTTTTTAATACAGTAATCCCTGGTTTTCAGTGCATGTTATTGGGTAATGTTAATGATTGCATCTGTCCATTCTGACCCAGTGAATTAAAGCATGCAGCAATACAACTGATGCCATTTTGCACCAGTTACTAAAAGTCGTCTTAATAGACAGTCTGGAGAGTTTGGACCACCAATTACAATGTGCAAGTCAGTAACCCCAAAAGAGGATCAATTGTAGAGGGTAGACCACATTATTATTCTACGTGGCTACCCAGTGCCATGGTGTTCATGGTCTGAGGAGGGCCAACAATTGATTAGCAATTAAGACCCAAGCCTTAGTCTTTAATGAGCAAGTGGAAAAGAATTCTCTGTGCCGGCCATTTGCCTAATTTCTTTAGAGCAGTTGTTTCCTGGGGACTGCAAGCAATGAGAATATTTAGACAAGATTTAATTAATAAATTGCAGTAACTGTGGCAGCATGTTTGGATTACTTGGATTTTTCAGATTATACTGTTTCTCTCTTAGATTCACACAGCTGTACAATGCACACTGTGTACCACGAGTTGTTGTGGATATTTCTGTATTTCTGCTCTGCTGATGGTCTTGGCATAGTTGAGATTGTGCCCTCTCAGTGTGACACATAGGCTACAGAGTCAGGTAATGCGTGGGCTGGCCAGCTACTGTCAGCTACAGTAACACTCATCGCAAACTCTGCATAAAGATAAGAAAATATACACACACTGAGTCTGTAGGTGGGGCTTCAGGCCCAGGTGCTAAATAAATGTTAAAAAGCATTGAAATGAACTAACAGCTCTGTATTATTTGGTTTGTTAACTGTGTACTCAGACTGTATATCAAGGCCAAAGTAATTATTTTGGTATCAATAGTTAAAGAAGAAGGAGGTCTGGTTAAATCTGATCTGTTCTCTCCTGTTTATAAGTAATAACCACAAAATTTTAAACACAATTAATGACATATAAAGGTAGGGGTGAAATTCAGATCTCGCAATCGATATCCCGAGCGGGTGGTCAGTCGAGACCCTCAACAGACAGAAAGTCTCCAGACAGAAGAGGCTTCATGGCATCTGCTTTGACACTGATGAAATTATGGAGAGTGGCAGCAAACCCCAAGAGGAAGAAGGGGTGCCTGGAGTCATGCATCTAAGTGCTGCTGGACATACCACATTTCCTCCCTCACCGGAGTCCTCCTCGTGACATTCACTATCCTGACAGCAGCTGATCAAAATAACACTTATTTATTTATGCACGCTTCCAGGAATCACATGAGAGCTAAAGAAGTGTATATTCCTGGAAAAAAAAACAGACAGACATCACCCTGGCGTTGTGACATTGAGTTTCTGGGCAATGTGCAATCATCTGAGAGTTGCATACTGTAACTGAATAGTATTCCTTTCATATAATATGTTGAATAGTTTGAAAGGAATGAGCTTAGAAAGACAGGACATTGAATAGTGAGTATCAAATTGCGCTATTAGTCTCTCAAATATTACAGTTGGTGGTGATGGATAAATTTAGATAGCCCAATATGAAAATCTATGCTCTGACCTCCCACATTTAGACTAAGATGACTTCTTACTTTTTAACTTCTGGATTAACTGAGTCTTTGGGAGTGTTGCTGTTCAATCCTGTGACCTAAGAAGATGTTATGAGATGTTATATGAACATGAAAAGTGGTAGTATTGGTAGTATAATCTTGAATTCATAGGTAATTCAAGATTTGTGGCCCATTTAAGTCACCTCCACTTTCATTGAGATATTGTGGAAATTACATTTGAAATCCCTCACATGACAAGGAAGTAAAACAAGTGAACCTGAAATGGCCAGAAAAATGTCAGAAGTAGAGTAATACAATGTTTTATTTGCTGGTACCACTTTACTTTGATTTTGTTGTTGTTGTTTTTGAGCATGTGTTCCAATAGGTTTCTATGCTCCTGCAAAGTGAGTCACAGGAGAATAACATAATATAGTAATGATAGCAAATGTGATTCAAACAGTGTAGAATAAATTATATTAATTTAATTATAAAATGTAAACACCTTCAGACTACAATAATAGAGTATTTGTAGGTGGCAACATGTTGGGTATATAATGCTCTTTAATTCAGCTCATCCTGCTTTCTCGCTTGCCGCTCCTTAACTGGAGAATAGCCCTCAGCAAAAATCAAGCATTTCTAAAATTAAATACTTTTTTTGTTTCTTTTGGGTTTTGGTACTTTATATTTTGTGGTTTTACATTTTCCTTCTCCTTTAACTTTGCATTCACAATTTTATATTGTGCAATAATAAATAAAGTTTGCTTATACTGGCAATGATACTGAAATTCATTAAAGGCTGCTTACAGACGGCTTTGCCATTTCTTCTTAATGATAAAGTACAAATGAACAACACGTGTCAACTAGAGGAACTGTAATGTTTAGGGAATGCTTTATATCAGTACTAACACTACTGAATAGCATTTTTTTTTATTAAATGCCTCACCACATCCATGAAGAATTATATACAAGTATACCAGTATTATAATTGCTTGGTTTCAAAATGGCACCAGTTACAGCAAATGTTTTCATATATGTGAAGTTTTGTCCTCTCATTCACATGGAGAAACAGATACAGTAATCTTTGAAAGCTTCAGAGTGATAACTAATTAATAGGTTTTATGCTGCATTCTGAATAAATTGTTTGACAATGCTGACAGGTGGCTATGCTTAACAATTTTCACCTCCACCACCCTTCACCATTGTCCTGAGTGATAAGCTGCAGCTTCCCACACAGTGTAATGTCAGGAGCAGAAGGGATTATTATTTCTCATTAAACTGTAACTAGAAGGAGCTGACTCCATAGAGAAGGAAACCAAGGGGGAGAAGTGGAGAGATAGAGTGAGTCTAGATTCAGTAATGAGTGCATCCCCTCCCATAGCAGAAGCTCAATGGATGTGGGGTGGTCAAGACAGTCACTGTGGGGCTAAGACAAGATCACACACAGCACAAGACCACCAAACAACCTTAATAATGTAGAATTTGGCTCTGTACTGCTGTTCAAGCTGTCAATCTGCTGTGCAAGAAGCCATGTTTGTCTAATCCAACAAGAGGGTTCTCCACTCCAAGGCATATTAATGAGATTTTCACATCTCGTCTCCTCTTGAGGGAGGACAGCTACAGAACTACAAACAGTGAACCTTTTCAAATTAACTCATAGAGTCTCAATCCTTTGATTTTGCCTTTTGCAGCATTTTGTTCTGCAGTGACTGACCATTATAACTGTGGGGAAAAAGGGAGACAAAATAGGGAAATTAACCAGTGTGACGCAGAAAGCCAAAGAAAAAAGGCTTACCATCAAATCTTTTATGTCTGGAAACAAAAGTGCTTCTCAATTCATGACTCATTTCATCAACAAGATTCTCAAAGTCTTGTTTACTCTGTTGGCCAAACTTGTCCTCCATCTCCTGTGTGCAACATGTGTTTCCCTGAGGACATACACGAAGATGTTCACCTGCAAAACAGACAAAAAACAGTGTTTTAGTATCCATACCAAATGTGGCACTGACTATACACAGTCTAAATAAAAGTCTTCCTGATTCTGGGTCAAATGTGTGATTTTTATATAAAAATGAATGTCATGCAAATTCATAGGGGATTCAGCATCCAGAGCTCTCACTTCAGCAGGTCCGTTGCTAAGATTCAATAAAACTTGTACGGCAACAGGTCTCAGTTCAGGCATGTAATCATTTGTGCTGATAATATTATTTAACTTTTATGTTCTCCAGTAGGCTTCAACGGTACAAGAAAGGTTTGTGATTGTGGTTCCAAGAATACCAGCATCAGATCTTAATTAGCAGCAGGGTATTCAAATTGACTGAATTGTTTCTGAAGTCTCAAACCCCTTCAGTCACTGTTGCTATGCCTTTTAAACTTTCTAGTATTATAGCATAGTATAGCACACAATGATAACCGGATTTATTATAAGTCTTTGCAGGTTTTGAATCAAGGGGCCCTTGGTTTCAGACAGGGGTTTTACTAAAGCAGACTTATGATTTATAACTGTCAATTTTAGCACTTGAGATGACACAGAGCTTTAATCAGCTGTATCTAGCTAGCTAGCAATCAAGGTTATGCTAGCCCCATTGAGTCCGATTTGATTGAAAAAGTTATTTCCAGCTGACTTTTCAATGTTTCCAGCTGACCTGTTTAAGAGAGAATCCTGTAAAACGGTTTTAATATATTCTCTTGATGGCTACATATATGATATCACACAAAAAGATTGAGTCTAATGTCAGCATCTTCCCCAGCTTAAACAAAGAAACATCATTCTTGCATTGCTGCATAGAGCTTATATGATATGGAAATATATAAAATCAGTTTCTTATGTACAAAAAAGAGAGAATATTGGGGTTTTTGTGTATGGAGAAGTGCATCTTTGCACCTTTGACAGTGGGAGAGTGCATATGGATGTGTGCATTGGTTCTCATACAGATTAAAGCACCAGCTTGTGCCTTGTATGATCCTTAACACAATCTTGTGTAGATGAAGACCAATAGTTCTCTTTTCTCATTTGGTCTGACAATAGAAAGTTAGTACAATTGACAATGGGTTATCAAAGTTAAATCAGTGGGGAGAACAGATAATATATTCCTTTAAAATATTCGCTCGCACATTACATAATTGATGACACTGGGAAAATAGTGAAGAAAATCAAAAGTTAATGATCTACATCATCTCATTCTCCCAAGTAACCATTTCAAAAGAGCCATAGATGAAGCAGACTTGGTCTGTAACAGCTTTTTTTCATTTCACAGTCTAAAACCTAAGTAAGTATATTGACAACAAAAGATTCGAGAAAGCACTAAATCAATTTGAGTACAACTCACTCTGTAAATCAACCTTTGACAGAGAAATCTGTAAACACAGAATCATGAGCGTGTTGGATGGTTTCAACATGCAAGAGGAATTGTCTAACTACCAGCAACAGGGATTCTCACATTCACAATAATCAAAGCCGCTCACGCTCACTTTTGGCAGTCTAAATCCACTGAGTGCAAAATCAAATTGAGAGCAGAGCAACACCTGTCTGAAGTCTAAGTAAAGGGGTCGCCCTATTAGACATTTTCTTCTACTTAAAGAACAAAAGCTGGTGCATTTATAAACCACTTGATAGAGATAATATAAAAATATAAGTGCTGTAAATTCAGATGTGTGCTTTTGCAACTTGCTGAAAGTCAAAGTCGCCAGGAAGTTGCCAAAACAGTGGGAGAAAATTTAAGAAGTTACCAGTTACCAGCTATTGATACAGAATAATATTACTGAAGACTGAATTCAGTCCAGCTCTGAACTGAGCTGATATGTTTTCAACTGGTCTAAGCTCAAACATGAAACCTACGTAAAGGTTAGATGGCAAGTGATGTGCAATGTTTATGTGTGTTTTAGGTTGCTCTGGCAAATTTCAACACAAGACACAAGATCATCTTCTACAGCTGACATTAAGCATGGCTCCTGCATCTGGATTCTAATACAGTTTACATGGATGACATTTCCAATTTTCATGTCCCATGCACACACGTTACAACACGTTATACACATTTCTCTCTCCCACACAAAGCGCAATGAAACCAGATTTCAGTTTTAAAAAATGCAGGTCTAATGTGCATCGTGTACAATAAGCACGAGCTTCCAATCAGGCAAGCAGCTGTAAGCAGATGGCATCTGTAAAATTTTCACTGCATGCAGCAGCAGATAGACTGCACAGCAGCAGAACAAGAAATGGATTGCTTACTGACCACGTACCGAGTGACTAACAATATGATACAAGGTGATATTTTAAAATCACCACAATTTTACATAATATGTCATAAAAAAATAATAAAAAACACTGTACTCTGCTCCATTCAGCTAGAAAAATAGCAAAGAGGAAGAGATGGAAAACTTCCAACATATGACACACGCTTTCTGTCGACCAAGCATGTCAGAAAATCACTCAGTTCATAATAACTTAATTCAATTCCTGCATGGAAATATACACCTCAATGATACTTGAGTTACTTTAGCAAAGCCAAACATGACTGTCACTGAATGCTGCAACCTTGGTGTTTGCTGTCACAGTAATTGCTGCTGCTTTTGTTCACTTTATAGTTTAAGAAAGTGAAGTGAAAAGGTACTTAAGACAATTGTGCATGTTTAATAAGATTGGCATCTATTATTACATTTCTTGAGTATGACTAAGCTTGCAGTACGGTCAATGTAAAGGTGCTTGAATGGAAACAGGAATGTAGTTGGAAAAGCAGAGGTTAAGCATTCACACCTGCAGTCCTGCACCTGCACTTTTGAGGACTTGAGAAAATTAACAAAAATGTGCTGCCTGGGTCTTGCAGGTCAAAGCAAACTGAGAATCCTATACAGAATGATTACTCCAGTGTGGGCAAGGTTAACAACTGAAAGTCTTGCAGTCCATGTGAATCAGGCAAATGTAAGTAGCTGGTGTGCCGTCATCATGTGACTTTAGAGAGTAAGTTGGTCATGTGGTAGCAAGTCGCTCTGATACAGTGGATTAAAGCTCTGAAAAGTGGACCAGGAGTTAAGATTATTTTGTCCCACATTATGGTATCAAAGTAAAGAATGAACTTCCATTATCAAGATTAAAACAATGTGCTTCATCATTTTGATTCAAAAATCTAGAAATAAATAATCAAGACAGCAATTATACCAGTGTATCCGGTACACACTTGAGCAGATTAGACAACCCTTAAAGGTGGTTAAAAAACAATGTATCTAGATAAAACAGGACATGATTTATGTTTGTTCATTATTAGGCTTAATACTGTCTGATAAAACATCACAGAAAAACAGTGCAATGCAGACAATCTCATTTAAATGACGTTCAGTAACAATAGCAATGCTTGTATGCGTGTGTTGTGGGTGTTTGTGTGTATGTGCCTGTGTATGTGTGTGTTTGCGTGTTGCACACTGGGGACAGCTAGACACACACACAGACAAAATGCCTTAGTTACTGGCTAGTGCAACGTAGGCATGTGTAAAAAAAAACCAATGCAGTTCATTTCTCTTTTCTGTCCATAAACTGAACATAAATCTTAGTTTTCAGCTGACTGATTGTACAATTGTAAAAATGGTATGTAGGAAGAGGAAAGTCTGAGTGTGTGTTGGTACACAAGACAAAGAATGAAACAGTGGGTGTTAAGGCAACACTTGTCTTCTTTATTTTCGATATGGTGTGAAATTTGACTTTGAAATGTTTCATCATTTTCACCATGGGCGTTTCTTTTGTCAATATTTATTTTTTATTTTGTTTGCATAAAATTCAAATGCAATTAAACACGTTTCGTTGTTTTTAAGGTGTACCATTAATGTTTTCTTTTACCAACATGCAGTGTGTGTTGTTTTGCATGCAAATAGGGAACAGCAGGAACAATCAATCAAATAAACACCCTTGACAACTCACATCCACAGAAAGATTATGATTAAGTTACAATCTGAATTTTTCAATAAAACTCCTATATATCTGTCATGTTGTATTTTAAATGTCTTCATGTCTTCTTGCATTTTTGTGGTTCTGATAAACAAGAGGATGGTTTGTGGAAATCTCCAAAAACTAGAGATTCATTAATATAATAGTGTGTGTGCACCATCCACGAAAAAGGTTTTGTAGCATTCAGGCAGACTTCCCATTGCAGATGTTTTGTTGAATTAAACCTAATAGAGATCACAATTCCAGCATCATAGCCCTACTCCCTATGCACATTTTCACTGACCCAGTGTGCACTGACCAAAAAGCTGGGGAAATCAGTATTTTAAATCATCACTTTTTTAAAAAACAAAACTATAAAAAAAGAGATTTGGCTGCTGGAAACTCCCTTGGGCAACATATTTTGAGTACAGCCTTTTCATCAGATATGTCAAGAGGAGGGAAGAAAAAAAAATCCATCTTGACACAACAAACCTACTGTGTGCTCCAGCAGTCTCAACAGAGCAAAGCATCACTTAAAAATAAGCCTGTCGTACATCAACATATGGGAAGGTGCTTTCAAGGGACTTCACCACTCAGCAAAGTGCCGCAACCTTCCTTGCCAAGGTTAAAACAGCACTGTGGCCTCACAGATAATCTATCTGGAACACAGACCACACATTAGCAAGAAACCGGATGGAGTGTGGACCAGACAGTTCTTTTAAATGAAAGACAAACTATGAATCTTAAAGTTTGTTGTTGTGACATACAGTATAAAGGTTTTATAGCAAATTCACTTACTTTACTGATATAATTTTAGTGATATTTTATCATATTTATTGTGAAGGACGTAAAAAGACCCAAACCCACGCTAAATTGAATTCTACTGAAAGACAGTGCCTGCAGCTAAAACCCAAACTTTTGTTGTTTACTTCTGCTGTTGTCCAAAAACTATTACAAACACATTAGTGAGTAACATTGTTGCACTTCTGATAGTGTTGATTTCTTTTGGATGAACACAGGGCATTATAGTGAATTTGAGTGAATTGCAAAGCTCCCTTCATGGAGCTTGAAATGACCCTATTAACTCCTCTGAAAAATATATATATCCTCAACCTGCTGCAATTTTCTGTGTCCATGTAGGAGAAGCATGGACACATTTCTGTAATCACCTGGAATACCTAGGCAACCACCTAGTAACCACTCAAAATATCATAGCACCTGAAGTTCCCTGCACTTTGGTTCCTTGTGTTTGTGATTTGTTCATTCTGCTACAGAAATCATATTTGCTGTATTCCTTTAATGATGATGCATCCTTCTACTTATTCATTCACTCTTTGGGATATTGGTGGTTCTCTGCCTG
Organism: Datnioides undecimradiatus; assembly: GCA_008933995.1. Taxonomy (NCBI): domain Eukaryota; kingdom Metazoa; phylum Chordata; class Actinopteri; order Lobotiformes; family Datnioididae; genus Datnioides; species Datnioides undecimradiatus. The sequence goes on along the minus strand of WARS01000036.1, from coordinate 8,529,486 downwards.
CATAAGAACTTTGAATAACAAAGCTAACAATGCGTTCAACCCATGACTGGTAGTTACATCGCAAATTAGTTAACTTTGTAGTATTTCTGTAGGTTTCCTACAAATTTTTTGTTTCTTTCTTTTAGTCAAAAAGCAAAATTAACATTAACTCCAATAAAGACATTGTGAAATGTAATGTCAGTCGGACTCTTCAGTTTAACTTTTTATAATATACTGCTTGTTGCAGAATTGCTTGCTGGATGGCTTTGGAAACCAAAAGGAAATGCATTCTTCCTGTATTCTAGTGGCATTTCAGATGATTCCTACAGTTTCTGGAACCCCTTGAATGGGTTCCTTAACCATACAACTTGTTCTTTTACTGATCATTTCATTTATGTTTATATCACTGAAATATATTTTCAAAAATGTTTGTTTTAGTTTGACGTCAATGTGTTATCTGTAAGTTTATGATTAAAGACATCTGATGTACATATTTGTAACAGCTCTATTACCTCAAGATGCAAAAGAAAAATGTGGTGCACAGATGTGTTAAAGCACAGGAGCTGTTTTGTGAACCCTGTGAGTTCTGAGTGTTTATCTAAGTGTGGATATTAACATGTATTTAGTTTCTTGTTTGGAGTTCACTGAATAATTCATTATCTTGAAGTAGAACCAACAGGCATCTTTGAGAAACACAAAGAGCTCGGTAAGTAAAACAAAAAAGTGTGTGTGTGTTTCTCTTTGTTTGCAAGAGTGACAGTAATAGAAAAAAACTGGTATAAAATAGGGGAATTTGTAGCAGTCGTCAAATTGTTCACAGTGAGAGTGATGTTTTTGTTGCTGACTTTAAAAAGTAGTTTATTGGTTCTGAAGTGATGCTGATGTTGTTGCTGTTTGGCAGATGACTGTGTGGTAGTTTCTGGGTGATAAACTAAAGGCCTTTACCACCAGGCTGGGTGTAATGATCCTGATGCAGGTGTTTAATGAATATTCTGCCAACTCTGTTCAGGTTTGGGTGCTGCAACAGCACCAGCGACTGGCAGACAGCTCTTAGGAGACTCATGGACAAGACGCAGACTGACAGTTACGATAATATCACGGACATATTATATGAGAGACACATTATTAGCTTACTGTTGAGTAGCTAATAAAAATATACGTCATTATGTAACATGATAAATTAATCCTAACATAGTGTTGCTTACACTGCAGGGTTTATATGGTGTGAATACAACAGCTAAATGTATATATTTTATTAGAAATGAGATATTCAAGTATTCAGAGCTCACTGTAAGTTACAAAACTGTAACATATGCTCTAAGCCCCAGCAGAAATATTATTGGAATATAAAATAAAATTTCTAAAATGATAAACTCCTTCAATTGCTTTTCACTCACTGCTTCTACAGCAGTTGATCTTCCAACATAAATGTTATATGATAATGTACTGTACAAAATTTCTGAAGTGAATGGATTATGGATATCATTTGCTTCTCACTGAGTTATGATTGTATCACCAGCAAAGGATCAAAGAATATAACAGAACTTGATTTCTGCACTGTCTGTCATTGATTTGTTTACCCAGAATGTTCTTGATAATCAATTATTATAGTATATATACCAATGATAATAATCATTGGAATATATACATTGCGGGCCTTGGATAAAAGGGATTTTAGAAAGAAAAGTCTGCTGTGCCATAAGTGGTTGGAAATGGGAGTTTTATAATAAAAGTGCACACTGGCACCGCTACAGTGCCATGTAAGAATACGATACAACGACAATGCATAAACTAATTTGGGTCAAACATCAAATTAATAGCTGGTGTTGCTAAATTGTCAGTGTGAAATGCAGCACCAGTTTTAAATTTTTAGTACAGATTTTAAAATCTTTTATCAGCTTTTCTATCACCTCGTGCTCCATCTTTCAAACTGAAAAAAGTTCCTCAGGTAAATGTCCTCAGGAGAGCTTTACTCATTGGATATGCACTGAGTCTTATGCAAATGGGGTTTTTTTGTTTGTTTGTTTGTTTTGTTTTTTTTGGGGGGGGCGATATGGTACCAAGTACAATTTCCACCTGAAGCTGTCTGCGTTCCTGGGTAAGCTTTAGCAGCTGAGTGGAAATTACTTCTCACTAATAGCCTGTGTCAAATTTGGCCTTTGGCAAGACATTCAGAACTAAGAGCAGTGTTAGGGTAAAACAAAGAGACCCTCTCTGCCTTTACTGTACAAACCCATTCACTGTCCTTTATTTGTCGAAGACTAACTGGAGGATGGATGAGTTCAGTTTCCATTGACTCACAGCACCTGATCATGTTAAACACCCATAAAGAGCGGAAGATCCTACTCACACTGATATATCAATAACAAAATAGGCAGCAGATTCAATACATACTAATTTTGTGTAACTAGTTTTAACACCGACACTGCGGAATATGTATGGCTGAGTTTTAATGAGATAGGTTTATGCATCCACTCTGTGGTTTATTAACACCTATACAAGCTCATAAGTCACAATTTCTTCATGTCACTTTCCTGTCTGTAATCAAACAAAGTGTCAGTCAAATCAGTGAGGTTATTATCACCGCTGATGAGGCGCTGCAAAGATATTTAAATTCTACCGTCTTCCTGCCGAGATGTGCTCATTGCGCTCATTGCGTTCCTACCATTACGTAGATTTCAGCAACATTTTTACACTAATCGCAATTTTAATAGGAATATTTCCTTTGTTGTTAACATTGGTAACATTTCCCCAACCCTCACCAAGGTTAATTAGTTTTCAAATGTATAGAATCCCGATGTTTGCCTGCTGGCCGCACACTGATGGAAGTAGTTTATGTAGTGATAATCTCACGTAGCAGAGCTGAAGCAGTTTTTTTCTGTCTCTGTTTTAGATCTGTTCACTGTTGCTTGTGAGTCTTGTGTGTTGATTTACCCAGTGGTTTTTTCTTCATGCAACTGTTGTCATTGGTAACCATTTACAATGTTCAATAAGAAGCTTTCAAAACCCCTCTATTTTTGTTATTGCTCGGGTCGCACATCTAGGTAAGTTCTGTGTCACTGAGAAAGAGCATCAGTGTGATTCTTTGTTAATAATCAGGCTCTAAAGTTTCCCATGCTCTCCAAGTCCTCATCACAATTATGAATGTTGCAAATTACCATTCCAAAACTGCATATATTAACACATGATTGTCCCTAGATAAAGTCTGTCACGTTCCACCTAACCTCAGCCCTCAGCTTTAAAGTTACAAAGCTCATCTTTGTATGTAAGCGTCTCATTGTTTATGATACAATAGAGAGTTTACAATAACATTAAATGTCATTGCTATTTGCTATTGCTATCCTATGAGCACTCTTGCAGAAATGCAAAGGTAAAGCAAGTAAGGGCAGGTAAAGGGATGAAGTAATCACAGAATAGTCCCAATATGCCTACTTTAATATACTTACTTTATAATGTTTTTTTTTTTTTTAGTTTATTCAACGACATTATGGCTTGCACATCAGAAAAAAATCAATTTATGAGTCAGTTTGGCGAATTAAGTGTCCGAAGTGTTGCGCATACCAGCAAAGGTAGGCCAACTCTCAGAAGTATTCATCAGTGTACCTGGCCAAAGAGACCCACAGCATATGTGCTCTGCCATCTGCTCTGTCCCATGGTTCCCCCTGACAAACTTTTTATGGATTCACACTTGAAGCCACACTCAGTACTAATGAGATCACCATTCCTAGCGTCGGTACAGTTTCTTCTGATTCCCTGTCACATCATTTTATCACAAAAAAGGCAAATGGAAAGTCATCTGAATTTTGGCAGCTTATTTAAGGCACAGTCCTACACTTAGTTCTTAGAATTAAGAGTCCAAGTGTTTTTGACAGAATTTGTCAATTCCTTCATTTTAGGTCAGTTTTTGAGTCAACAAAAACTCCAGACAGTCTTAGCCACAAATCAGTAATCAATTAGTCAAAAAACACTTTCCAGGATATTAATCAAAGAGTCCAAGTATCTGCCCATCTCTCCCACCAAGCTGTCTCATTGCCATCATGCATTTTATTTGCTATCCTCTCCCATTAGGAAAGATCTGAAAATGTTATGGTTTGTCTCCTCATGGATGCTCAGAGGGACACAGACGTGACAAATGTAAGCTGTAAAATGCAAAAATAATTTTCTGACCAACAACTGTCTTTATCTTGGTGATCTGGGAGTTGGCAAAGACAAACTCTCAGGAACTGGTCAACCTACATGAAAACAAGTGGAATAAAGCTATTTGATTCCAGTTTTATTAAATTTCACTTTCCTCACTTTGCTCTCACATACACTCACTTGATGTTTGCTTAGGTTGGTCTAACTCTAAGAAAACGACTGTCCAAGTCCATTCAGGGCCAATCCAATTCCCAACAGGATCGACCTTCAGCCAGACAGAGCTGCAGACAAAATATTGCACTCATTTCAAATCCACAATACATTGCTGCTCATGTCTGTTATCATATAGACAGCTTCTATCCAACTGCTATTGAGATTAATGCTCAATCAGTTCTCAGTGGATGTTTTTTTTTCTGACAAATATGTTTGTAGCAAAATCTGAGCTAAAGAGATTTAGGCTGGCTTCTGTGAGACTAAGGTGACTTTAGCCACAAGACAGGGTCAAAATATAGCCTGGACACAAACACTTTAAAACAGCACCAGAAGAGAAGCAAATTAACGATGCTGACTGACTCCAGCACATGCATCGACAGACTAACTATGAACAAACGCACAACCAAATGAATTAATGAATTAGTCTGACTGCGAGGAAGTCAGTGGGTGGATATACTGTGTGAATAAATTAATATGCAAGTTATTTCCTGCCTTCATGAGGATCATACCTAGAAATGATACACTGTAAGGATCTCATTATATCTGACCCTAAAAAGACTGAGATTGCTCACTCCCTGTTAAAAGGAAATCAAGAGGTTAGCCAGAGGTTGCCATGAACTGCTGCTCTATCCAGCACTCATCATTTTCACTCAGTGTCATACGCTCCTAGACATCCAAGGCACTTAATATACATAGTTTGAATGGAGCAGACGTTCACAGTTTCTCTTTCACCCGTCAGTGCATATAGCACACTCTAACATGCCCTCTGACTGATGGATAATCAGACTTCGACAAGAAAACTACACCATATCCTTAAGAACTGCAGTACATGAGAATGAAACTCAATATATATGAACATCAGCATGGATCTATAAATCTGCGCATTCCACACAGTCGTTTCCTTCACACTTTTAATAATGTCTCTGGAGGGTTTTGTGTACAGAATAGCCAAGTTTCTAGCTCAAGTTAGAACTTGCATCAATCAAAATTGAATGACATTATTCCTAGCACATTTTGGGTCATGTCAGAAGTCATAATGAAAGGCATACTTGCGTTTTAAATAACTGGGGGATGCTGATACAGAGGAGTGTGTGTCCTTGGGTGAATGAGGACAGGTTCAAGAGAAAATGAATTCTCACTGACATAAAACAGTCTACAATAAAAGCAGCACAGTACAATGGTATGATGGTATTCTTCATCCTCGGGAGAGTCAGCGTGAAGGGAAAAAGGACAGGAATAAAGATGTTGGAACAGTTTCATACTCCTAGCAAATGTGTCATTTTTTTTTGAATATGTCAAGATATTCTACTGCAACATGCCATGTGCAAGGCAGTGTGCATTATGAAACAGCCAAGTGTTGACTCAATGGTATGGTGTTTCATATTGAAATATTTTTTAAGTGCATAAAAAAATCTCTTTGAGGAGAGAAATCTAAATGCACAACTGCCCTCTGTCACTGCAGGAGAAATATTTTCAGGAGACTTTAAAGACATTGTTGTTGGAAGACTAAGTTCTCTAAACAATGTATTGTGTTTTTAAGTTTCCAGAAAATGGGCTTCAGTGTGACGTGGACGTAAAACTGTCTCTGAAGCTGCAACAGATAGCTACTCCTGTGGTTTCAGGATCCTGTTTATTCTAGTTAAAGTGATTTTATTCCACTTGAGCTGATCACAATATGAAATTAATCATTTACTTGATCTACAGATATTTACAAGGTAACTTTTTAAATAACTGACTCAGTGTTGGAACCAAAAAGCAAAAATGCGCAATATTTTCCGCCTCCAGCTTGTTTAACGTGAGGACTTGCTCCTTGTCTTTGTCATCTCTGATAGTAAATAGACTATTTTTCAGTTTTGGACTGTTGAAACAGATGAAACAAAGATCTGAATATTTCACCTTGAGCTTTAGGAAAATTGTGAGGTGCATTTGTTTTTACAGAAACAGATAATGGCGAAAACATTCAGCCGATGAAGTGATAATAAAAAGCGTTTGTCTCGGCCCTACATTATATTGTACAGAGGTGCAATCCCTTACACTTAAAAAAATACACAACAGTCTCAACCTGCGCTTGTATAAATCTTTGCCAAGAAGATAAATATACAACAAGTACAATATGTTTGACCTCGGGGGTAATAGCTCTGGAATATTCATGTGCTATATCCTTCTGCAAGGTGCACCAATATCATTACAGCTTAGATTAATGTATGGATTTCCCTAACACTATGTGCAGCACATTTAGGAATGACAAGCACCACGTAATCAGCATATGTAGCACTATGCCATGGCTTTGATATTTATTGAGGTGTCTGTAATAAAAAAAGGCTTGTAGAGGCACGAGGAGACCAGTGTAGATATTCGATCCACATGGGCAGCACGCCTAAAAGCCCCTGAGAATGAGACGAGAGCAGGCAAGCCACTCTCTTGTGCGTCAGCTTGCTAAGTGGAGCATGGCAGAGGACTGTACTACAGGTAGCAGCTGGTGGCTGTTTGGAGACCTTGAGGGCCTTGAGAAATGAACTGATCATTACCTTTCACTCAGCATTTACAGCTTAGTTTACCGACACCAGCCATTATTAGCCCTGATAGCTTGTTACAGTGCAAGTGTCCTCTAGTCAGCAGACTGTTTAACTGAGAGGAAGAGGACACACAACTAAACTGCACAGCATAGAGCTCCCAGCGGCGGCTCGCTGCAACGCACACCACACTGAACCGTCCTCGGGAGCAGCATAAAGGCAAATATCCTCTCCAGTTGCACATCATGTCTAGTCAGACGTTGTCAACAAGACAGGAGTGGCAGACGCATAGCTAAAGATAGATCCAACGATAGCAACGAGGCATTTGAGGGGGGCTTTGTTTCACGGTGGCTAGGTTTTGACAGGCAGATGAGGTGTCGTGGAGAAGCACCAGCTATACGTCGCAACCAAAAGCCAAAATTTGATCCCAGTGTCAATGAAGAAACGCACATTGATCCCAAAGGATTGTTTTCTGAAAGTCAGCGACGATCTGTGGACGCCTTAAAAAAAAGACATCATGTCAAGTGCTGGAAAACAATTCTAATAAAAAAAAAAAAAATAAGTAGAATCAGACAAGGTAGTCAGATATCAAGTAAGAGATAGGCTATGTGCCAAAAATGTCTGAACAAAACAACACCAGTCATCTGATAATGTGACACACAGAGAAAAACATAACTCTGGTGGCATTTTTATGATTTGGGATTTGCAGGTGGGAAAAAAATATATGACAGTCAATTTCACAATTTATCCAAAGTAACACAGCTCAACTTCAATTTGTGGAAAAGTAGAAGTCCATTTTGAGCTTGGTAGTATGTTACCAGAATGATGGCCACTGCATCAATTGAATTTGGTTGAAGTACATTGTGATAACCTACTAAAACGAGTTGAATGCTTCTATTTTTGTAGCAAATCCAGCGTACCATATGTAGTATATACTGGTCAAAAGTTATAAAAAGGAGGATGAAATAAAAGAAATAGGATCCCTGACTAATGGAAATGTTTTTCATGCCAGCTTCTTAAACAAGGAATGAAAATGCTCTCTCTCACTGGCTCCAGGTTAGAATTTAATTGGACAGTTGTTGACAGGAACTAAAAGATCAAAATAACATCTATTCAATCTCTTGTTGATAGCGGGAGCACTCATTCTTTCACATTTCAAATAATTCTTAAACCATTAAACAGCCATTGCCATGTTGTCTCAGGAGAGTCGCTTCAATCCGTTCCCTTGTTTTTCACAGTCGATTTATCTCAAATAAGTTTGACAAACATTTATTCCTCATGGCTGTGTTAGCGGCATTATTCCTCCAGCAACCTATATGACAACAGCTGCTCATCAACGGTATAAATTTAGGCATGTCAGGCTTACCGTGTTTGGTCAAGCTTCAATAACCTAGTGTCTTTTTCATGCATTTGCTGCTTTGTTGCTATATTGAAACTAATGAATTCAACTTTAAAATACCTGAATAATGACTTCCTTATTCGCATGATATGCACTGTAGTTTGCTAAATAAACAGCCCGGTTATAACTGTCCAACTGCCGACTAAAATCCCTTCTGGTTTTGAAAATGAGTAGGCTGCATTAACGTTTCAGCAACTGGAGTTGTGAGAAACAGAAAGTTGGACATAAACCCTGCTGAAGGCCACAAACAGAATAAACAGAAAGTTTGGGTCACAGGCAGGATTAGGGTTTAGAAATATTATGCAGAAACTACTTTTGGTGTTAAAAAAACAGTAACCCTGAAGACATGAGTTTTCTAAAGACAGTAAAAAACATCAAAATTCACATCTGAAGATATTTTACTGTTGGGAGCTGCAACAGAGCATTCCTGCGTAGACCGAAAGACTCCAGACTGACAGAATAGAAATAGCTTAGGTTTTTGGACTGTTGGCCCAACTAAAAAAAAAAAACCTAACAGCTTTATGCAGGTGATGATGTGAGTATTCCACTTTAATACCGCATTTGAACAAATTATGGTCTAGAATATATGCATGTATATCTGAGCTGCTGTTCACTTAACAGACAATGTGCAGCCTGAGATCCCCAGGCTGGAACCTGCTGACTGCTCCCGACTCACGCCTCAAGTCTTAAGGGGGCCATGTGTTTGCTGTTAGATCTCCTCAGCTGTGGGACTACCTGCCTAAAAAAAACTCCAGTTTGATACATCTATATGGTTTTTATTTAATTACTGAGATATCCTGTAATTCTGGATGGTGCACTACTCTTTTTTAGGTTCTCAATCATCCATTGTTTTAAGTTTTATTCCTCTTGTATTCCTTAAGCGTGCCTGTTTACTCTTATGTTGCTTTGGAATTTATTGTTGTGTTTTTATCCATAAAACACTTGTAATGTTGGTTTTGGTAAGTGCTATCCAGCTAAAATCATTTTATGATATCAGTTGATGACAACTGAAGTCAACAAAGGAACAGATGCTGTGAAAAATGAAGAAAAATTTGATGCCGTTTATTAAATACACCATGTCCCCATCATGTATGTCAAGAAATGTCAATATCTTGAAGTCCAGTACAATCCAGCCTCAGGATTGCTCATCTCTGACGTAAGGTCAACAACAACTGAACATTAACTTCACAATGATACGGTTTGAAACTTGAGTTTCAAATATGTCAATAGCAATGAATACTTATCAACTAAAGACAGGAGGAAAACATTTTAGTTATCGATCATTATTTGAGTTTTACACTCACAAACTCCTGTTTCACAATCTGCTTCATAAGGACTGTGCGGCAATTGTTTGATCAGATTTGATAGACAACTGTCATTAGATTTTGATTCAAATGCTGCTGAAGTCTGATTGGGGCTCAGATGTACATGGCGTCATATTCCTTCATGTTAAACCAGTGACAAACCATAACCACAAAAATCCCCAAATGTCCCATGTCAGGTAAAGAAAACTGTCCAAACCTTGCCTGTGAAATCCATGGTACAAAACAGGGTGAGAAAATAAGTTTTGGTCTTTTAAGCAAATTGTAAATCGATTTAAATTAACTACAAAAACTCCTTTAGGTTTTCTTCTTTATATATATGCTTTGAGTGTCTTGTTGTTCTGCCTCTATTGCTGCAAACCGTAAAACACTTGCAGGACACAACGTTTCCAGCAGCTCTCAGAGGGAACACCCACAGAGAGAACCCATCATGAGGCCATTTTGGCATTCATGAGCATGATTGATGACACAGAGATGGAGGCAGAGTTTGAGAAATCCCCTCTGCCGCGGGAAAAAAAAATGATGATTGTTTGGAATCTACTCCCCTGATAGTGCCCCCCTCTGTCTCCCAGTAGGACACATTCACATTATATTATAAATCTGAATGCAGCCTCACAAACAGGGGCAGCCATGTACAAACTAAAACAATGACTGCTAGTCCCAAAAGTCCAATCATCTGCAATTTCATTGCGAACATTTTGAGGTTTGCAAAGTGAAATGTTAACACACAGTAAACCCATCAAAAGCTCTCAGGACTTCACCCTCAGATCTACCTCTACGTGTGTGACTGGCAGGAAGGTCACAAAGATCTGATGATACATCACAGCAATACTGGCGTATGCTGCAGGGGCTAACAAAGTCACCTGGCCATTCCCTCTGAAGGCACTCCCATTAAGCCCTTTTTAATCCTCCCCATCCCATTACATGACAGTAGAGAACCTGTGCACATTACACGCTTCAGCAGAGATCATTTGGCTCGTTGTGCAGGCGGCCAAGTATCACATAAAATATCAGCACCGTTATTTCTGTCTCATCTCCATCTCCTGGCTCGGAGTAAACAGAGCTGGACGTCAAATGATAGCATAGAATATGACATGCTAAGGAGTTCCATTGAATCCAGCAGTCTGCTGCATGACTCATTTTCCACATCTTGCCATCTTGTCTCAGACCTTGAGTACAAACTGAGACAGAGACTGAGACTGATTGCAGGTCTGATTTTTAACCAATGAAGAAACAGAACTGAAAAAGGTTCAAGTGTAGGGAATTTGTTGTGTTAATCACACAGTATTTAATCTCTGCCACTGGGTCTATGAATGGAAAAAACTCAGTTTGATGATGTTGTGATGTAACGTGGGATTGTAGGAGCTGCTGCCTTCATCGTTAAACAATTAAAACCTGTCTGAAATGACTCAGGCCAAAATGTTCAAGAACAATTGACTGGATTAAAGTGCTTTTCACATTATGCTGAGTCACATTTGCTGTCATCATTCATATATAATTTGTTTACATGTTTCCCTGGACGTTATAGCAACTACAGGCGTAAAGATCAAGGCCACAAACATCAACAGTAAATCAGATGAGTCAGATCATTAGGTTGACTAAATAATAATAATTTTGGTTTGTAGTCGAAAAGTATTTTTCGCTAAGGAAAGTATCTAACTGAGGGAAATGTTTAGGCAGCATCTAAATGGCAGCCATGATAAGATTAGGACAAATTCTCAAAATGTTAAGGAAACATGCTTCAACATTTCCTTGCCTATCTCCTTTAGTACAAGATACACCGGACCATACCTAATGAAAGGTAAGGAGATAATGCCAAATCATAATTTTTAGTTGAACCAACATTTTAGGCAAGATACAATTGATCCTAGTGAAATACATTTGCTGTCACATAATTATGTATTACTGACTTGTGTTTTCTTAACTCCTTGTGAATAGTCCTTCACATCTTCCCTTGAGGAAAAGACATATAAAAGAATTCAACCTGGTTTTAAACATCTGGGATAATATAAATACACCTATCAATACAATACATACCATAGGTGTAGTCATGTTTAGATTAGACTGCAGAAATATTACATTTTATACCTTTAAATAGACAAAGTAAAGTCTTCTGTGGAGAGGGAGATGCTCTGGGCATTTTTAGATGTGTGAACACTCAAAGACTTTTAGAGCAATCCTCAGGTTCATGCTCCCGTGGTTTCACCACATAGCCGTTGGCAGCCTCCAGCCCGGCCTGGTCAGCAGGCAGAAGCGTGCCCTAAGTCTTGTGGAATTACTGTACCAACTGAGCCTTTAGGCTCTGGATCATAACAACATTTCTGTCAATAACACTGACTCCACTGCTGTCATTCCACCTGACCTGGTTCCTTCTGTTTGACCAAACACTAGAGCAAGAATCTGGGATCCTTCAGCTTTTCATGAAAAACACACTGCAGCAGTGGCTGAGCTCTCCGGGTAGAGCTGAACGCAATACTCCAGCAAAAATACCCTACTGTTGTTTGTCTATTATACACGTAATTCGGAGTAATCAGTGCCTCATATTGGCCAAAAAGGATACAGTATGATGTGAAGCTACACAGAATTTAGCGGTTGTCTATTATTATCTTTAAACAGATAATGTAAGTTACAAATGCAGCATGTAGTCTGACTTGAGGAGAGAAACTCAGTGTTTTCTGTCTCATTTTAATGCCTAATATGGTCTCTGATGGCATCTTACATCAAAAGCAGTGAAGAGCGCACACATCCTGTCTGTCACTACAATTTGATGGTGAGGGCTCCACATTTCAGATAATGACAGAGGTTTTCAAGAACTCCAACAGCAAAGAGCAGCAATTTAACATGAATGTACAGTATGCAGAAGCATCATTTGTGGAGGTGGACCAGTCACATGAAGGTTGATGTTTTTTCCCAAATCATCAGAGTTAATCGAGTGTGATGGCAGCTGTAAGGCTGACAGACAATAATAAGCTGCAGGGGAAGCTTCAGGAGCCACTCTGCACCGAGTCCCACAAGGACCAACTAATCAACAAGTACTTGAATATTTACTCCAAAGTAATGTCATCTCTGAAGATGCTCCCCATCTGCCACATGAACAGGCTTAACCCCTTCATTTTCAGCTCCCAGCTAATATGACAGACTAGCTACATGAAAACAAAAGACAGGGTACACAAACTTGCATGTGCAGAGTCAATGCTGTGGAGTATCAGTCAGGAAAATACCCAGTACAGCATAATGCTTCATGATCAACATTTAACTTTACCTACCCAGCATACTACTTACAGAAACTTAATACACATGAAACCACTAAGCCCAAACATCAACTACTGTATTTTCATCAGACTCAGGGGAAATAGTAAATCAATTCAGAATCAGCTAAAATGATATGAATCTCCAGAGGTTAAACACCAGTGGTGGATTTCTGCTTCTGATACTTCAAAAATAATCAGGAAATACTTTGAAAAGGGAAATGAAAGGATTTTTGACTTTTTACTCTAGCCTTAGCTTAGCTCAAACATTGTTTGCATGAGTGAGAGGCAATACGTTGCAGGCTGAAGGGCATGCCCATCACTGTGTGAATTTGCTGAGCTGTTGATAATGCGTTGTCTCTCCAGCAGACATGTAAGGTTATGACTCATTCAAAGACCAGATCAAAAGACATTTATTCAGGGTGACATTATTGGGAGATGAGAGAGATTGGACTTTTTCACTCATTTGGGAGATTAGCTGTGATGTCAGCGACACGGATCCAAAGGATTTAATCAGTTAGTTATTCAACCCATCTCTGAACAGGTGTGCCTGTTATCAAATATGCAGCCTTTTGCTTGTGCCAGATTTCCAGCTTTATAGAGAGAATCACTGGCCCTGAAGCATAACAATGACCTGGGGAGACAACTTTGCTGGCATAATAGGAAAAAAACACCTATTGTTCTTAATTACTTTGCTTTACATGGCTTTAGATATTCACATAATAACAACATGCCAAGTAAATGATGATAATCATTTCACTGATCACGTGAACTCATAACTGAAATCTTCTAAAAACTGATGACAGTACAAATTATGTAGAAATGTAAGACCCAATGCATAACATATTACTGCAGAGAAACATTGTTTTGACACTCGAGTCATTTTTTATCAGAATGATCCGATCTGCTGAACATAACATACTAAAAGTTATTATTGTTGTTGTTGCTGATATTAATATTATATCATTTGTACGATCCATAGAGTCACAAGACCCTGCTGCAAACAGACCTGAATCTGTCACTCACTCAATAAGGTATTTGAGGTAATTGCTCCAAAGGGTAATGGCTGAAATGATGTGAAATGATTGATTCATGGTTATGGACTGAAGCAGTACCACCTGCGCCTTATCACTTAATTTTCACAGGACAGGAGTTAATCTGCAGAGTTGACCATTCATTATCTCTGCTTGGTTAGCACAGTCAGAGACCTCTACTGGACAGGCAGATCTCGCCCACAGCTGCCTGGGGGGACTCTTTTCACACTCAGTATTGATGCTGGCTGATATAATATTGTTATCGCAGCATGAATATGTGATCAAACCAGCTCCAATAAACTGATAACCCAAGCCTGTGTGTCCAGGCTTTTTAAAAAAAGGGCTTTTCCACTTTTAAGAGCAGGCCTGTCACTTCACTGAGGCTGAGATGTAGGATGCAAGAGGATGCTCATCCAGTCAGGTCAGTCAGGGCTATTTTGGTCATTTTGATGATCTCTTGTGTGTTGTGCAAAACTTTGGTCAGGTAGATTTGCAACAACCTAGTGAGACAAGTGACAGGTGGTTGAGGTGCTGTATCGCCTACTAGTCTGATGCAGTCACAAGCTACCCCCACCCCCCACCCCCTTGCAGCATTTCAACCTGCTTAGACCTACAGTAGCGGGAATGACTTTGCATCATAAATGAGTTGCAATGTAGTTTGTTTTGTTTTTTCTTTCCCCCTCAGAGTTTAGCATTCAACCCAAACGCCTTCATTTCACCGCTATTTATAATGCTGTGTTTGGCAGGTCGTGAGTCTTGCTGACGGGTCGCGCTCAATCCAAGCTTACCTGGGATCTCCTGAAGAGGAACATGTGCGAAGCTGAAGCCTTTCCCGACGCTAGCCTCCCTCACCTCGCTGCAATTCCGCGCCCTAAAATCGGCTCTTGCTGCAACGGACAGCACAGAAAAAGTGCAAATGATAGTCTCTAGTCTGAGCATTGTTCACTTCTCAGAAGGTCCTTATTGTTAAGCGGTTCTCTGCAGTAACCCGCCTGCTGGTAAAACTCCCCTGCAGTGGATCCGCAGGTACTTAATGACTGGGTTGCAACTCAACTAATAGTGTCTACATGCACATTCCACGAAAAGGAAAAAAAAAACGAGTTTCTATCGCAACCGAGAATGGTTAAAAGTCCCCCCGGCGCCGCAGAGAAGAGGACTGAGAGTATGGAGGTGCCACATGAATCCAGGCAGTGCGTTTCCCGGCGCGCTGACTCAACTTCGCTCAGCAGACGGAGCCCCTGGCTGCTGTGTTGAAGTGGAAACGCTGTGTGGAGAGGGAGCGCTCCGTGTTCACATTAGATATACTGGCAAGGCAAAGCAGGACACAAAATATGGAGTGGAATCCAGCCTCATCCGTTATCGTGGGGGCTGCAGGTCGGCACTTGCTCACACAGATGTAGTAAAAATTAACTAGTAAGACAAAATATAAAGGAAAAGAGTTGGGGGAATTATGGGATATTATTTTTAAAAAAAAAGAAAAATTTTATTTTTGTGAAATTTGATTTAGGAACAGTTATGATTTAATAAGGAAGAATTCAGTAGATATTAATACAACACTTGAGTGTTTTTTTAGTAATGCACTTAGGAAACGTGGAATAGGATTTGTTTGGCTTCTGTTTTCTGTTTCTAAATATGTTTTGAAACACTTAACCATCCTTTATTCAACCCCTGCTGTGATTATATCCCAGTGATGTGGATTGTACTGAATTTTTTTTAAAAAATTAAATGCTGACAGATTTTTTTTTTTTTTTCTAAATTCATCTGACACCAAAGAGACACACCAGTCAGCACGGCATCAAACTGTATTAACTAAAGGATGTAAAGGATGTGATGAGGACCAGAAGGCAAGCTTTCATGGCTTTATTGATTTTGGAACCGCTTGATCCGAGGGTAGATCAACAGTGGATTAACATGGCTGCCATTGCCGTGCAAAGGATTCCTATTGGTATGGGATACCACATTATGCGAGGTGCTTTAAAGTGGCATTGGCTTGTTTCAGAGGACGACCCTGCACAGGAATATGCTAAATAAGATGGCCAAATCCATAGGTGCAGCTTTAGGGGATGAAAAGAAGGACAGGTTGTCTTTTTATGTGGTGAGAGAACCCTTAATCTGGTTTTGTCATGTTGCATGTCTTTATGTACAGTCATCCAGTCAGGTTTTAAAAGCTCTGGCTATTAGACCCAATATGTCCTTTGATCACAGGGGCAGGTTTGTACAATCTCCTGACCCATACAATTGTTCATGACATCATCCTACATGCTGACGGTGGTTTGTCTGATCCATCCTACAGTGCCATTCATGAATTCTCAGCTCTACTTTTATAGTAAGACTTTATGACCTGGACATGTCACAGTTAATTAATGTATCTGACTTTGAAACTCAGGAGACAGTTTCATCTAAATGAAAAATTTTAATACAATGAAAAATTAATTGCATGGGAAATTCTCGGCTAAGACAGCTGTCACGTTGCCTAAGTAGACTGTAAAGCCATGCAAGAGGGCCATTTGTGTGTAACAGCGTGTGTGCAAGCATATGGGCGGCCTTCACCGCTGCACCGTTTGTATGTATTTGTATGTATTTTTCATTTCAGATACATTGGGTTGCCAAGACATGCTTTTCTCCAGCTCTTATGGGATTCCCAGTTACTCCCACATGAGCTTGAGATGTAGTCCCCTCCTCGTGTGCTGCGCTGTGAGTTTATCTAGGGGTCTCCTTCCAGCTGGTCATACCCTATCCTCATCCAAAGGAAAGTGTAAAAATAGTCAGTGGCGAACTCAAGTGCGGCTAAAAGGCAGGAGACTGGGGATGCACTAAAAATGGAGTTTTATTATCTTGGCAAAACCACAAACACTACTTGGCAAAACAACAGACACTGCAGCCATTGAGGTGACTAAACTGGCAATCACGTAACAGTGCAGGAAGCAATAAAGAGGATGCTGTCACACTTTACCCATGAAGAACACATTATCAGGCGAAGGCACACCAGGAGGAGTTAGTGAAGACTTTGCAAGCAGGAGAAATAACTTATTGAACCACATACAGTAAATAGGTGAAACCAACAGCTTTAGTCATTGTCAGCCAACCTCCTGCCGGCAGTTACCATCACACCTCATACCTCAAACAACCCAGACAGAGTACATGACAGTTCCCAGTGTTAGCCACCTTAGAAAGCCCCTTATCCTCCCCAGGTTCCATCTCATCTAACTCTGCCTAACATGGAAAGGCAATTGTGAAGATAAGAGATGGCTTTGATGTTTGTTTTTCAACACTTGATACACTTGACTGATATGTTTTAGCACTTTCAAGACAAATGTCCTCTTGGAGACAAATAAGTCAAAGTTGCCATTTTTATCATACCTTGTCAGAGATTGGGAATAATTGAGTTCCATCTCTCATGTTATATATCGCACAGGTCTGTGAATTGACTTACAGCGATTCCGTTTATTATTGTGTTTTATTAGTTGTCTATGTTACTGTGCATGTGCAGTTGGCTTGATAAGAGGAGCAAAACAACTCATGATCAGTAAATGAAGAAGGCGGAACAGTTTGACTGAATGGTAAGAGTGTAGCAATAGACAGGCCCTCTCTCCTCAGACAGATTTATGTTTTTGCGTTGAAATTGAAAAACTGATATAAGAATGCTGATAAACTGCCAAACCCCAGCTCCCTGATTGTGGCCCTTTCTTGGAGTCATGACAACAGAAAAGGAAAAATGACTGTTTATTATGAGTCAAAATGTGCTATCTGACTTGAATCATAATATACCTACTGAATGTCTTTACTTGGCTCAGCTGCTAACTGCTCCTATGGATGGCAAAATTCATGTTTATTCACGGCAATAACCAAAGCCAACCCCCAGAGCCGATGCCATGATCTAATGAAGGAAGAACATTATCATCTGCAAAAAGAAAGACTCATGTTTAGTCATGGAGCACAGCTCTTTTCTCTCAGTGTATGGGGACTTCCACAATATGTGTCCTTCACCATATCCTCAATACATGTTTAAAGCCAGCATATACCTCATCATATTTTTTTAAGTGAAAACACTGTGTAATGTTCAGCGATATGAGATTACTCTCGAAACCACCTTTTGTTAGTCCGCAGGTATTGTTCCCAAATTTATTCAACACTGAGCAGGCAAGTTAAAATGTTCATTATTTTCCGATGAATACAAGAGTGCCATGCTGTTTTAAGCTATTTGAGCAACTTAAAATATCCTTTTTTATTTTTATTTTGCTCTGGTAGCACGCACAGTTTTGACAGTTTTTACATTGTATCAACAAAATTCAAACAAAAGACCAGTAACAGTTTCATCATTGTGCCAGTGTAGGTGTTTAGTTATTGTGGAAATGATTGCAATTATTCTGATTGCTGTCGATTGTACAGTGGGATTATGGCATTGGTTGGTCAGCTGCTTAGATGTGCAGCGGTCACCTTCACGTAAATATAGAAAAGGATGTAGCAAGGACATCCAGGGAGCATGACAATGGTGGCTCAAGCCAAGTCAAGTTTCTTTCTTTCTTTAGTATGTTTTTAATACAGTAGTTATGGTACATCGTAAGTCTTGTCCGTTCACTTTGAATCCTTGAATATTTGCTGAAACTTGTAGAATTTTTTTTGGATGGTTAGAAATCTCGGTACTTACAAACAACACTCTAATAAGCTCCTTGTAACTGTGGTTAACTCTGTTTATTATATATTTATATTATGGATACAAGCCATATCACAGTTAATTATCTGGGTAACTGAGGCACTGCCAGTCGCCCTGTATGTCTGTGTCCCTGGGGTTAACCCTGTGGTAAATACAGTGAAGATTTCTGGTATCAAAGATTCCTCCAAGCTTTCATTGACCCTTCTCGCTCTTCCCATTGTTATTGTGGAAATAAAAGACACACTTTAATTGATAATGAACAAACAAAACACGCATATTCAATTATTAAGCTTTAGGGCCAGTGGTACTCTTTACATGCTGATATTCAGCTATGAACAGCAATCATAGCAAGTCCAATGGGATGTTGATATAGGTTGTTTCATGTCTCATCAGTAATCTTGAATTCATGCTATAGTGCACACTAGTTTCATTAATGTGTGAAGACTCGCTCCTCACAACATGTTTCAAAGTCAAGGTTTCCCCTCAGCTTTCAGTTCCATGTAATCTTCATGTCATGGTGATACCATATCAAGCTGTAAGCTTTGGTTTGTTTTTCCAGATATTATGAAATCTGTGTTATCAGCTATGTGTTTTACAGATATATATTAGAATAGAGCATGTGCAGGGATGGAATGGATAGCCTAGAGAGTAAGGGGAGGGCAACAAAAATAACTTAATCTTCATATGTGGTGGCGTGGTTTGGCATGATATTAACACAGAGACACAAACAGCCTGTCCTGTTGTAACACTGAGGCTCAGTTGTTCCTCTCTACACTGCATATGTCAGTTTAACTCTGCATCATATTGACATTTAAATAAACAAATATGAGTTGTTTTAAAAGTTAGTTATTGGTGATATCAACATTATGACAATATATATGTTTGAATCACATTGATGATGTGCAGGTGTTAGTCATGCACTCATCACTGTGATTCAAACATATTAACAGAAGTGACCTTATTTAAAAAAAGGAGAGGGCGGTTCATATTTACCTTTGAAACCATGCTCGTGATTACTCTTGTAAAATGCTTTCTCTTATTTCTAAACTTCAGTGTAGTCCTTCTGAACTCAGTAAAACTATATACAGCACATCATGGCCTTGGCATAATCTATCTAAGATTAATTTTAATTAGAGCTGCTGCTGTTGTATCAGAGGTTCAAACACCTCTGTCAATAGGTGTTTGGAGGTGAAAGTCATTGTATGAAATAGGAAAATCTTTCAGTGTTGTCATTCAAACAGATAATTTGTCTCAATAGAAAATGTAGTTAAATACAGGTTAAAATTAAGAGAACAATACAGCAAAAAATACATTCATATTTCTAAACTTAACTGAGTGGTTCCATTTCAGAAGTATGTTTTTATATATTTTTTATGACTCCTTTGTGGAAGATGACACAGTGGTTTTTTTTTTGTTTGTCAACATAATATTGTGGAAGTACTGTATTCTTCCCCCACAGAAACTTCATAATTGATAAAAAGCGAACTACACAGACTTCCTAAATTCCCCCTCTGGAGTGCAACAAACAGGAAAATATAAACAAAAATACTTTTTAAAAATCTTTTTTTTTCCTCTCACTCTGAAGCAGTTTAAGTGAAAGATACCAACCACAATCTGACCCACTTCAAACTGAGCCTCTGAATAGTCAGTCATAAATCAGCCACTTTCAACTATTTTATGCAGTGAACTTCTCAACCTGCCAAACCAACTCACCCCTCACTGGGAGGACTCTGAACATCTACAAACTGGGAAAACAAGTACATATGCAAAAAGTTTTTGTGTTTGTCTCTTATTTGATGTCTATTTTTAGTTGTATTTTCTGGCATTTGAAAATTGAAATGCTTCCTTGGAGAAATAGCCTGTATCAGTCTATATCTTTGGCACCTGTGTCCCCATTCAGATCTCTCTGAGATGTGAAAACAGGCTTTTGCATGAGAGCTGCAGGGAGACATAACATCTCCTGCTGCACTGAACAGATGCTCGGAGGACAGGGACTCTTAATCCACTCCCAGTGAAACAAGCTGCTGCATTTCAGCGGAGCAGAGCGGCAGAGGACCCGCTGAGGTAGGAATAAACAAACACTGGCATCACCAATGCTAAATTAGTAATCAAAATAATTAGATTTTTGTTGTGTCTAATGGCTTATCAAGTCACCAAAACCTTGACTGTGTGCACTGCTCCTTAGATGGGAGTGGGCCCCAGAGGTTCACTTGGTTTTAGTAAATAACTTGTGGAGTTCTTCTTATTGCTATTGCCCAGACTTCCACCTGAGACCACTTGGCCCTGGGTGTCCTTACTTGGAGCACAAGGCTCAAATCAACCTCCTGGTTACTGAGGCTCACAAATCTTGCCATCATAATAACTCAGAACACAGAATATGCAGCACTAACAAAAACAAAAACTGTTTAATCCACTCTTTCATTTACACCCGTCCCTATCCGTGTGTCCAAAATATGAAAACATGTTATAAATTAGAGAAAATTAGGCTTATTATGATTATTATTAGTCGATTATGAAAATGCTGAAAGAAGTATTGTATTTACAGTTTAAATGTAAGCACTGAATGAAGTGGATGGTGTGAGTGAAGTCCTGAAATCATCTGAATTCTCATTAGAAAAGTAACAAATTAAAGCAGCTGAATTGCCAATGTAGAGCAACGGCGTGAAGCCGAAGTGTTGTTTGAAGAGATAATTGAATTGTCAGCCTATAGAGTAAAAAAATCAGTGTCAGTTGATGTGTAAGTGGTGAAAATAGCTGAAGAGGAGAATTGGTTTAGGCATCAGTTGTTGTGGCATAGGAAGTGTTAAGTGTTGAAAGTGCAAGTTTAGGTGCGAAATATGATTTGAAGTCTAATTTCACTTGAGTCGAATCTCCAGTGAAGCCCCTTCAACACATGTTATAAACAACATTGATATTAAACAGTGTTATCTTTACTTTGCCCTCATAAATTCCCCCTGCTTTAAACTTTATCCAGCTTATTTTGAAATGTATGTATAACAAGAAGAAGAAGAAGAAGAAGATTCACTTTATTAATCCACAAGTGGAAATTAGTTCTCTGCATTTTTACCCACTCACATGCATGTATAACACACAACACACAACACACGCATGCTGGCAGTGGGCAGCCACTTAAGGCGCCCGGGGAGCAAACCGACCTATCATGCTGGTCTGGTCTGGATTTGAACTGGAACCTGGTTGTGGGGCTCCTGACTGTAGGGCTCGCCTCTTTATCCACTCGGTCACCACTCCCCTTTATGCATAACAAGATAGTGTTTATTTTATTATATTATATTATATTATATTATATTATATTATATTATATTATATTATATTATATTATATATATTATATTATATTATGTTATATTATATTATATTATATTATATTATATTATATTATATTATATTATATTATATTATATTATATTATATTATATTATATTATATTATATTATATTATATTATATTATATTATCATAGGACAATATTAGTTAAAACACTTCCCAACTTCCCATAGGGATAACCTGACTTATTAAAAAAAATGGAAAACTAAACACCTCACTTGTACACAGATTGTAATTAGGTTTAAAAATGAACTAATCACATTCAGCAACAGACACAGAGCTAATTGCCATCACCTGAAATCAAGTCGAGTGAGTCTAATTAAATCAGTTTTAACTACAAATACACTGAGGGTTTCCTTTACGTATATTTTACTGTGCAGACCTGCTAAACCTCTGTGTAATTAATCTGTTATTGTCATGCATTAAAACTGTGATGTTTATGATCTAATTTCCAAAAGGTTCAGATTAGGACAAAGAAATTGAGATCATGTACAGGCCGTAATTATACTATGGAGCAAAATGAAAACTCTAATTAATCGGATGAAAGCTGAAGTCAGAAGACTCGTGATAACATCAGGTTGTTCCACCGTGAACATGAAGCTGTACAAAAGATGAAACTTATACCAAGAGCCCTCAAACAATGTTAAATATACCCACAGACCTTAGAAATATGCTGATCTGCGGAGTCAAGCCATGTACGTATACTCCAATTTTTGGGACTTTTGTTGTAACTGTGAGTCTTGTCATAATCATATAAAAGATGGTTACCTTAAATCATGTACCTAAAAAGACACAAACACTGTGCAGCCCAACAAATAAGAAGCACAGAAACTACTGTAAAGCATGACAGTAGTACAAAGTACATTAATAATCTGACTACATGTTCTGTATATTAATATTAAAGGCAAAATCAGCCTTTTTTTCCTGGTTACTGAAATACACATTAGTCTAATGTGTTGGAATACACAGTGGCATGATTTTTAAGTAAGAACTTGTATATTATATTAAGATGCCTCCATTTGGTCAATTATTCTAATTTTCACCCAAACTGAATGTCAGATTTCTGCATTACTTATATTATTATACTTAGTTACTACTATATATGTAGATGTACACTAAAGTGGGGAAAAAACAAGGACATTTATGTAAGTCTGGCTCTCAAAAGCAAAATCTATAACAGCATCGCACCCTTTCCTGAAGTCGTCACCACGGAAGCTTCCGTAGCAGGGCCAGAGAGGTCCCACACATTCCCCATTAGCCTGGGGCGAAGGAAGATTCGAAATATATATTCATTACTCATTCTTCATCACCACAGCAATTGTTCATTAATAGAATAGAAACAAACATGACTTTGGGGCATGTCTTGGGCTGGGTTCAGAGAACGGTTTGGTTATATAATGAAGAACGATCAGCAGTTACAGTATGCAAATACTGCAAACAGCAAAACAAGTTTTCTCCATGATAAATCCTGTGTCTGGTTTAATCGTGACTGTATGGCCCCCATTAAGGTACTCCTGTAACCAAAAAGCCATTGCAGTACCCTCAATGCAAACATTTTAACTTTTGAAATTTACAGCTTTTAATAATTATCTTTTCCAATCCTCCACAAAACACAGGCATACTCCTTCCTCCCACGTACTTAAATAATTGGCACTCTTCTAACACTGGATTGCAGTCTAATCTGAATGTGGACCACTGTGAGGAGAAGAACTCCACCTGACAGGACCTGCAAACACTAGCAAACAGCCTGGGCAAAGCAATAAAGATGGGAAAATTAGCACATAAAGATAAGTAAAGGTCATTAGGTCTGGACCATTTCAATGATTTATTCAGTCTGATGGCCTTGGCTGCCCTGCTCTAGTCTGGGCTCTTTTATGGTAGTGGTGTTTAAAGACCGTGGTTTGTTTCAACTACAAACACTTATCTGGCCATACTAAGAACTTTATCTTGTTGTTGCTGTAATGTGCAAATATTACAAGACTGATTACTTAAACATGACTTCATAATTAATTTTACGATAAAATAAGTAAATAACTTCATTCTCACAATCACTCTCCACCACATTTCCACATGCAAGACACCCGCCACAGGATCATGCTCTAAATCATCCAGAGACTGTAGAGGACATGGCTACGTTTTAAAAGCACTGCAGGCAAATAAAGATCCATCAATGAAACTGCCAAGACTCATACAATAAGTGACATCATCACTGCTAACCTGCTTATTTTATCTGTCACAGAATCCGTTTACAGTTTGCTACCTCCATTCCCCCCAGGGTTGTATGAGGTAAAAGCCACACATTTCAACCAGCGACTTATCTTTTGTATATATATATATATATATATATATTTGCCTATCTCTCTAGACTGTGCAGAGTTTGGGCTGAAGTCCCTGATCCAAGGGAAACACCTCCAAAGGTGATAGAAATGAGCTGCCAAAGAAAGATCCTAGGGACTTCCAGGTAACAGACTGACAAGATGGTAATGACAACCAACCGACATTGTAATGGTGGACAAGACCCAGAGGAAAGTTGTTGTGGTGGACATCGCAACTGCTTATGGTAACATCAGGAAGAAGGAACATGAGAAGCTAGAGAAATACCAAGGCCTTGGCGAAGAACTGGAGAAAGCCTGGCAGGTAAAAAACATCAGGTGGTGATCAGTGGTGGTCGGCATCAGAGCGTGACTCCCAAACTGGAGCAGTGGCTACAACAGATCCCAGGAAAGACAACAGACATCTCAGTCCAGAAAAGCTTAACACTAGGGACATGTAAGATAATAAGAGAACCCCTCAAGCTCCCAGGCTCAGGTAGAGGACCCGGTGAGGAGGAACCAAGGCGGAGGGCGAGATGGGAATTTTTTTTTTATATATATATATATATATATATATATATATATATATATATATATATGCGCGCGCGCATTTGGATATCTTCATGGGATTTCTTCATTCTACTGATGTTCAGAAAGACAGATTTAATATGCTGCGCAATCCTTCAAGCTTTGCCTCCTCCCTCCTCCTCCGAGGGCATCTAATGCAGCATAATGAATCGTTGGCACATGCTCTTAGATGAGGCTTGTGTTAACGTCAATGTTATATATATGGCTCTATGAAACTTTTAGAAATGATCCAAAACATATCGTGCATTTGTATACTCCTGCGGTGCTTTTTCTAAATGTCAGATGAATTTACGAAGATGTGCTTTGAGCTGACTAATTACTTAATGTCAATTGCTCAGGGCAGCCTACATGAATGCCACACAACATTTCTAAACATGATGCTTATGTAACTCTGTAGTCTGTAGCCATACACAAATGTCAGAATAATAAACGCAAAACAAAAATCAATGGCTCTGAGGCAAGATTAAGTTTATCTTTTTTTTTCTCATTCACACTTTTTCGTCTGGGCATAATTGCCTCACATTACGCAAAAATGCTTAAAAGTGTTTCTGTTAATGGGAAACTACTCTTAAACCTAAAGGTTTTAAACCTAAACCTGAAAGTTAAAAAATGTTCTTTTAGTATCCTTTGTTTTCATGAAAGAACTGTTTTGTTTCATTTTTAATAAAACATAATGACCCCTTTCAAATAAATCAACAGAAAAATATTGATTGATCAGTTGAAACTGAAATGTTTCTCAGACATTAAAATAACAAACATTCAAAACAAACCACACCACAGTTTAATTTAAATATATAATTGCCAAATATTGTTTTATTTAAAACAGAAATGAAATCGATAAGGGAGGGTGTCCCAGTTTCTCTTGTGCATGTATGTGCCCTGTCCTTCTTAACACAAAACTATTGTAATAGAAATATGTCTCAGAACAAGTCAAATATGATCTGTAATCTGAATCTTTCTGACAACAAAGCTGAGTTTTGTCAACAAAATAATTGTTAAATATAATGTAATCAATTTTTGACATTATTTTTCATGATGGAAATAAGAAAGCATGTTTTTTTCTCTCATCAGGATTATAATTTAGCTCATAATCGAGTAGGGTAGGAAACACGTAGACCACTGGACCCTGGACTGGTCTAAAGTCTTCCAACAAAAACAACCCAAAACTTTAAAGCGCTGTCTTTTCTGCCACTTACGTTTCATACTTTTCTAAATGTCCAGAACTCCATGGCACCACACATCACTCAGACAACTCATCTGAACTCAAGGCAACATTTGGCTTGTTACTTCAGTTTTTCATTCAGCACAGCAGACCGACATTCATCATGACTGTGCTGTCATGAACGGAGAGCAGGGTGGATCAATACAACCCAATTAGAAACACAGTTTCTCTGGGATCAAAGGCCTACTGCGATCTTAGGGATCTGACTACTAGACAATACGCTAATATAGAACCTAACTGTTCTAGTGACAGCAGTATCCCATCCTCTGACACTCCTCCACTGCCACTGCCAGAATATCAACAGTCTTTCATTGTTATAGCCCTTATGCAATCAATTTCAATTTAAGGCTAGTGGTCAATCACTCTCCAATGGCGGACATGCAGAGCCTACAAATAAGTGTGGCTGTAGATAGGCTCGACAAAGCTCCCGGAGTCCGACGCCTCTTTGCTGTCTGGTGTGCTGGGCTGAGCGCACTATAGCACAGGGGGTTGTAAACAACACAGCTGGGACAAACAAACCAAATCCTGACACTCTTTGGCTCCTCTCTGGTTTAATCCTTCGCTAGCTATGTATCTGCCAGAAACCATAATGATTTGGACTATTCTGGGCGCCTGGAAGATGTTCTGAAAATATATTGCAAGTCAAATTACCTTTGGGAATCGGTAAGACACAGCACACCTGATGGCTTATAAACACAGATAAGACAAGATGGATGGCAACAGAGAAAGAGCACCGAGATCCAAACTATGCTGTTACTGAAATGCCCAAGTTAGCGCACTGATTGCATGTATTTCATTGGCGCCGATAGGTTCACAAGCATATTGGTGAAAAAGCAGAGGCAAGAATGTGAATGTGCAAGTATGTGTGCATGTCACCTTGTGAGCGCACGTGTTTGGGTTCGGGAGCTTTGTCGAGCCTGCAGCCACACTTATTTGTAGGCTCTGCATGTAAAAGGTGGCACATTCTTGTTGTCAACCTCCAAGAGGCAGATTCTAAATCCAAATAATATCAAATAAATCACTTCACTGCACTTAAAAATCATGATTTTTACACCATAGTTGACTTTTTATTAACAATGTTTTGTTATTGTTGTTTTGTGTGTGTGTATGCGTATATGTGTGTGTGTGTGTGTGTGCGTATATGTATATATATATATATATATGCACATATACATACACGCACACACAAAGTCAAATTTATGTATTTGCTCCAGTATTAAAATTCAGTTCCTCAAATGTTTTTACATTGTAAAAGCCTTCTCATCAGGGATATCCTCTGTGTATTGTCTTAGATGACAGCATTTCCCTTTCCTTTGTTTACAGAGTTGTCAGAGAAAAATATTGTTTTTAATAATCAACAAATGCCACAACAGACAACTTGATTGTGTGTATATGTTTTGCCTGCAACAAACTGTTTTGGCAGTCTTCTCAAAATAAACAAAATTAACAGTTTTAAAGCGCTGCATCTCACCATCTACACATTTTGGGCATAATTAATTGTGTTAAATGTTCCTAATTTACAGACCAGGAAACTTTCCCATTGCCATCTGAATTTTGCCTATTTGTTTTTATGGTATATGCAGCCAATATAAAGTACCTGCCCTCCATTAACCTGGATTTTGCTTGTATTTTTGATCTTAATTTCAGTTTTCTGCCATAATCTTGGTACATGTTGCAACATCAAAGTCTTTCCTTTTCACTCGAGGGCCTGTCATGTGTTGAGGTTGTGCATGTGTTTCAGAGAGCGTGATATCTTAATGATAACCTGAATTTTTGTGCGCCTGCATTAGATTAATAACAGGTCAAAAATGTCATTGGGTATTTAATTGATACACTTGAACATTTCTTAGTTTCAGGTGAAAATGTGCCATCTGACATGCCCTGAACACAAATCAAAAAGCTGTGAACAAGTCCAGAGGGGCTGTGAATCTTCTTCTGATTAAAGTGAATTTCCATCAAGGAAGTGACACGCTCTGAGAATTCAACACCGACAGTATGCAAGGGTCCAGGCACCTTGGGGACCCCAAGTCTAATTTGCTTCAAACCTAAAAGGCAGATAATAGTGCTGATCTGACAGCCAGCCAATTCCCAGCTTCCCTCATCAAGAATACATTCAATTTCAAACATCAAACTGCTTGCAACAAAAAATGAGAAACCCTTTGAATGAATGAAAGTTTGATGTGTGTGTGTGTGTGTGTGTGTGTGTGTGTGTGTGTGTGTGTGTGTGTGTGTTGGGGGTGTTGGGGTGGGGGTGGGGTGTCTTAAGGAATCCTTGATATACTTGACAAGTTTGAAACACTGTCAACCCCAAAGTTACAAGATCATGTACGGTCCTAATTTTTAATTAGATGATGATTCATTTGAAAGTCACAAACTTTTTCAAGCTCGGAGAAAAATACAATAAGTGGATAATCACATTTCTTCATTTCAGTATTTGAGTAAAAGTTGAGATAAAGTGTTTCTGTCATCATGTGATGTACTCTGGTACATTTTTAACTGACATGTTCTTTGGTCAAACCCTGTTATATCTAAATATAAGATACAGTGAACATACTGAATATGTTTCATATTTTAAGCATTAGATTTTACATTTAACGGGATGTTTTTGTATCATTTTCCTTTTGCAATTCATATACATATGCACATGTATATTTCAGAACCAGTGTCAGTTCCATCCACTTATAATCATTCAGATAATAATAGTTATAATATAGGTATAGTATATATAGAGTAAAATTATTGCAATGGCAATATATATACAATGAAAGTAAATAGACTGGTCTTATGTTGCACCTTCCTAGTCTTTTCACAGAAGTGCTTTACACTACTTGTCAGCATTGACCCACTGTCACACCTTTGGGAGCTGCTTATCTCAAGGGAAACTAGGCATGCATTAACTTATTACTATTATTATTTGGGGTTCAGTGTTTTGCCCATTGACACTTTGACATGCAGCACAGAGGAGCTGGGGATTAGTGGACAACCTGCTCTTTCTCTGAAGCCCAGCTGCCACCATTGCCATTATTACCACAGTTAATAATGCCATTGTGACATAGGTAATAATACCATTAATGGCAATAATACAAACATGTTGCAAACTAAATGCAAAATTTATTTTGGAGATTAGGCCTTCTAATATCTGTTTTGTTGTGACTAGGCAGCTTTAAGTACTGGTTTTGGGATTAGTAAAACATTTTGGTTATGTATACATGCAGCACATTTAACATATGGTGAAGGTTGGGGAACTTAACCACATGGCAAAGGTATTGCAGGCTGAGTTTTTTCAATAAGTCAAAAGTAACTTTATGTAACAGTGAAATGAAGCCACTGCTGTTAGCTGTAAATGACCATAACTAGTAAGAGAAATGCTTTGGATCATTCCATACTGTAGGTGAAATCGATGCTTGTGCAGTCAAAGACAAAAAAGTGATGAGGTATCTCAAGGGCAAGAAGATAATGGAATTAAAACGTAAATGGTACATTAATCGACTTCTATCTGTAGCCAAGAAATTGCATCAGCAATCGACAGATTTCTGGCAGTTTACAGGGGCCTGTAATTGAAATAAATAAGCCAGCCAGTAAAGCAGCTAATTAAAGGAGGGAATCAATGGATCAGAGCAAAGATCTAATGAAGAAACCATGTATGTCTTAATGAAAAATTCTAACAATATCGTGCCTTTGGAAAGTGAGGTTTGACACCAAGCACCGGTGCTTATTTTGGTCAGTCTGTGCTCTGTGGCATCCTTAAATTGATGTTTGATTGAGAGATTGTTACAACGCAGAGTATTCTCTAAATGATGACACAGAGGGGTCTATGTGTTGTTTTGTGGCATGAAACCTGACGATTTGATAGCTTTTGCATCTTGTGTTTGAGTTGAGTGAAGTCATTCCTGCATAAGTAACTACTGACCCTATTAACAGGCCTCTTTGTGAGTCTCTATTAGCCTCAACTTAACATTACCTCTGTTATGACTGTTCTACTGCAACTTTGCCAGTAGCCTCTTATTTTATTAAGACATTTCTTTATTTTAAAATATCAGTCTCTACTTAAATGTGGACTATAGTGTAAATAACCTTGTTATATACTTTTATTGTATTTAACATTATTTGTATTTTTCCTTCTTCTCCCTATACTGGTGGTATTTTAGTGCACATTAACCCTCCTTTGGTTTGTGTTTGCATGTGATGGTTTTCTGCCAAATGTCAATCCAAATTTTGTACTTGTTTTTACAGATTATATATGCTTTTATATAATAACACTGGCACGTTCTAATATGTTGATTACCATGGAAAATATGGTCACAGTTTAGATTACAGCCTGCAGACTAAGGTGTAATTACATATTATATACTGTCTGTATGTATTAGTACAGGGCAGATGGTTAAGGAATAGCAGGTGATAACAGCTTTGTGTTCAAGAAGGATTAATTTAACTGTATGCATTTTCAAGGATCTACCTAGAAATGTTAGGAGACAGTAATATATTTACAGGGTAACAAAACAGGAAGCTTGGGGGAAATGGAGTAACGTTGATTTAATTAAATAATTTATAAATTATTTGATTTTTTTTTCACTGTAATGAAAGTGTAATCTCAGGGTGTCTTGCTGTAAAATAAAACAGTCTGTTGTTCATCCCTGTTTTAAGAGGCATTAAAGGTTTTTAATAATTGTAATTAAGGATCCTGTTATTCAGCCCAGGGCAGCAATACATTTTCCTTTTCTAAAACTAAAATCCTCATCAGTCTTCATATACAGACTTACCCAGTTTCTCTGGGCCTTTCGCTCAGTTACAGTGAGATGATGTGAACTTGCTCGGTCCACGCTTCATTACCAAGATGGCACTGCCACAAAGGTTACGGCTCATTAATTCAAAGCCTGTATTACTTGTAGTGCGATGATGGAGGTTAAGAGAGAGGCTCTTCATTTGCAGAACAATAGATAGGCCTCATAAGTGGTCCTTTACCCTACGGTCGATCCCATTATTGTGTACAGTTCTTATAGGTGAATATGCACTAAAATGATGTTCCCCTTTTTTCTGAGCAGCTATTACTTGTGGTGAAAATCCCCTTAAATGTAATGAAATCTTTTTTGTTTTCAAATGAAAAACACAGCCACCGTGAAACAAAACATTAAAGATGCACTTACACAGGTCTAGATATTCCTGGAATACAATCCACCCACTAATTCATCAATAAGCTCTTCAAGCCTCCTGTTTTCATGTAATCCCATGCATTTCTGTAGAAGGAGTTCTTTGATTTCCCCTGTTCTTTTACAATGAAGCCCATGCAGAAAGCAATTTACATGTCCACACTGATGTAGCGCATATACAGCAGAGACCACTGTGTGTTTTCTGCTGTGAGATGAGTGCAGGGGAGTGCCAGTGAAGCAGGTCATAATAAACTTTACTGTAGTCTTCACAATGTCTGGTCAGATGCATTGCAATGCCTGTCTCTCTGGTGAGCAAGTCAAAGTCTTTTCAGAATTCAGTCAAGTTTCTTGTCAAAACTGCCTGCAAAGTGAATCTATGAGCACTCTTTGGATCACATTAGCACAAAAGGCAGCTTCTTACATCTAGGACAAAGGGTATGCCAGCACAACAGTTGTATGCGTATCACGGGAGATCTTTCCAATCTAGCATACAGTCAGAACTACCTCGCAGCAATTATGAAATGTAAAGGGACAGAGAGCTGTTGCTGAAAGGAAATATTAGTTTATTTCTGACAAATGGTACATCTTTAGCAGCAGCCAGTGATGTGTGTCATCCAGAGTTGGCCCCAGCTGTCTCATTTGACATTGCCTGCAGGAGTACGCGTGTCAAGTGTGATTTTCAGACAAGTGGGGTCAAACCGACAATTCTCTAGACTGAAGATGGTGACAGATAATTGCTTGCAGCTTTACTTTGTAAACTTTCAGAGGATGGAGCTGAAATATTATGCTAATTCAGACGGTGCAATTAGGAGACATGGTAATCTAATAGTAGCTCAGAGGGGAATCACTCTGTGATGACAAATTATATGATTCATTGGCCACAGTGGAACTGTAAACGTATCTTTTCACTGCGAGCGAGGTCAGAGGAGTATCATGAGAGTGCTCATGTGTGTCTTTCACAACATGCATTTACATGTAGATTTCACATCAGTGACAGCCCTTTGGTTATTTTAAGAGGTTAAGAAGTAAAATCGTGTAAATTATTGGCTTTTACTGTGTGGGATGAACCAGTTAAGAAACAAACCATATAGTAATACAACATACTGACTTATCACTGACCGTGTGACTTATACCAAATAATACTTTAAAGACTACAAATGGCCTGAACATTGTCCCATTGTCAAAATGTTGGTTAATTATAGTTGACAGATGGACAGTGGTTTTATAAATCGCTGAGGTTTTCTGCTTCTCGCCCACAGTGCCACAGTGCAACAGTACAAGACGCAGTGTTACAAGACCACCCCTTTGAGACCCTTCATTAATTAATGAGACACTGCTAAGAGATGTGTGTCTTACTCATCTCAGTCAGTTTCCTCAAGAAAATCAATGTGTCATTTGAGCAAAATCTCTCCTGTCACAAGGTTTTATTTCCCAGAGACCTCTGTATCACACCTTTCATATAGTGTACAGAAAGACGGAGGGAAATGTCAGGTGGTGAGATAACATCCCTATACAGATGCTCTGGGCACATGCGTCAAACCACCCTCAACAACTTCTTATGTTGCCTTAAGGAATAATACTCTGTTTTCACCTTATTGCTTTGTGGTACAAGCAACAATAAAGGTGTGTGGTGCAACATTTTTCAGTGCTCACTAAGACAGCCCATCAGGAGCAACCCAGATAGACAATACAATGACAAAAACTGTCCAATACAGTCATGTGGGTCAGGCTAGCTTAGACTTGAATGGATCTGTGCATGTTACCTCAGGTGACCTGGCTACACAACTCTCCTCTGCACTGCCTGTCGAGAGGCACTGCTCTGCATTGGTGAGCAGGAGAGCCAGAGAGGCAAACTAAAAAAAAAATCCCCTTTTTTTATTGTTATCACTGCAGCTAACAATAAAATCAGCAGAGTGTTCCTTGAGTTGATCTGTTGTCACTGTGACA
This sequence comes from Datnioides undecimradiatus, assembly GCA_008933995.1. Taxonomy (NCBI): domain Eukaryota; kingdom Metazoa; phylum Chordata; class Actinopteri; order Lobotiformes; family Datnioididae; genus Datnioides; species Datnioides undecimradiatus. The sequence continues at coordinate 8,496,428 of WARS01000036.1, read as the reverse complement.
TTCTTATAGATAATCGTCTATGAATGCAGAACTTAAAAGATTTAATACCAAAAGGAGGTTTTCTTCAAGCTGACGTCATACAGTACGTGTTTGGAGAGAAGATGTTCTTTGGGGGGAAATGAGTTATGCTCAGAACTAAAAGGAAAGCTTTGCCTCTCTTCGATTGAACATAACTCTTGCAGTGAAATGCCTTAAGTGAGATAAGGCTAAGCCAATGTTTCATGTTGCCATTATAAAACATAAGGATGGAGCTGGAAAGACTCAGCTGCGATCTTTTCTCTTCTTTGTTGGGAAAATAAATAGAAAATGTACTTCATGTCTTGCAGACACACAGCCACAATGAGACACAATGTCCTGGCATTTATCTAACGTTTCAATGTTGCAGTTAGCCATGATGAGCGGTGTAACTGAGGATAAAGAGTAAGGTGATGGAAACATGAAACACCATGTATGAGGATGTGTCATTCGAGATGCTATTCTTGTAAAAGTGTGAATATGTTTTCAGCTCACTTGGTGAAAAGAAAACGGAAAAGAGAATGTGATATATTGAAGTAATCGTGTGTTAATGAAGCCGATGTTCCAACCATAAACAAATAGGAAACAGTGGATGAGGTAAACGGCAGCCTCCATCTCATCACGACATTTACCATGAATCAGTTTACTTTTGGTTTTAATTACAATCCGTCACATCAAAGTATTCTTTCTCTTTTTAAAGGAGGAAATACATCAAAAGGATTTCTGTATTGGCTTTCACTTGATCCACCATCTGCCATTCAGAAACCTTCTGAAAACATTCACTGTATTTGTTCTGGAAACAGTCTGCTTCCTGTTTTGTGTTATACCGTAATCCACTAGATTTCCACCATAAAACCCAGTCTGGTGGCATACACTGTAAAAATTCTTTGTGTGAAAACCATTTTCCTGCAGTTGCATTGCGAGCTGACCAGTACTTAAGCTATTTTACGTGTAGTGATGTATCGTTGAATTACACAGAAATGGCCCCAAGCTGCACTGACCTTTGTTCCTAAATGACAAATCAACTTATAGGACAACTTTAATTCAATAACTGTCTACCAACATAATGAAGATATATCCAGCAAGTCTTCCAAACTAAATGAGAGAATGGGATGCAATGTTTGTTTTTGTCTTTCAGACAAACATAAAAGCTCAGTGTCTTTCATTCATATGATTCATATGATCATTTTTAATCTGCCACCATAGTTAGTGTGACTGGGTGTAAGAAAATACCATGTTTCATATTTTTTTAAAAAAAAATGTTATGCACAGACATTAATATCCTTTATTCACAGTTCCCCTCAGCTCCACAAAGTGTTTTAGTATCTTTGTACTCAGTGATGTTTCAGCTTTACAGCCCACAACCTTACTGTTTTGGGCAGCTGTTTTTATTAGTAAATACTTATTTATAAGGTAAAATAGTTTACACTCAAAAAAATTGATATTTGACTGATATATTGCAATCCAGAAAAACACAAATGTGAAGATAGCACCACTATTCATGAATGTGACCAAAAAGCCCAGATGGTATTTGTTGGATAGTTCACATCATATAATACTGATGGAATACACACAGATGTTTCACCACCATTTGCCCTATGTGGCCTTTTGACAACCCAAACCCTAGAGACAGTGCCCAATGTCACTGCCATCCAGCTTCTCTATACCCATAAAAAGGCATTATGTTCCTCCAAACTACAATTTGGACAGAAACCCCTAAGAAGGGACAGCTGCTACACTGCTGGCATATCCAGAACAGCACCATTTGATGTGGTTGACAAGAGGCTTGCTTAGGAAACACACAATCACAAATACAGTAAAACCCTGTAGTTGTATAGACCGGATACCACTGGCCCCCGTTACAGTTACAAACCTAAAATTGTCTCTCAGACTGCAGCGCCAGAAAACTGTAGAGCAGTTGGTGCTTCAACATCTGCAGTGCTGAGACCTCTGCCAGTACCATCCTACTGCCCGGCGTACAGGAAATTAGTTGAGCAGATGAAGAAAGATTGGAGAGGTTTTCAAGCCAAAGGGAACTCTGACTCCCTAAGGATGGAGAATGAGAGACAGGTGACAGCAGGGTTGAGTGAAAAATAGGACACAGATTGGTAGCTGTGAAATAGTGTGGTTAAAGACATTTTGTGTGATTTAGAAGCCCAGTATATAACCACAGCAGTGCTCTTTCTTGCACACAGTGCCTTTGGGGCCCTACTTGAAACTGCAGCTTCCCACAATCATCCCCAAACTGGCCTATATTTTACAAGGACGTTTTTTGGAGAGTTATTTGTCAAGATCCATATATAACTTGCTGCCATCACATACTGCTCAGATCATACATTCATGATCTATTGTATAGGAGTAATGACATTTTCATAGTATTTCTTGTGAAAAAGTTGTATGGTTAAAACACATTCTATCCATAAAGCAACAGGATGTTACAACAGTGTGTGTAAAGTAATATTTGTGGAATCATGTGACAACATCTTTCTGGTTTTACTGTAATATCACTACATATATATTACATAAGCTCAGTGTAATGTGCGAAGCTGCTTGTGAGAAATCCTTTATATTGAAGAATGTGTACGTCCATATTATCGCAAAAACTAGCAACTTAAAATTACAGATATTATTACTAACTCATAAAATTACAAGGGTCCATCCCAACATCACATCAGATCAACTGTGTGTACAGTATATTAAGCAGGCAGGAGATTGTTTCCTAATCTCGCACGGACATTCTTTGAATTCTGTCCATGTTTCGCTTCACAAGCCACACAGTCAGCAAGTGTTCTAGCACAAAAGATTGCGATTAAGCTCCTTGTGAAAACTCCTCATCAGCCTGCTCAGAAAATTAATTGTTTTTCATGGCTAATTCAAAAGTGCATTAGCATAAATTGACAGCTGCGGCGTGCCATATGCATACGTAAAATTGGGAGTTCATCCTCTGGTCGGGCACCATCCTGGAGATGGAGCCGCGGTTAACTCACAGAGGTCAGCTGAAGGAACAGACCCCCATCAGAGCGAATGCCAGCAGTGAAATGCAGCCTCAGCAGCATGGCTGACACAGGCTTTTTTGTGTCTGTTAGCAGAATTAAACAATCCCCCGAGACATAACATCAACACACACAAGGTCCCTTCTGAATATTCAATTAGCCCTACAAGCTGTAAGAGGGGCTAACCAGGTTTGTCTAAAATCAGTCATGCCATGATAACCACAAGAACACTTGCACAGAGCTGTCTAGGTTAAAGACTCTCCAAGTGACAAAACAAAATGATGACCATCGCGTGTGCCACATATTGCTCTCTATTTAGAAACATACTTTGGCTTGGCTATCAGAACAAGAGTCTGTGTTCATAATGTTGATTAAGTGTTTGAGGTCGTCTGCAGAGAACAGGTGCTATTAAATGGTGATGAAACCAAAAACAGCCAAACCTCCATGAAGAACGACTCCGACTGATGCAATACACACAGATGTTTCAGTACCATTTGCCCCATGTGGCCTTTCCACAACCCAAACCTAAAAGAAAGTACTCAGTTTCATTGCCATACAGTCTCTCCAAATCCATAAACAGACATTATGTTCCCCCATACTGCAATTTGGACGGAAACCCCTATGAAGAGACAGCTGCTATACAAAAAGCATATCCTAAACAGCATCATTAGATGTGGTTGACAAAAGACTTGCTTACGAAGTAGAAACCTCAGTGAAGAATGATGCGTACTCAAAGTCACACACCCTCTTTCTTTGTGATCCTTGACAAAGTCACAACAATATTTGCACTGGAGAAACCAGGGAATTTAGTCGTGCACAAACAGACTCTCCCACTAGCCCAACCATCAAGGAATTGATTTTCTTGCTTCCTGTTAGGTTTTCAGTTGTTACTTAGAGGAAAAGGTGGGCACATGGCATCCAGACAATGAATAAACAGTCTTGTTAATTTGGCTGCTGTGTCCTACATCTTCTCTAATCTGGGGAGAGTGATGGCAATGACTGTTTAAAATAAAAGGTCAGTTTTGCATAAGCCAGGGCTGAAAAGTACCAGTCACAGGTTGAGAGGCTAGTAAAAGTTCTATCATTTCTATCCATGGATGAAGAGACTGAGAGCATGTGTGTGTGAGAGAGACAGGCTGAACTCTGAATACAGATTAGGGAGGAATAGGTCCACAAGATGAACAACACAATCAAGCAGAAAGGCAGAAAGCCCAACACATCATCTAGCAAAGAGCACTTTTGTGCTGAGAGGATTGTGTCTTAATTAGAGTCTGCCTTTGAATGACTTGAGACAACTGGCATCTGCAAAGAGACAGGCGTTCATTTCCCATGGCTACAGCTAATAGCTCGTGAACAGATACTCTCTTATCACCATCCCGTAGCAAATGGCGTGTCCCAAACAAAATGCTGAAATATTTAATAAACTGAGTGTGCCATCAGTTATTTCGTCTTCATTCATCTGTTCAGTACGAGCCCTCGTGGAGTAATCACATATGATTTCTAGTCTAACATGGCTGACAAAGGTGATCAAATGAGAAAATACTTTACTGAAAAGAGTTTTTTTAACATCTACTGTGCATTTATTGAAATTATTGACACAGCATCTTTTTGGATTCCTTTTGGGTGAAAAACTGACACTTTTTAGCAGGTATACAGTTTACAATATTCACCATCTTAGATGAGCGTGTTAGTGCGTTAACATTTGCAAATGAGCGCTAAATACAAAGTACACCTCAGGCTGATGGGTATTAATTTTGGTCATAACACAAAATATAAGCAGGAACTGATTTTAATAATGGTGTGAGATGTCCTGGGGTTTGAATAAAAGAGTAATTATAATTCCATACTCAACTTCATGCAGCTACATCCCTTGGTTTCTGACAATTTGCACAAATTACCACATATATCAACCTTGGAGTAACAGTCAAAGAAAAAGTAAGAAGATCAACAGAGCCCTGGGAGTCAGGAATATATCTAAGTTGTTGAGATATTTCAGCACAGATCTTCCAGATTAGTTAAGTTCTTCTTTCATGAGCTGTCCTCAAACTGTTTTATTCAAACATTATGTATCTGAAATAAGGACGAATGCTGTAGTCAGTGTCTGACACAGTTTACCAATCATTAGCGCAACAACTCGAAAAAACCACGTGCCATCTACCTGACAACCCACAATCACTCAGCATTCTATGTCTAATAAAGGCATAGGAATTTCTGGTCATCAAAGTAAATAGAGGTTGCTGGAGCAATCGGCATGGGCTGACAAGCAGAAATGCATCTTTGAGTTCATGTCCTTTCTGGATGCTTCCCATTTATCTTGACTGTCAAGTGAAGAGGACATGATAATGAAAGGTGAACACTCCAGTGAATGGCTCTCTCTACCAGTCTACCATACAATGCCGTATAATGAAAACTCTGCTCATTGGCCAGAGGTGGGCTGGATGTTGGATGTTTAGTGTGTGTGTGTGTGTGTGTGTGTGTGTGTGTGTGTGTGTGTGTGTGTGTGTGTGTGTGTGTAGGATAGACAGAGCATCCATCTTGTAATATCAGCTTGTGACAACAGATTTTGGGTAAAAAAACAGAAGAAAACATCCTTCCAGTTTGTATATTGGGACAATAAAAACAGTTACTTTGGGCAAAACAATTCAACTACACTTATTTCCCTTTAATTGACTCAAATGCCTGCTAAAAGCAAAAGGCTGCCATCATCTTTGCACAATCAAAGTGCCTGAAGTGGAGTTATTTATATTAAACCGCATGCTGCTTGATTCAGTTCGTACAAGTATTCATTCAGTGTTCAGCACATCAGCCACTTGCCCTAAAATGAACAGGCACTTTATTAAATATACAGATACCTCCCTCTGCTGGACAAAGGCATAACTGCACTCCCAATGCAAAGGAGCAATAAAAATGAACACTATCCCCGCCACCAAGGTTCAAAACGGAAGACTCAAGCTTACTACCTTCTCCACAATAACACCAAAAGTTAGTTTAACTATCCGCTGGAAGTTCCAAGTTTTAAACAAACAAAACTTGTGAAATACCTGCATTTATCATGATGTGTAACAACTTGTTTGCAACGTACTCCAGAAACCTGCTTGTGTATTGGGTGTTTTATGTCCAACATTTAATATTGTTCAGTAAAACTTATGACATTAGAAAATGTGTTTTAAACATCTGGACATCTGGTAAAAGGACAATGTAAAAATTAATGTAGGTGTATGACAAAACACACAGACTGATTGCAAAATTCCTTCCACCCTACAGATATCACTTCATCATAGTTCAGCCAACCATGCACTTGAGTTCTGAAATTAGAGGTGAGCTGTAGTTGAAAACACAACAAAGCATTTTTGCATTAATGAAACAAATGTAAAGGTCTCATTATAAACAATTGTCTTGAGATGCCAGATATTGTTGGTAAACTTAAAAATGAGATTCTCCAAAAACTTCTGCTCTTTCTGCTTTAACTCATACAGGTAATCAATGGCTTATGTCTCCAATCAAACTGCAACACTTAAATGAGTGAATAAAAATGTTTTATTGTCAAAATTGAATATTTATAACATATGTAACATTACTGCACTCACACAGCTGTGACAGTAAGTCAGTGGTCTACATTAAATCAACACACATATCAAGTCAGAAACAGTCAGGTGGCTTAACTCTGAAGAAAATGAAGTAACCTACATGTAGATTTATGACTGCTCCAGATATCTGTAAATCAGACACGATAGGGATGGTGACATAAAGCTGATAATCCCTAAGTCCAATACAAATGTGTCTGAAATGCATCAGTGGCCCACTTCACAGGAAAATTTAGTGCTGAACAATTCCCCATTTCCTCAACAGGCCGGGACAAGTGCAATACCACACAATTACAGAGCATTGCGCCCTCTCCCAACCTGTACAGAAAGGGATCACTTCTGATAGATTCAATTCAGTTCTATGATCAGTTTTGCATGGATTTGCACAGCAGTACAATGAAAAGCTGAAAGCAAACCAGCAAAACTAACCAGAGACCCATATCCGCAAGCTAAATCTGAAGTTTTCCAAGAAGAAATGCGTCTAGAAGTACTTTAAGTGCTCACACTGCAGTAGAATTGCAGAAAACTACCTGCACTATAAGCACTTTAATACTACTGAAACCTGTCTTTACCTCATAAACAGGGCTGACTGACCACCATGGAGGAGGAAACGATATTCACACAAAAAAATGATGAAAACACAGACCACCATCAGTTTTGCATAGATTTGCACAACTTATTTCTTCTTGCAGCGCAACTATGCAAAACTAACAGTGAACTGTCACAAACAAAAGTGTGTACACACACACACACAGCATATGCATATCAATACAGAGATGATGAGAGTTCCAGCCCCTTATGCCAGAAGGAGCACTTAGGGCAGTAGGTGCTAGTCTACTTCACTATCTGCACTAGATGCACCTTAGCATAAGCACTAGTGAAGGGTGTGCAACGCTAAATTAGTTAGGCTGAATATCAATTGTCCAATAATTTCACACAACACTATATGTGTATAAAAACAAAACTCAAATGTCAACTTATTTGGTTTGGATATTTGTGGGAGTAAAATTATTTAATTAAAACAAAGAAATATAAGTAAAATTTAGCAGACACAAGTTCAATTTCCTATGAATTATGAAACGTCATCAGTGACTGGATGCATGATGCCTCACAAATTAAGCATGTATGATAAGGCCTTCCTCCAAACGCAGTTGCTTCACTTTGAAGCTGTGAGGGACTGAAAGTCACAGCAGGTGGAAATGAGGTTGTGCCAGATGTGGAGTCACATGAGTATCTGGACTGGCATGATCCAATCACATCTTTGAATGAGCCAGAGCCTTTCGTTACCATCATCAGAATAGTGCTGAAAGTGCCTTCACTGCAGTAGATCTCATAATACTACCTGCACTGTAAGCACTTTGGCACTACAGTGATATCAGACTATTCATGGTGAGATGTCATTTACAAAATGCATTGTGGGGTCCATAGTGATGGGCTTTCCAGACAAGATACAGATGCACACAGGGGTCTGCAAGCATAAATGAAATATATGGAAAGTTTGTGAGCAACTTCATCTTATGTCTAAAATCCACAATTTTCATTCAAACAATACTTTTGTTTCATTAAATGGATCTTATACTCTATTAAATGTCGAGAAATTATGAAAACTTCTGTTTCTTAAATTGAAAAGGCCAGGCAACTTTTCAAAGGTGTTTTCTGGGAATAGTGCTTCAAAACTGTCAGCTCTGAATTAACACTGATACATAAACAAGACAAGTTAACTGGAATCAGAATGTTGTGGATTTCATCTGATAGAAGATTAATATGTTCAAAATGATTGAAAATTAAAATTATTTGTTAAGAAAAATGATAAGTCACGGTAGCTCTTTGTCAAAATGCAAGTAACTTGGCAACGATTGCTTTGTATTGCTTAATATAAATCAGGCAACAAGTCTGTTATCTCCTAAAATGACCCTTGTTATGTTAAGCTTGTTTTGTAACCTCCACTATGAGGAGGTTATGTTTGCAGTGCTGTTTTGTTGGTTGGCTTGCAAGATTTTAAAACACAAACAATGTGCACAATTAAAGAAAAAAAATTCCTTGTTCATATCTGCTCAAGTTGACTGTGCACAGATGCCATTTAGATTTAGTACAAAAAAACATCGGCACTTTCCTCACTAAATTAGTAAAAACTATAATAAGATAACACGCCAAATTTTCATAAGACCTTACAACGTCTGTTGGCATTCATCTAAAAGTGAGTACGGCAAGATCAGTATTTTTAAAAATATCGGTCAGGGGGTCACGAACCTGATTCATTTACAATTTTGCACATTCATCCTTGCACAAGGCCCTAATATTTCATGGATTGAGGTGTCCTCCAACCCGCCAAATTACTTATTTCTTTGCATTTTGATGAGCTGTTTTCAGGTGACAATACACGGAAAGCTTTTAGTGAAAAAAATAAATAAATCATGAAACAAAAAACAAGACGACATGTCGCAATGTCTACAACAACAAAGTTCAATGGGAAACCTGAGTGTGGACTAGGACTGCTAAAGGATAGCAACACTTGCGCTCCATTCACATAGCTGCACCCCTCCCCCATACGCTAACATGGCGCCCAGGAGTCCGCATTTTGAGCGATTTTAATTTCTACTTAAACTGACGAGTTTACAACACTAGCAAAACTAAATTGACATTATAATGCACGTGTACTTAAACACTGATATCGGGTGCACGCGTGGTGTGCGCTCATCACGACGAGGCGCACCAAGCGTAAGATACGAGCTACTGCAAACTTAAGTGAGAAAGCAGCACACAACAAGCTAGTACTACCCGACGGCTCCATCAAAACAGTCCAGTGCAAGCATGTGCTAGCCAAACAGACGAGCGCGTGTAGCCTCCGAGTGCAATTAGCGTCTAGAGAGTTTTATCCGTTAAAGATTTACAGTTCCGGAGATCAGTTTTATTAAAAAATAGCATCTGGGCAAATGGCTTCAAAGACCCACCAAGTCAGCATGCTAATGTTGGCTAATACCCTCCATCCACTTCTGAGCATTGCATTATTTTAGCCAACTTAGCTGGTTTTGTGTAGCTCAAATATAGTCTATAACATTATAAAAACGCAATATGTTTCCGAGTGCTTGTAAACATCGCAATTTTAACTCAAACACGCATAACATAATCAGTCAAGCCAGTGTCAATAATGTAACTTAGCGATATCTTCTCTTCGGTGGGTTAGCGTTAGCAACTGGCTAACTGAGCAGCTCGCGGGATAGCAAAGGCGCGCGGCCTGCTGCAACCCCATGTGCTGCTGCTTTGTTCTGGAGGCACTTTTAAGTGTTACACCACAGCGCACAGATCGACTCTAAACTTCCATTTCTATCAACGCGTGGCCGAGAACGGGGGTACACTTGTGTATAAGTGGCAGCTATAATCCCAATGTGTAACGCGTAATTTTCACGAGTGTCTCACTTCCCCGATGTACCGACTAGAGGTGCAGCAGCAACACATGCTTTTCAAATCTCCCTCATTCTCCAACCATGGAGGAGAGGTTGCCATGCGCCTCTTACAACATTGTTTTCAAATGCGGAAACTGGCGATTAAAACGTTTTTCCCCTTAACGTTAACGTGATAGTGGGGCTCCGGTGTCACATACAATGACGACCATTTCACTTTCCTGCCGTTTAACCGTATCTCCCGAAAAGGCTAACAACAGGTTTCTTGCCAATAACATGCGCGTAATAAGACACTAGCTTCTAAAAATCCACCATCTTCACTCACTTGTACAGACTTACCGTTTACTCATACTGTTTCTGGGGTATCTGCAAAACTGAGAAGAAAAAAAAAAGACTTCACCAAATGAGTAACAGCTAGCACGTATAATCCAAAAAACCCAACCATGTGCTACTATTATGATTTGCTAGGAGTTTGGGAATCGTAGTAAGATTGCGAAAGTGGCGCGAGTACACTCGAGGTTTAACCATGTGGTGAATGAAGGGCGGCTCCCAGCCAGCGTAGCTAAACCCCAACTCCTTCATTAGCATAAATCAACTACTTCCTCTCCAAGTGCGACTCTCAAGTTTCACCACTTGACATAGACTGTTGGTAAACATAGCAATGAAATGCATAAACCAAAAACTTATCCCATCTTAGATAAAAGCAGGAAGACGTAACTCCCCCGAAAAACAAGGAAACAAATAAGTTACTATTAAAGGAGACATGAACGCAGCTGCACTAAGTCGACACTTATAAAGTTGGATAACCTGATTTTGTGGATGTTTTCCTACGTAATGTTTAGTCAAAAATGTACTATGAGTATGAATAATCACTAGAAATAAATATAGCCTTTTATTCTAACGAAAACTCATTCAGTGTAATTAATAGTTAGCATTATGACACGTTACTGGTACGTAAGTCTGTTGATAAAATTAAAATTTTCATCCTTATAGATCTTTCAAATAGGATTTTCTTTAGTGACAGGTATAATTTTAAGTGTGGGGCTACTAACTGCACAATATCTATATTATAAAAGCTAACTAAATACATTTTTTTAATTATCAAAATTTGTATAATTTTTATTATCCAAGTGAGAGTTGCACAGATGTCCCATAAATGAAAAGAGAGTTGTTGGCTTGATGTGTCTGAATTTAAATTAATGATAGCAGCATATAATCACAGCACTGAAATATAAATGAAAAAATAAAAATAAAATTATGTCTGTCCAAACTGCCCATAAAATTTGGTCGTGAAAAGTGTTTGTTCACTTGATATTGTTGACAACAATAACTCAATATATTACTTGCATAACAAACAACAAACCTGGAGTTTCAACATTGCCAATACTGTAGAATGTTAGAATATTAACAATAGGCTTTCAAGAGGAACATAAAAACAGTACTTCACCTGAATTCAGGTAAAACTTAAACTTTACTGATAGCTTAAACCTACAGCACCAGATTTTAATGCCACAAACACAAAAAATAGCTCCATTCTGTAGAAATACCTGTCTTCATTGTAATACCGTGATTACGGATCAGCAGTAATGTAATTTGTATAGACATCTCACATCAGTGTTTTACACTATAATGTCAAATACAATTACAAGTCCCTGCAAATTTATTATGGACAGTTTTTATGTTGCACTGAAACCAAAAAATAGAAATAAAACTCAGGGCCATATGTTTTGTTTTTTGGGCATTTTCTTTCTAAGAAAATATGTATTTCATTGATATGAAACTTAATCTCAGTCAATATCTTAGTGCACATTGTTACTCAGCAAATGCTTAAATAAAAATGAATGTAACTGCCACTAACATGGTTTAAAGTGTCTGTTGCCAAGGCTCCTCCCACTGAATGAGCAAGGGGAGTGTTCCTCCTTCAAGCAGAAACAGTGAATTGTCTTGCTTATGACCACAGGTCAGTCTAGTTCACCTTTCACCTCTAGAGTCAGTCATGTGTGAAGCTACACAATGGAGGCACAGAATCTGAAGCTGCCCTCTTTCTCGTACAGATGGAAAATGCAAGAAAGTTTAAAAAAAGGAGTGCAATTGTACAAATGTATTTTTTCTGTTTTGTATAAAGTAATGAAATGAAAAATAAAAAGAGATATTAAATATATATGGATATAACATTAAACAAATGCTCTTCCAAAGAGATTATTCATTTCTGTGAGATGCAGTTACACTTAACTTCACAAAACCATGAAAAAATGTGGTCTGGGCCTTCTGAGGAAGGTTTGTTTAGCTCAGTATATTTTGTAAGAAAGGGAATTAAAGGCATATCAATATATAATGCATATAATTATAACAGAGAACACATATTATAAAGAGGTTTGGAACCAGAGAGTTTATAATCTCTTTGAATCAAATAAATTATATTAAGTAGCCTATATCTACTTTTTATGTAGTCAAAAATGATCAGATAAAAAGAAAAAAACCCCAAACAAAAACCCTCTTTTTCTACTGTGGTAAACCACAGTAGAAAAAAAATCCTGGAAGGAGTATGTATACTTTTTAACAAATTAACTAATTTGATTTTAATGCGCGTCTAATCTGCATCACAGACTTTAATTCACTGTTAAAATGTTATGCCTGCTCTCGAAATAATATGAAATGCAAATACTGTAAAGGATATCCCATTTGAAATTTTATGGATGCAAATACAGTAGTTTGGAAATACTTTCAAAAACAAATTTAAAAGCAAAACAGGCCATAGCTCAACTACTTCAAATATTTTTGACCCACTCAGACCAAAAAGGGGAGTAACACAATTGCAGACAGCAGACAGAGGTTCAAATAGTGCAGGCCATGACCAGCAGTTGTTTCCTAATACAGACAATTGATTGCATCAGCAATTGGTACACATTGTGAGGAAAGAAAATGGATTATGATTACTATTTGATTATGATTGTGAAGAGAATTAAACCATAATGTGCTCATTAATGCTCACTGATAGATGTAAATTGTGTAAGTGAAAAGGCGTGTTTCTGTCTTTGTCAGAGGTGATTTTCTAAGTAGCAAAAAAACCCCACTTTTCATCCTGTTAATTAAAAACAAATATACAGCAGATATAAATGATCTAAACTTGTAGTGGTCTCAGGTCTAATAGAAGTTGATCTACATTTGAGCTTGCTATAATTTGCGTCAGTGTGTTATTCTTTGCTAATAGCAGATGAATAAAACATATAAAAAAAACCATTTAAATTCTCAAAATAGGCCTCTCTGACAGCAGACATGTTTATTCTTCATAACAGGAAAAGCACAGAGTGACCATCATGCACAGTACCAGAACCTTGAAAATGAAGCAGCTGTTCAGGCATTATCAATTTTATGATTTAAACTTGTGCTTTAAGGTAGTTAGACATGTAAGGAAACTCTGGTGAAACTCCACTGATTACTGAGTTAAGCTAAAACATATGTTAAATCACAGTACAGTAGTAGTAGAGTTTGGTTTCAGTTATGACCCAGGTTGAAGGTTGAAATAGTTTTGTATTATTGTATCATAAAAAACACAATATTATGTCAAATTTGAATATTTAATGTGTTGACAATGAAACACAACTCAAAAATCAAATTATGCACAAAGATAATTAAAATTAGCATTATAGTTGGTTGAAGTCAAGCGTAGCCTGATTTTTTCAACTGGAATGTTCCCATATTATGCTTCAATATTGTTCAGTTTCAGAAAAAATAGGGAACAAAGAACAATCAGGCCAAACAGAAAAAAATGATAACAAAAATTATCAAATGCATGGTCTACTTGTTTGTCTTAAAGGTGTTTTTCTTTTATTTAGCAAAATAGTTTTCAGTTGCAGGATATGTGTAACAATCACATAAATATGGTGGCAGACAAGTAGTAGGGTAGTAGTACTTTGATGTTACAACGGTGTATAAAATATGATAAAATGAAGATATATTATAGTTTAGAAATAATTTTACATATTGTGTTGTAATTTTACTAACTGTATAAAACACATGCTTTAAATTAGATCTTAAAAACTACTACAGCGTTTGTTTTGTGCAAGGATGTGTAGTCAGTGGGCATTTCAGGCTCGAAAAAATAAAGCTTCACCTGACGCTTCTGTGATCTGTATCGATAAAAACGGATTTCGCCACAACAGCACGACGGATCAATATAATTAAGTCACATTAAGCTGCCATTTTACCCTTTTTTTACTTTGCGTTTCGTAGTCTTCATTTTTGAACCTACCAGGCTGCCATAGGTCACACTGTGTTCAGTTATGGCTGCCCTCCGCGGAAGCCACATCAACCTGCCACAATAACACAATACCCCAAGCTCGAAATGATACTTTCAGTCACTTATTATAGAAACTAACAGTCATACTTAATAGTATAATACATTAAGATAATCTGTACATCACTGCACAATGTCTTGACGTGTTTTTATTATATCACTGGCTATTTTAGTCGGCGAATAATGTTTAGGTTTATTTTATTTTGAAGGTAGAACTACTAGAGTTCCGGTGTAACTGTAGCATGGCCATTGACTTAGTGCTTCCACTTGTAATAACTGTAGTATTTTTGAACGTCCAGCCTGTTAACATCAGACCCGTTCGATGCTGAGGAGTTAAAGGTGAGTTGAAGAGACTATTTACCAGATCTACAGACGTGTCCAACGTAATCTATTGTGCCAGACATATAGCATCTCGAGCCTAAATTAACGTTACTTGCTCTCTGAAACCACATTGCCTGAAATGTGGCTGTCCCCTGTCAGAACCAGACACACGTTTTTCTTCAAGTAGTGCTCTAATGTATGGTGGCCTTAGTGTTGTAGAGCATGACAATAATCAAAGTATACAGCCGGAAATAGACGTAAATTCACAGCGTGAAGTATGAGGTGCATTTGCAGTGTGTAGTAACATCACAGTTACTACTGTAACATGCATATTGAAGCACGCATTTGAACATTTATGTTAAACGAGATACGTCTAGGTTAAGAATGAGGTGGCATTTACTTTGTCATAGGGATACGCTTATTTTAATCGATGTGTCGAGGCATAACCAGTCATCGGTGGTATAGGTTAAATAGAACAAAGCACAGTGTGAATATCCATAAACAGGTTTAAACATTTTAATCATCAGGTATTTTTTTGTTTGTTTTTGTCATAATTGAAATCAGAAGTTGTAAAGAACAGGACTTTCCATGTCTTCTTCTCACTCCCTTTAAAAACACCATTTTCTGGCCCCTGACATCCCAGACTAAATCTCAGATTAAATTTATCCACAGATGAATAACTTCTCAAAAAGCACTACCTATTAGCTTTTGAAATCATTTGTTTGTGTTTTTAGTTTGGCAGATTGATGGCTGCCTGCGTGCTGTGTCGCCGGGTCCCGAGGCTTCGTTATCTCCCAGGCTGGAGAAAAGATTTTACCCAGGCCCAGTACTTGGGTGTTAAACAATTGGATGAAACTGATGATCAGGAAGGCAAAAAAGGACAACTGTATCAACAGGAGGCATCCCTCCAAGGAGAATACAAGCTGTATTACAACCCTAGCTCATACCATCACTCTGCTTGGAACTCAGCTACTTCCTGGAGCCAAACAGATCATGATGAAGACGAGTGTCTCTCCACTCTCGCTCCTGCCTTCTGGCAACAGAGCAATCGCTACAGTGTGAGTTGCTCACGTTATCTCTCCAGCTCGAAAAACACACTTCTTGACTTGGCTTTCAATAAAGGCTCTGAACCTGAGATGCCATCAGTGTCCCCGCACCACAGACAGCTCATACCACCAGATGTTAAAGTAGATACACGTGCCTTCTATCAATGCCGGCCAGGATATGCCTCCATGGCCTTGGACCTCAACCAGCCACCTCAACCAATCGAATGGCATGAGGCCTTGCCGCTGCTCCAGAAAGTGACTGTTTTAAAGGGCAGCATGAAACCATCTGATGTGTGTCACTTTCTTTCGGAGCTCAGCCGCCTGCACCCAGATAAGACAACATTAGTGAGGAGTGACCAACGCTTCATCATGCTCCTCCGATATTCTGTTGAACACCTTCGCCTGTTTACTCCACTCCAGCTGCTGGAGGTGCTGCAGTCGTTTGTGTGGCTGGAAATGCCCTCTACCCACACTGTGCTCGGGCTGTACGAAGCTGAGCTGAGCAGCCGGGCTAACCACATGAGTCTGCACCAGTTGTTGTTAGCGGCTGATTTGTGGCGCTTAATTGGGAGGCAGGTCCCTCAGTTCTTACAGCATCTCTATGATTCAGTCCATCAGAACCTTGGCCAGCTGGGTGTCGCTGAGCTGGTGCAGCTGTTGTATATAATGGGAGAGGGTAGGCAGTGCCCAACAGACCTGATCAGTCCTGTAGAGCAGCTTCTCTTGCTTCACTTACACCAGCTGTACCCTGAGGAGGTTGGTACTGTATGCTTGGGGCTCTTTAAATCTCAGACCTCACTATCTGAAGCAGCAGTGACTCGTCTTGTTAATAAGGCACACTCTTTGGTGGAGGAGATGAGTGACTTTGCCATGGTAAATGTGCTGAAATACCTGCGTTTCAGCTACCTGTGTCACAATGCGTGGCTGGAGGCCATGGCACAGGAGGTTCCTCGAAGGGCCCACAGGATGGGGGTCAAGGGGCTAATGCATGTAGCACTAGCATGTTCAGCGCTCCATTACCGCAATGATGCAGTCTTAATGGCAATTGCCGAGAGAGTTCCCTCACTTGTGCCACACTGCAGGAGCAAAGACTCATGCAAACTGCTGTGGGCCTTTGGCAATTTAGGGTTTCTCCCTGGTCAGAGCCCAAGCTTCTATCCAAGCCTGACAGAGGCCCTGAGACAGAGAAAAGTAGAGTTCCAGCGATATCCAGAACATCTGCTTAGTGGTCTTCTAGGTCTGGCATTTGTTTGTCATTTCCCAGAGGATCTGATTGCATTAGCTTTGAGTCCTGAATTTGTCAACTTAGCACTGAAATCCAAACAGCTGGAGCTCAAAAAAGACTTGTTCACTTTAGATGGAGCTGTGGCTTTGGAGCTGCCTCAGTGGACAGGCCCACGGCTAAGCAGTGAACTGAGAGAGGAGGTGGCAGAAATGCTGTGGAAGTTTGCCCAATCAGACCTGTGCCAGAAACCAGAGGTTGAAGAGGCAGAATCGTTTCTCCGAGATCTGCTCGGAGGAGAGAAGTTTGTGTGTAAGAGGATGATTCTGCCTCACACTCGCTCCATCGACCTGGAAGTGCACCTTGACTCCACCGGACAGCCTATACCTGTGATGCCAGAATCCAACACAGTCACAGAATCTCCAGAAGACACTTCATCCAAATTTGCTCCTCATCAGGGTTGGGGCAAAATGAGTATAGGAGTGACTATAACCGATGATCTTTTAGCACAGCTAACAAATACCAAAAACACCACAGAATGTTTTACTCCATCTCCTACACTTAAGCCTGCATCTTTACGCAGATTGCAGCCTGATGAAGGTTGTAGCCTGTTCAGCACAGGGCTAGTTCTGACCAGTGAGATCAAAGAAGCTCTCCTCAGACCCAGTAGCTTGTGCTCAAGCTCCACGGACTCCAAAGACACAGTCAAGCTTGCTATCCAGGTGAGCAGCAGGAACCACTACTGCTACCATTCACAGCAGATGTTGGGTTTTCATGCCATGAAGAGGAGGCAGTTGAAGATGGCAGGCTACAGGGTTGTAGAACTGAACTATCAGGAGTGGTTTCCAATGCTGAGGAAAAGCAGGACTGAGAAACTGGCATACCTGCACTGTAAAGTCTACAGTGGTCTGTTTTGATTGTCTGCCACCCAAGAGTCAAAAGAAATCTGAATGCAATGCAAACTACAGTATGTAGGCCCTTTGGCTTCTGAGTAATCTTTTTTTTTATGTACAGATGTATGTGCAAAGTTCAGATAAAGGTGAGGGAGCATGTTTGTTTATCTGCACTAACCACTGACTTGACACAAGTTCAAATAATTTCTACAAGATTTTTGTCAACATGTGAGACCTTTCAGGACATTTTTGTGAAAATAAACTCCTCCTTCTCCTGCTTTCCCGGCCAACGTTGTGGTATGAATCAAATCAGGCAGTAGATATTTGGGATACATTTTCTGAGCTCAAGTTTTAATCTTCCAGTAATCATTTGTGTCTGCGTTCTGGGATCTGAGAGCTTTAATGAGAAATGATGTTTTGCATCATACACAGGTCATTGTTCCTCTTTCATATGTTGTTATATGGCTGCAAGCTTTGCACGTCAATCTTTTCAACAGATGTGAATGTTGAATGAAACGGATTTTAATGTTTTGTTGTTTTAGTCTTGTGGCTGCTTCTGAATAGTGGAATCAGTTATGTAAGTTGATAAAGAAAGGATTAAAATCCTCCCCTTTTAAAACCAAAAGGGAGACAAAATAATTCATTTCAGTGACGCATTTGTACCTAGTGCAGAACTTGTCTAAAAAAAAGGACAGACAGATTCATCTGCTTTATTTTTGCAGGCTTGGTTGGAAACTAAATTCTTCAGCTGTAGAGAATAAGATTTGTCTCACAATACATTTTTACATAGATTTTTTTTCCCCTTCATCAATATTTCAGTCTCTTGTTGTTGGGATATTCTAAATTGGCACCTGTGACCACATACATGAAAAAAGGACACAGGGTTGCTTTGTATAGCAAAATCTATATTTTTTTTACTGAATGTATATTCACACAATGGACAATCAAAGTGGTATCCTTGTTAGAACATGTAGCTTTCAGATGCTGTTCTGTTTTAGCAGTAGCTTAACAACTTGAAATAACAATACTGGTATAGGGCATCGTGTTTCAGGTTATTTATTCACAAGGTGGACAAAATAACTAGACCTCTTAGCACAATATAATGCCATACCAGCAGTAAAAGCAACCAGAAAAAGTCATGTGTAAACACCTCCCTGAAATGCCCAAAAGATACTAAAGTGTTAAAGGCTGCATAGAAATAGGATGTATAACAGCACGACTGACATTACTGAGTACATTATGCTGTCATTTTTTGTGACAAACTTGGATGCAAAACACGATTTATAAAGCAGATAGTGCAAAACTATAAACACTGCTGAGAGAGTGCGAGCACACCAAGTGACAGCATGATCGCAGCCCCAGTGACTCTAGAAAATTAATCCTTTCACACTGGGAAAGAATCAGTGTCTCTATGTTTGACTCCTCCAACCTGTTATAAGATGACTTTGCTGTGGAGGTCATCTGTCCGTCTCTCATTCCGCCACTGCAGCAGGATTAGGGATGTTCACAGATGTCACTGTTTGTGTTTTTATCTGTATTTTTGAGGCAGAAAAAAAATAGACTTTCATCTTTGACACGTGATTGTTAGCATATTGTTCTGTCACCTTGTAAGAAGAGTGGAGCGACAAAAGTGGTTTGCAGAACAGACACGTTTTTATTGTGAAAAAGAGCTGTCAAGTTCACCAATTCAACATGTTTGAGTTATTTTTTGGGGGTAGAGGGGAGTTTTTATTTTTCTGACAGTGTGACTTGTGAATGCAAATCAGTTTGGCAGCTCAAGGTCTGAGATGCCTACCATCAAAACTCACCATAAATCAGCAGCAGATTTTTCAAAGAAGTCAGCCATTTCAAAGGCATTACGCCACAAGGTTAAAGTAACTTTGACAAAAAATTCAACTGGATATGCTGCTTTTCACTCTCAATAAAAAATGCCCAACTCAGACTTGGTTCAAGATTTTTCAAGTAAGTTTATGTTTGAAGTTGAATTTCATGAGCTATTCATAAACAATTGTATGCTTTAGAAATCATACAAGGAATGTTTGGAATGTTTTTGTGGAGCTAAAATGTGCAAAAACATCACTTTGTAGACATGTTAGACAAAATATTTTTTTTTTGTAAATGGACTTTTTTCTTTGTTTTACTCCCAGGCCTTCAAATGAATAACAATGAACCACATTTTTAAAAAATAAGTATAAAAACATTATTCGTGTGTTGTCTCATGCTGTGTCATATCCAGCTTCAGAAAGATCCGTAAGCAGGATATCCTTGTTACTCCCTAAAGAAAAAGCTGGGATGAGACCTTGGGGTGAGGACATGCTGGAGAGACTACAGGTGTGTTGTGTTCCCCTTAAAGTGTTGCTCTTTCTTTCCCTCCTACCTCCTTGTTTCTCCTTTTTGACCCAGAAACTGAGGTTAGAGCTTCCAGCTGTCCCAATACTGTAGGAGACAAAAACAGCTTCAAGGTCTCCTGAAGGAAAGGCAAGAAAATCCTGCAGGGAGAAATGTTTTTAATGGCATGCCCGTTAACGCTCAGACACAATTCGCATTCTTTTCCCCACTTTAGAGGGAATTAAAGAGAAAATCCAGCATTGTAAACAGGAAGCAGAGAACATGCCAGAATTTAGAATAGCTCACTTTATAATTGGTTGTGGATTGGACTGAATATTTAAATCAGGACAGCTTTGATAATGAACAGAGACTTTTGATAACACTATTGCCCTAATTCTCTTCACTTCTGTC
Source organism: Datnioides undecimradiatus (assembly GCA_008933995.1). NCBI lineage: Eukaryota > Metazoa > Chordata > Actinopteri > Lobotiformes > Datnioididae > Datnioides > Datnioides undecimradiatus. Next base: position 8,475,917 of record WARS01000036.1, on the reverse strand, counting down.
TCCTTCCCTTGCATTTCCTCCCTTGATGGGAGACAAGTGGCATAAAGGGAGGGAGGGAAATGAGCAGTGGGAAAGACAAATTCAATCAGCACCACATCTGTCAGCATGCGTGGGAGCACTTGATGATCCCCCAGGAGGAGCTGCAGGAATGCTGCTGGGACTCTGATGCTGTTCCTCCCTGACCAGGGTGAGTGAGGCGAGAATGACTGTTTTGCTATGCTGATGATTAGCCAGCAGAGGGCCCTCTCTACTTAGAAAACAGCAGGTTATATTCAACTGAAAATGATGAAATAGTCCCATGACTCCGTATCTGTAAAACATTTTTATGTAACTCATATTAATATAATTTTATTTTGTGCATCACAGCAGGGGAAACATTGTTAACAAGACTCTAATAACATTAAAATAAAAAACTGCATTTACAGTTTGACATTGTTACATAATGTCTTCAACAATACAATAAATTTGCAGATCCAACAAAAGAGTCAGAGGCACATTCGAGGCAAGTAAGTACATTTTAATAAGGTGGGGAAGAGTCAATAAATACTCCTCCTATTCTTCAGAGATCTGAAAAACTCTAAAAGAGAATTCACATTTGGGCACTTTCAAGTCAGTGCCATCCCTGCAGCTACAAATTTCACACTTCTGGCTGCGCAGGAATCATGGCTTTTGAAGTTGAGATGATTCAGTTTCTCATTTAGTGCCATTTTCTTTGGATTCAAAATGCAACTCACTGGATAGGCAAATAAATCCCTTATCCATGTATAGGGTGAAGACGATGCCTCTCTCACCGGTGTTGTGTCAGCTCTATTATGTTCTCAGGTTGAAGCTAACAAGGGCAAACATGTTCAGGGAATAGGGACTTCCTGCCACAGTGCACTAGTTTTATTAGTGCGTGTGGAGTAATGGGAATGATTATCGGCTTAGATTGGATCATTATGCCGTGATTATATTGTATTCTGAGTAATCTACTAGGCAAGGTGCTAAACGTTCCCTTATTTGTTCATGTCTGGCTGATGACAAGGCGTTTATTGAGTTGAGCTCTAAACAAAAACAAGTAAACACTAAATAGAGAATAATCATCAGGCTCAGACACTATTTTCAAATGTGACCAGTATTTCACCCATTAATGGAGGAGGCTCTGGTGGAGTGAATGCTCTCTCAGTAATCCCTGTCTTATTTGCATTTCAATTCTTGTGCTTTTCTCAGCCTGGAAGCTAATCCAGCGCAGTCTGAATATTGGCTAAACTTGAATCAACATTTCTTAAGTTATCTCAACATAGAGAGACTACTGTCTGTCTGCCGTAATTCCTTTATTTAGCTTATTGTATGAAACAGACAAATCCTAATGTCACATATTCTTTAAGCATTCAGGCAAGACCCCTGCTTCTACTTTGTCATAGAAAAATCCACTTCAGAAACATGGATCATTCGCTTGGAGCAGACACAACTTAGAAAAACAGGTAGGGATTAACCAGATACATGCAAATAAATTTTCCCTGTAGAGTGATGACAAATGATCCTCATCACAATTTTGCACGATTGTGTTGACAACGACTACCAGTGAACCAAATGTTTCTGTATCAGTGTCTCTCAGTGCAACTCTCTTTCTGACCCCTTTGGTGGCATTCAGTAATGTGTCTGGATCCTTGCCTTTAAGATTCCAAACACACACACACTCTGCTAAACCAACTGCTGCAGGGACACGGCTGATAGGGGCTGTTTGCATTCTGCACTTGTCTTTGCTGCTATTGATAGACCTTTATTAACTTAACGAAGTTCAAAATGTGGTTGCTCGGTTCCTCATTTATTAGGGGATAAACCTCTTCACCCCAGAACACAGTGGAATTTAGTTGGATATGGATTACTAGTGTTGTATTCTAAGAGCATGTTTGGGAAGAATGCCATGCACTGTTACTCAAGCTTTACGCTTCCATAGATATAGAGAAACATATGGTATGACCATCTAACAGGGGGCACTGATATTATTTTAAGGCATTTGACATGGCATAGCACAGTGGGATGCTAAAGATTTCCATTTGTGTACAAATATTGCTTCTCCTGATGGATTTTGTTAATTCAAGCAATCCATAGAAACATTAGCAGCTGGCCCATGAAAAGATCCATCATGGCCAGAAGGCACATTAAAGAGAGAGCACTGAACACAAACAACAGTAATAATGATAAAATGCAGCTTGGCAACTCAGTTCAGCGGTTCAACAGAAATAAACATTTGCAACAAGAAGAAATTCCAGTAATTAAAGCATATGCTGTTGTAATTAAAAAAATCCCCCCATAGTCACTGCAGTGACTATTTTTAACAAGCTTGTAGAAGATGAAGGTATTGGAGGAAAAACAGTTCAGTGTTTTCAAACTAATTAACATTATATGCCCCCCCCCGTGTGTGAGATAAGTTCAAGACGACACTTGTGCAAGCTGCATTGTGTTGCATAAGAGCATGGCTGTCCCTCTCCACTCGTCGTTTGGTCACACAGATCAATGCGGCTCAAAGCAGGATTGATGTAAGCTCACTAAACAGAGTGAAAGTGTACTGCAGAGTCACTGTAATACAGTAACACATAGCATTTGCACGGGGGTTATGCGATTCTAAAACTCAATAATCATGTAAATTCTGCTTTGTGCATCTGCAGGCATTTCAAGGTCAGTTGTGGTTTACTGCATGGCAGTGCTTCAACATGTTTATAAGGTATAATATTTAAGTTTGTCATCACAACAAATCCCATTTTTGGTAGTATATATATATGTCTATTTTAGCAAAATCCAGTCTGTGCATTTGTACATTTCCTCTCTATATTGTAGTCTAATCAGTTTTGGTTCAATCTGCCTTGCCCTGTGGATTCAGACTTGACACAAGAGAAATGATCAACGTATATTTTGGAGGTGATGTGGATGACAAAAGTCAGTGTTAGGCAACCGTAAACTGTATGAAACAATGATACCCTCGTATTAATAAAATACATGTGCTATTACAACCACTACCCAAAGGTTTGAAACGAGTTAACCAGGTAAGGCAGAAATCTTGAGAATTATATCTTTAAACCTGTAGAACGAACAGGAACATTTAGATAAAATAACCTTTTAAGTTTTTTTAGGCAAACATTACCTTACTTCCCCAGCGGACACAGAGCAGCATCACCATGTAAAATTTCTAGCTATGCATCTGATTAATGTAAATCCAATACTCATACACCATCTTTTGTTCTCAGTTTTGGTCTCCACTAATCCCTGAGGGAAATATCTGGATCCCCAATGCTCCTCTGTATTCACCAGGTTCTTGTTACCTGTGTCTGTCCTCTGCCAGCTGTCAGCTGCTGCAGGAAACAAGGTTGATAGTTATGTGCCAAAACAATAAGCTAAAAGGTGCCAAAACACTCCACCTGCCAATCAGGTGCTAATTATTTTTTGGTATGTCACATTACAAGTTGCAATGCACATTTGGTTTGTTTGTTTTCTTTTAACTTTTTTGTCTAAAAATGCTATAGTAGTTATATTGACCTACGCAGCCTTATAAAAATCAAACAACTGACAACTCGTGTCACTATCTTTGATTAACGCTTAAATTACTTACTTAGTAATTAACAGTAAATGCCTTGAAGTACATAGGACAGAGGTGCACAGTTTATGATTAAAACTCTTATATGTGACTTTGGTCTCCCAAAGGATACAAAAAAATACCTACAGGATTTTGGAAGCTTATTTTGGGGGCCTCACATGAATTTGATAGATGGATTCAATCTCTACTTGGACAATAAATGGGTTCTTGTATTCATTTTCAATTATAAAGACTTTCAACAACAGCTGAGTCACTGCATCGAAACTTCAGTGTGACACATATCAAGATTCAGGATGCTTACTCTGCAGGATGGGCGAAGATGAGAAACAGCTGCAACGGACAGACCAGGAGATATCATTTTGGCTTGGATCAATGACATCCTTATTTTAGGAACATTTAGAAAAAGCTTGGTGCACCAAAAGCACAAAAATACAAGTATATGGAGCAATTGCAGGGTTTGCAGATTCATTTCTAAGTACATAAAAGAACATGGGGTCATCACATACAAGATACCAGTAGCATGATGATCCCTGCAGGATGTTCATGACCTTAATAAACACTTCACTGTTTGACTTTATCGATACACTGTCAGACATTTATTGACAATGCTGCATGTCCTGGCAGGGATTTGTTAATCAGCGTGGAGGAATTATGGTACAGAAAAACCAAGTTATGAACAATATTTAACCATGATAAACTAGTAACAAGATTTAAATTTAGATATTCAGGTTCTTTCTCATAATGAGTTCAGTTAGCTGCACAGTATGTTTCACATTTTATGTTGTAGCTCTTAAGCTTTGCTCTGGTATTTTAATGTTAAGCCATTCCAAAGATGATAATGCTGCAATATGATTTTTGTCCCTCCTTCATGTTTAGGTTTCAGGTTTGACTTCTAGAAAAATTAAACCTCAATCTATTTTGCTGCTAATACTTACAAAACAGATTCCTGTAAAACAAGCATACAGAAAATCAAAAAATTCAAATCCAGAGCTTTTGTGAATTTCTTGGTTTATTCCTAACAAACCATTTATGGCTATCCTGTACTGAAATACACAAGGGGTGCCCACGTCAGAAAATGGAATACTGAAAGGCTCTTCTCATCATGTTTATTTATTTTTGCCTTCTTCCGCACTAGAAGCTCATCCAGCAAACATTTTGCCTCCAGGTTAATATCAATATGGGACTATATTTAATGCTGGCAATTTTAATGAGACTTTAGGACATGGAGTTCTTCTGTATGCCAAATTTATGGTGTATTTATGCTGTGTATGAGTGTAATTTTTAAGTGCTATCATAAATAGAAGTGGAAATGCCACAAAAAGGGGTGATGTAGCAATTGCAGCACCAGGAACTGTAGAACATTTTGCCATGAAACTTTAATTCTACATGCCTCTGATGGAAAACCAGTTTCTCTAATCTATGTAATCATCTTCAGCTTTTTGGTCTCAGAGTTGTATTTAATGCAAGATAGAATCACAAAATACTGTAATAGCATAATCAGAAAGTACATTATGCTTTAATGGTGAGTGATGCACAGCCGCACAACCACTGAGCATGAATTAAACCTGTCCACATCAATTGCTTTTAAGCGCACGGAAACCATCTTCTTCTTAATGGGGATTCATATTTTAGTCTGTAATTAGACCCTAGTAAGACTAGAAGACATATTTAAAGTGATGCATTAATGATTATGTCATCTTTAATTACATTATCTTGAACACCCAGAGTGATCAGGTGTTGAGATGTGTGAGGGGAGTAAATGTGGAGACAGACACACAAGCAGCACAGCTTGTCTGAGAACACTCCACCCAGTAGCGTCGTTTGGAAATGAATTCTGTCCTTACTACATTATATCATCAGGAGGCATGCTGGGAAGACAGCCGATGAAAGAGCTGGAGAAATGTAAAATCTTTCCAATGTTCCAAGTTCCATTTCTAAATAATTGATTAATTTTACAGTACATTCACATTGCCTTGACATTGCAAAACATTGTGCTCTGCTGCACATTATTGTCCAACATTTCCATTTCATGGAAGTGGTGAAGAGGAAAAAAAGATGGAAAAGAGAGACGATGTATTATGTTCAATTCCAGAGCAGACTCAGTAAAATCAAACAGGAATTCTGCCTTTCTGAGTCACACCCACCTTATGACAAATAATGACTAATGGCCATTTTGATACAAGTGGTGTGCAAGAGGGACATTTTTCTGCACAACAGTAGGTGCCAAAGTGCTGCTGTCAGACTGAAAGGGACATTTAAAATGGGTGCTCGGTTATCAAAAGGCCAAAGAGGACAGTAAATAAGAGGGTCTAGCAAAAACGAAAGGACCAATGTCAAGGCACAGCAACCAAAACATAGTAAGGAAGCATCACATTCAAAAGAGAGACTGAAAAATAGGAGCTATTTTAGGTTACCCAGAAATCTCTTCAAGAAACTGCAGCTCCAAAGCTGTCTTGTGTTAGACAGACATATTCTACATTCCCAGAAATAACAAACTATAATCAGTGACACTCTGTGGGTATGAAGGACATTTTTTTATTGTCTTTCTCCCTCACTGTGCCACATTTACATCATCCTGAGCCAATGCAGGTGTCCACAGCTGTCAAAATCACATATTTAATGGATTTGACTGTATGGAAACCCAAAGTGGTTGACCTCATTCTTGAGGATTGATGCATTATGGGACCTTCTGATCAGAAGGAGTTTTTAATAATTTCTGTCTTCGTGGCTTAATGCTTATCAACGTATCCTGCTGCTGATTAGGCGGCATTCCTGCTTTAATCCGGACAACTTAATTATACAGGAGATGTCAGACTTCCAAGGACGCTCTTATTCCGAGTGTGGCAAATCCAAGTGTGAATATTTGATGTTGTCATCCTCCTGTGCCATAGAAATTCGGTCTCCTGGGAGGGGCAGAAAGGCATACATGCAAAGTAAATGTGATTTATACATACATGCATGCAACAAATCTCATGTTCAAAGATTGATAATCTGAGCTCCACAGTCCAATTAAATATTTTTTTCTTCCATAATGTAAAACTAAACAATTTCAGAGCTAGTGCACAGGTCATTATAATGTCTGTAATATCTGTAAATAAGAGTCCACAAACAAAACCTGCTGCTGCCATCTGCAATCATCGCAGCAGGTGTTGTTGCTGTACGAACAAGAGCTTAGGTTGATGAAAGTAGTTAATATGCTCCTGTCCTAATAATAAAATTGTAGTGTGAGACCATACAAGAAGTGGTATAAGTTGCTATAGCAACCAACCTTTTCCCTGCTTGACTGTTTTCCTGTGAGTGGATGTTGCTTTGATGTGGTCGCCAGTGGCTAGGTGAGGAGTTTAACTGTGTTATAACCAGTGGGAGAATTCTCCCTGTGGGAAAAAGAAGCCATCAAGATGGCAATCAGTACTCACATTAAAGGGGAGGAAATCCGTTGTAATCTGTTCATATGAGTTTATCATCTTCTAGGAAGCGATGGCTATCTCTTAAATGACTAGAGTGTTTCATTGCATGACATTTAAAAGGATGTGAACAAAAAAGATTATCTAGTTTGAAAGATATTTTAATCACATCTGTTTTGCAGGATGGCTGCGTTACATTCTGGATTTTTGAATTAAACGATGCTATAAATATGCATGTAAACCTGCACACAAACTCAGGTATTTTCAAATATGCAGGATATGTGATGAATTATTAACAGACATTGTGAAATCTAAAATAGTGCCTTTGAATAATTCATCGAACATTCTTATGAGTTTCATATTGTACACCAATGTGCACATTGATTTGTTATCACACATTGTTAAAGGATTTGTATTAATTTTCACATCTCTGTAAATCTATCACCTTTCAGTTTGCAGAGGAGCTGCTTTTACAGTCAACTCAAAACTGCTCTGTGGAGGTTCTTCGCTCAGCGAGCTCAGCTGCGGCAGGTGAGTCTGGTGTTACAAAGTAGATGCAAATACCTTTTTTCATGCTTTCCAGAAGGACGATCCCTTAGTTTACACCTGAGTGTGTCGCCAAAAGAGTGTACTGTATTTTCAAGGGTGTAGAGCAGCATGACTGTGTGTGTACTCTCTGTGACAATACACAAAAATACACACCTGAAACCAGACCTTTCAGCCATTACAAAGATATTTTCCCTGTTTTATACCACTGTAATTGTCTCACTTTATGAACATTATATTAAAAATGTCTTTATTTGATCTTGAAATCACGGTCACAATGTTTCATTTACCCTGCATATGAAGTTTTTTGTTCTTTTTTAAGTCTGAACATTGTGTGATCTGTGGTGAGATCGTCAGGTCGGCAGTCACTTGAGTGAGTATAGCTGATGCTGCAGTAGCGGATCCAGCTGTGTTCAAGGTTCATCAGGGAATGGCAGCATTCCCTTCGGACATGTTCTCAACCATTTTAGTGCAAACCTCAGCTATATTCATTTTTTTTTTGTCTTGTCCTTTTGTTGTGTGTGTGTGGTGGGGGGGTTCTTTGTTCTTGATTGTTTTGTTTTATGTCAGGATTTCTTACCTGTTACTTTTTATAGATTTATAAATGAAATATAGTTTGAAAAAGTATTATTAGTGCTTATCACATGCCTTCTTTCTGATCAGCTTGCATAGTAAAACAAGATTAAGGTCTACAGCCATGCTAGTGGTGTTGTGAGGCTGCAGAACAGTGCACAGGGCACGGTGGTGTTTGAGATAAATAAATGGCAGTGTCAATGCTAACATGCTGATGTTTAGCTGATGTTTAGCAGTGAATGATTCACCAAAGTGATTATAATTCATCCTAAGGAGAACATGTCCTTCATATGGCTTTTTATATGTCCATAAACTACCTCATATAACTGGTCTTCCAGTTTTTAACTTGTTTCTCACAACAGACAGCTGCTGGTGATCATGGAAGATGAATTCCAGTGTTTCTTGTGGTTTCTTGCTGTCCTTGCTGTAAGGTTACTGTTGTTGCAATGTCTGTTGCCCACGGCTGAGTGAGTGCCGAGTGTGTTGCTAAATGGTCCTGCTTTCTCTCTGGTGTAGTGCAAGCCATCTTTGAAAACTCAACATATCTCTTCACATAACTAACAGTTAAATGTCTGATGATTGGCTGTGTTTCTTCTTGTGTGATGTCCATGATCACACCTTGCAAACTGTAAATGAATTGTCTTTTTCTGACAGACCTGGTAGAGCTGCTGCCAGTGAAACCTCAATGAGAAATTTCCTTTAAAGAGACCACTGATCAAAGTATATAGGATGAATATCGGTCAATAACAATGAGTGGCCTATTTACTGGAGTATCCTGATTGGCACATAAGAGGGTTTCAGAACAAGTACACTTTTAAAACTACTATTTGTTGTTTTTCTTTTTTTTTTGGTCATGGCATCTTTCAGATGATTCTAAAGGCAAAGTTTTTGTTTGTAGAAAAATGAAACAATCCTTGTCAAAAAATTGTGAAGTCTTTTCGCGGTTGGCTGGGCAAATTTGACACATCTTTTGGGAAAACTGGGAAATCTCGGCAGCCAACCAACAATAGCCTGTCAATTATCCAGTCAACAGTGAACAACTGAAGTAGTGTCTTACATAAATTGCTGTGAGCTTCATCAGCATTACCAGTGCTGACACATACTGGCAGCGGGACTTCTCAGTCTTTGGCTTGTTAGGAGTTGTGTAGCTGCACGATACTTAACACAAGGAGGAACTTGAAAGAACTGTTTTGATGCACTTGCCACCAGCCTGCAGTACACAGCCTTCAGCAAATAATGCTTCCCAGTGTGGTTAATGAGGAAAGATATGAGTGGTCAAATGTAGTTAATGCTGAGGCATTGAGTTACCACTCTTTGAAGTGCTGCTTTTTGAATATTAATGATATTCATGACCTATTTGCTACTTCACTTTATGTAAATTCCTGATGGCCTTGTTGCCCTGATGCATTCACTGAGGATATGAAGATGCTGTTGGCATAACAACAATATAATTAATAAGGGGAGTGTATGCATAAACTTCTTAACAAGAGGCGAGGATTTGGCGTTAGCACTGTATTCACACTTCTTTTGGGTGGCTGAACAATTGTGAAAATGAACATCAAAGTCAGGATCTCATTATATTATAACAAACAAAACTCTGGGTGAAGACATTTGTTTGACAGCTTGTATATGGCAGTGCTCCCTGGGGTTCAGAAGATGGTTACCCAACACCCCCACCTTGCCATCTGTCTGGATCCATTGTAGCTTGTTGTAAGTCCCACAAGGATACTCCCAGTGTTGAGAGACAGAAACACGGAAAAGTGCTTTTAGGAACCACAGCACACCCTCAGCCTGTCACGAGAGTTGAGTATGACATGAGAGTCCTGCTATGCCTTGAACTATACACTGCTTAAAAAGTTATCTTCAAGTTTAAATATAATAGAGTCTGAGTTGCCGCCAGCCGAACAGAGAGGAAAAGTTTTTTTCTTTGTAGACAGTGCTGTGTACCTAAAAGTCTCTTTCTGAGCATCACGAGATGCACTGTTACATGTGGTTACTCATAAATAGGATAACCACTGACACTGCAAGCACACTTAAATTTACAATAATGCGAATGTGGGTGACTTACTCTATATTTTGTACCAAGAAACTGCTGCATATTGTAGGTAATGTTAGTCAAAGAAGGCAAAACAGGAATAAGAAATAAGAAAAACACAGGAACAGGAGAGTAACTAGAGGGTATTTACATTTTTCTGTGATTTTCAGAGAGAGCAATGATTTAGTCAGACAGTAGCCTGTGTTGGACATGTCAGGGTTTATGTTGCAGCTCTATAAACCAGGTCCCGCGCTGTGAACTTAGGAAACAAGACGCCAAAAGCATGTGTGGTGATGAGGGTCACAGCAGGTTCCCCTGTCACCTTAAGTGTCTATTCTGCTGCGATGTCCTTGAGCAAGATACCAAACCCTTATCAGCTCAGCAGGTGTCACATCACTTATCTGACACTGTGCTGGGGTGAAAAAATTACATTTCCAAAAAAAGATTTCATTTTTCACTCAGATTGCCTTCACATGCTTTGTGGTTTGATAATACTATTTTTTTTAAAAAAGGAAAATGCAAAAAATGAAGACAACATAAAATGATCCCAGTGTTATAGCTAAGGTGCACCACGCTCACAAACCATTTAAGTTCTGAGCACACAACTACATGCACTGTACCGCTGAGCACAATAGTGAAATAAGAGGCCTTGGTGCCGGCTGGTATTTGCTGCAGTGCTCCATTTAGAAGGTTATGACTGAGGTTTTCAGCCACTATTTCCATATGAATACACGGTGCTGCAGATCAAGTCTTTTCTGATCTTTTCGCAGAAACTTCAGTGATGACAGTACACAACAAAAATACTGATAGAAGTCAGATGATGATCTTGACTGTCATGAACTAATAAAAAAATGGCTCAGAAATCACAGAGTGAATCATTTGTGCCTCTACATTATCATCATTTACACAACACCTTTGTCTATGCTTAGTCATCACTTCCACTCAGCACTAATGTGATCTAATCTATAAAATTGCTAACTATAATGTTTAAACCACATTTATAATTATATTAAAAATGTTAGCGCATTATGGGGAATGCAGTACTGATGTAATGTCAAGTGAACTCATTTGAGCCATTTAGTCCAATTTGTACTGTCACTATTTTGTTAGTATGACCCTTGAGGGAATACTCAATAGGGAATCTGTTATGGGAATAATAATTATAGTTAGTCTCTCCCACTATGGAAAGGTTTGATCAGAGTGAAGTGCTACAGTATGTGTCAGAGCAAAGTGAACATTTGAACAAAGGCAAGTGGTTAGCCGCCCTCCTCCAGCTGTCAGTTTGGTTTTAGGAGATGGTCAGGAAAGAGATGGAGGAAATGTGCAACAGTGCAGCAGTGGCTGCATTTAAATTCAGGCTGCCACAGTACATGGGCAATCTGTAAAAGTCCGCTCACACATCATAGCACTTGACTCAAAAGCTTCACAGCCAAGTCAGATTTATCCCTGTGTGTGAAATTATGACACTTCTAAGAAAAGATTGCATGAAATAATAAAAAAGACAGAAATTATTTTAGCACTGAAAATGTATTTTTAATATAAAGCACAGTGTGAATGTATTAAAGAAATCCCAGACATTGCATTTAAATGTATAATCTTGCCCCACACTTTTGCTAAAATGGTCAGTTGCCTCCGCTTGCGTAGAAATTCATGCCCTTTTTAAGTGTCTCGGATCTTGAGTATACCATTATTGTTCAGACAGGCCTGCTTTTTCATTGTGAGATCTGTGTCTCTCCCTTCTCTCAAGTGAATGAGGAAACACAAACAGGGCTCTTTCAGGTCACATCTTTTTCAAATCAGGGGCAGACAGTGCTATAGTGGATCATGTTGGTGTGCTGGGTTTATAAATAAAACCACCATGAGACCAAAACACAGATTTAGTGTTTTTGATGTAAAGACATATTTTAACTATGTATTCCCATATGGTGGTGTGCTGTCCATCCAGGCATGTTTGTTGTCACTATAAATTACAGGCCAAAGCATGCCACTCTGTTATAGTGACACTTCAGGCCAGGATAGAGAGAAGGACATGCCCTTGATGTGCTGAAGAGCCATGAGGAAAAAGGGGGCTGATAAAAAGAGGGTGGATATCGGGCATGGACAGAGGTTAATGTGGGATGAGCGACTCAGCCGGGCAGCATAAGAGCTGCACAGTATGCTTGTGACTGAAGGAGGGAAAACATGATATTCAGAGTGGCTAATTTGGAATTGGGGAATATCATTAATTTGTATGAATACTGGCAAGAAATCTCAGGGAATGATATTATGCGTACAGCCAACAGTCTGACATTGTAATACAGAGCGCTGAGGAGCTATGAAAGCCTCTTATAAACATCAATTCACTGTATTCACAGCACAACATTTTATTTTGCCTTTTGCCAAAGCTTTTCTCTTTTTCCTTGATGTGAAATATCATTCTCATGTTTAGTGTAGAGTACTCTAAATGGGAGGATGAAGAAGGATTTTGTCACTTTTCTCAGGTTGGCAGTCATAAGCCTGGATAAGCCCTCATAAATATTAGTGTGTCTCATACATACTGTTTCCAGTTGTTGCAAATATACTGGCAAAGTTTAGCACATCCCAAATCCAAATCCCCCCTCTCTAGGTCTGTAAATACCACTCTACCCCTGCAGCATGTAATTTCTCTTCAGATTAATCTAAAACAATGGACATTACCTTGACACAGACAGCACACGCCAGCGCAGTGGACACAGATAAACGACAGTTTATGTTCAAGATGTAATGCATCAATTATTAGTGAAGGTCTGAACATCGCTGGTGAGTTGTGTGAAGGTTTATCGAAAGAAAAATGTTGAAAGACGAAAAGAGAGGATAAAGGTCTCGCTACATTGCTTGGCTGAAGTCCTCGAGGCAAGCGTGAATACACTCAGAGTCAATAATTTATGCAGCCAGACACACATTCAAACACACACACACATTCAGAGTGAGAAAGAGCGAAGCGGAGCATTGCTGCACAGGGAAACAGAAGACTGAAAAAGCTTCAGGGACAGAAACGTAGTCTGAGACGAACAACTGGAAGCCACACATATGTCGCCAGATGTGCTCTTCTATTCTATTCTTCTCTCTACTATGAAAGAAGGAGAGACATATCAAGGAGGTTTGAGTCAGTGGTATTTCTACTGTGTTTGCTTGCCTGATGTAAGCAGATAGTAAAGGTTTTCCCTTTGGTGAATGCTTCCAGTCATATGCTGTCTTCACACTGCCTGACACATCTCTTCAAGCTTACATAATGTAGATGTGCCCTAATTTCCCTCTCCCTAGCAAAATTGGGGTCTTCAAGCAGCTAAGCAACATAACACCATCAATCTGGCAAACAGATGAGTCAAAGATGATCCACAGGAGGTTAGTTGCGTTATTAAAATTGACACTTTTCAGACACAGATCCAGTGTTCGTCTGTCACAGCTAAACACAGTGTGAGCTGTTCCACACAAGTCGTCTTTACTCTCTCATAGACAATGTGTATTATTTAGAGGTGTGCAACATACAGTAATCACATAAATGTCCAAAAGCAGAGTTACAAATGAGTTCACTCCCTGTGTCAGTGTATTGCCTCTTGCTCTAGAATTGTTTTTCTGTGTCAGGTAATTGGATGTTTCCATGGATACTGAGATTCCAGAAAGCTATGTCTGCTAAGAATATAGTTTCTCTGCGAGTGTCTGCTGGCGTATGCATGCAGATGTATTCACATTGCACAGTTACAGTAAGGTCAGACATACTTATTCAAGCTTTATTCAAATCATAGCTGACACAACATAATGCATCCCTTTGTTGCCACGAGAAACCCCGAGATCCAACATTTTTAATGCACACATATACAACAAACTCAAATTTGGTATACGTACATTTTGTCATTCTGCCCCAAGCCTGTTCTGCTATTTGTAAAACGCTTTGTGCATCAGATAATCATTTGGTTTATACATGAGAGAATTGATCATTTAAAGTCTTAGTCAAAATGTCTTTGGGTGATACTGAGTAAAACTAAGGCATCATAAAGCACTAACTATGACATCTCGATGTTGATTATGCAACATAGCCCTTCTCGTTATTTCCCATTTGCCTAATTGAAACCATGAAAATGGCTCGATCTGAATATTTGAATTGGATATTGTAATTTTTACAATGTTCTGAAAAATGCCAATGGGGCTTTGTGCAACACTTTAAAATCTGTCCTCTCTGTGCACTATGACATTTACTGCACACACCACGCTTTAGAGGGTGAAGGAACACAGAAACAAGGGTATACCAAATGAATGCATATCTTTTATTCATCAGCTAACAACTAAAGTAACAGCACACTGTAGATATATTTACCTCACATATTCCTAGTTGTACTGTGTTTTTGCAATAAGAGACCAGGTGTTTGCTTTTCAGAGCCGGCGCAAGTTTGCACGGAAATGCTGATGAACTGTTCTATTTACAAATCAGAGGTTGAAATACATAGAAAATTGCTGTTTCATATGAAAACCAAGCAAAAACAAACAAAAGCTAACAAAAGAATTGGAATAAGAATAAGACACTGACTGGACCTCTTCTTCTTTGCAAATGTAACATTTGCACATGTACACAGGACAGTTACATTTCAAATTAACATATTTTGGGATTATTGGAAGCCTCACATGTGACATCTGCATTTGGTCATTGATTACAAAAGACTGCAAGAGATAAACGTTTTACAAATTTCCGTTATGTACAGTAAATACTGTGTTCACTTACACAGTTGCCAAGATTCTTACAAATTGAAAGAAATGTCATCACACTTGTTATAAGTGTAGGATTCCCCTCCAAACACACTGGCAAACTAGACTGCCAGTTTTTTTGATGTGCTGTTTTCTCATCTGTTGCATCAGTTTGGCTGTACAACATTTACCACACATTTAACAAATAATCATCAGCATGAGAGCTGAAACAATTAACCAAATGATGGCCACCATTCACAAAAAAACATTTTGTGTTTATCTGCCTGTGCATGTTTGCAGGTTTACAGTGTTTTCACCACTAACTTCACAGAAATATAAAGATTAAAAAAATCTGACATGTAACACATTACAAACCTGTGCAGGTTTACATCATGCTTCACTGTGTAGATTTCGTTTGTTCTGATGAATCTCCAAAGAGCAGACACAGGTCAACTGACAAAATGATCACAAAACGGCTCTGAACATGTGAAAGGCAACAAACCAAGACTGTACTTGATAAACAGCATGAGTAATGCTGCAGTGTAATACATGGTGACGTGCAGGCAGGGTCCAGATACACCATGTCCTCTAATTAGCTGAGTTAAGATGACAGGTTCAGTGCATAATACTGCATATGATGTGTATTTACTCTGTGTATTAAACTCTCAGGGAAAGTCAGATTTCTGGGCTAACACTATTGACCCAGAAATTGGTTAGACTGCATTAAGACCGGATGATGTGCTTAGTTTCCTTTAGAGCACAGGGCATTTTTATGCAAAAAGACGACTCTGTCCATTCAACTACTGCATTCATTTGTTGTGCTTTTCAGTCTTGTAGCCAAGCTCTTGCAGACCTTTACGCATTTGTTACACTACCCACCAATCCCTCCATGAAAAGTGAGCAACAGAGACTGCTAATTGCAGTCAAATTGCCAGATTTCATACGACCCCCGCACCAAAGAGATGAAGCAAACAATGCCAAATAATGAGACAGTGTTTCTTGTTTCAGTGCAATACACACAAATCCACTCAGTATTCCCCTAAAAACACATGTAATTAAAAATATATGAAGTTTTAGAAAAAATGAATTATCCAAAATGTGGTACAAAAGTACCTCTGAATATTCATGTCTGTTAAAATTCAAATAAGCATTTATGGGACCTGATAATATTATTAAATATCATGTTTCTGAATGTTGGTTGGTGACTGAGGGGATGAGCT
Organism: Datnioides undecimradiatus; assembly: GCA_008933995.1. Taxonomy (NCBI): domain Eukaryota; kingdom Metazoa; phylum Chordata; class Actinopteri; order Lobotiformes; family Datnioididae; genus Datnioides; species Datnioides undecimradiatus. Next base: position 8,459,867 of record WARS01000036.1, on the reverse strand, counting down.
GTATTTTGTACAGATTGTCTAAGGATGCTCTATATCTATGCATAGTGCAAGATTTTCTTTTCAAAATGAGTTATGTTTATGTATGCAGTTATCAAACCTACCTCTATGGCTATATGCACATGTGTAACCATATTGTGCATTTCAAAAAAGTGACATCATTGTTGACCTGTATAAGTCAATAGTGCATTTTTTATGAAAGAAAAAGACAAAGAAAGGAAATATTTGTTTGTATAAAAATAGTAATTTAAAATGTGTTTTACATTGGCTTGAGGCCAACAGATTTTTATCTGAGTTTTTAAACAGAAGTATATGGAGAAATATTAGATCCTTATTGTATTGCAAATGTATTGCAACTGTATTCAGACATAAAATTAAGAAAAAAGGCTGTAAGGGTACAATAAAACACAGCATTGTGCTTGATATATCCCTCAGAGAGTCACACTTTGCATATATTATGAGCTGATTTTTTGTGAGATTGAAGTGCTTTGGCTCTGATACAAATAAATAAAGACACTGATTACAATTCATCAGCTTTCAAAAAGTATTTTTTCAACCATGTAAAATGCCAGAAAATGCATTTGTACATGATGTGACCTGCAGTTAAAGCTCATATTCTGTCAGTTGCAATACACCTGGACGCAGTTGTGATTCTAATCTCTTAGTTATAACATTTCTGAGTACAGTTACAATACATTAACGCTTATCTTAATACAAGTGCAACATGTGTCCATAATCCACAAGTGCAATTAGTTTGGAGATGGAAAGGCTCTGAGGGAACACTACTGATTTTCACAGATTACCTAACAGTATATGCACCAGGCCAGTTCAGTATATTTTTAGGATACATTAATTATTCTTTCCCAAATCTGCAAACAAGGGAGCAGAGATTTACTGGCCTCGTAATCTGTGCTTTGAGATATTATATTCAAATTGTTTCATGATCTCATGCATTTAATATCATCATCCCAAAGCTTTGCATACTGGAGGTAACACTACCTTGCTAAATGTGTCTGACTCTATTTTATCACTGATTTCTTCACTGATGTGTAGGCTATGTGACTTTTGTCAACACCCACATGCAGGTGAGACTGGTTACAGAGAAATTTACTTGCAGAATAAATCTGATTTAGTCTCATGTATGAGTTTGGTTGGGAATAAATTTGGAAAGACAGGGCTGGGAGCCATACATATAACTGTAACAAAAATCCTGTTTTATTTTGGGTTAAGAACATATGATCGGCACAGTTCATTAACACTCATCAAACCCAGCTAATTTGAGAGTAAAAGCTCTGTCTCACACTATTGTCAATGAAACACCTCCAGGATGTAGTTCATGATAGGATGAGTCATAAGAGCCCTGGATCTCTGGTTGGTTGTTCATATTTACAAATTGAAAACAAACTGTTAAAAGCCACAGGGATGAAGGGTTAAGTGATACTTTAAAATGAGCAGTGTTCCCCTTTATTATTCAATCCTGTAAAGAATGATTCCCAAAAAATGCATACTGTAGCTCACAATGCACTGCACTACTAGAAGTGATAAAATAGTTAAGCCTGCTTTTGAACATGGTCTCATTCCTGGTTTAAATAAAAACATTGCAATAATGCATACAAGTCTCTTCAAAACTGTGTAAATGTTGTTCGTTTTTCAAGAACCTCAAGATAATCTGGGTCAATATGAAGCTTTGCTTTCAGCTCCCAGTACTCGCTCCTGTTGGGCTCCACATAAACAGTACTTGGTGCTGTACAATACAGTATTGTCTGTTGTATTCTCTCTGGGTGCATGTATTGATGCCTTGCATCAAAGTCTGAGGTATACTGACTCGATGAATGTGCTGTATGCTTGCATGGTAACGTATTGCTGTAGCGTGTGTGCTTGTCAGGCTCGAGCACATCTCTGTAGTAGCACAGATCATCTTGGTGAGGGGTGGTGGGCTTGTTAAGAGGCTCTGGAGTAGTGGCGCTGTATTCCGAGCTCATTACATTACTGGCTGCCTCTTCATCCGAGTTACCCAGAAAAGCGCCGCTCAACTCATCAAAGTCTCTATATCCATCCACTGATTTGCTGTCCGTTGGGGTGTGGGCAGTGGTTCTGCATGTGGATTCTGTGGGAGGTGGGATGTACTCATACACATGGCCAGCAGATGTTCTGACTTTGGGAATGGATCCCTTTTTGTAAAGGCCATACTCCATGTTGAGTGAGCTAATGCACGCATTCATGGAGTTATTCTGCTTGTTTTGACTCTTTTGGCGTCTCTTTTTCATCGCCACAAACAATCCTGCAGCCACAAACACAGACACGATGAATATGAGGAGAAGGGCAAGAATCATCACAGATAAAGGAATGGTATTGTATTGCGTGTCGGAGTCCAAGGATGTTTCTATGGTGATAGTGCTACCAGGAAAAGATTCTTCAGAGGGTGGGATCATGGAGGCAAGTATATCAGAGTTATTAGGGCAGAAATTAGTTGTCTTAATGTATCGCATATCCTCCCCAGCTAGCCTCTTAGGTGAGCCACAGATGACATTGTTTACAACTGTGCCTGTGCTAAGCTGCTCCAGCCACATCTTCAGCTCCAGTATGCTACAAGAGCAATCCCACGGATTCTCGAACAAATCGACTTGCACCAGTGCTGTAAGTTGATCCAGCACCCCGCTGGTGGGCAGATATCGCAGATGGTTGTTGCGAAGATTCAGCCTGGCTAATGACAGGCCACTAAATGTTCCCACCGGTAAGGTTTTCAAGAGGTTATTGTTCAGGAAAAGAAGTTGAAGTTTGGGTACATGGTGAAAGGTGTCAGAGGCCACCTCTTTAATGACATTGTATTCTAAGTATAAGAACTGCAGGGTCTCCAGTCCATAAAACATCTCAGCTGTGAGATGGTCAATCAAATTCCCGTTAAGGTATAGCCTTCTTAGATGTGTCAAATCGCCAAAAGCTCTGTCAAGTATGCGAGCTATTCGATTATTACCGAGATGAAGCAAATCTAATCCTGTCGCCTCGATAAAATCTGATCGACGCACCACAGGGATATAATTCCCTGTCAGATACATCTTTTTGGGATTGTAAGGTTTAGGATTTAAGTCAGAGATATGCTCTATCTTTCGCTCCTGGCAGTTCACATTTAGGCCAAGGTCTGAAATTTGAAGATTGCAGGTACAGGCAGTTGGGCAATCTAAAGGCACCGGGGATTTGGTTTGATATGAAATGATTTGGCCATAATTTTGTGGTTTATTAGATGGGATGCGAGAAGTGGGTCTTGATTTTAGCTTGCCTGACTGGCGAGGTCCCTTAGTGGGTCTTGATGAGGACCTCGCAATCCCAGATGAGGTGAAGGAGGCTGTGACTAGAGCTGGTGTGGTCCTATAGTATGCATCGGTGCTCAAATGTGGCAGGGGCGGCATCTCATATTCAGCAATGGCTCTCCTCGGGCACAACTCTTGTTTTGAAACCTCGTCAAGATCTCTCCCATGAAGCCGAAAAGGGAACTCGCAAACAACATCGCCGACTAAAGCTGTATATGATATGCTCTCCAGCCAGGTTTTAAGAGCGATCAGCTCACAGGAACAGTTCCATGGATTCTCCTCCAGCTGTAACTCCACAACGCTGTTCATGTGCTCCAGCAGACCTGAGTAGGGGAGCACTTTGAGCTGATTACCCCTTAAGTCCAAATGGGTCAACGGTACATACTGGAAAATGTTCACAGGCAAAGCAGATATTAAGTTGTCATTTAGAATCAGGACCTCCAGATGTCGAAGTCTGCTGAAGGCATTTGGCGCCACGTGAGTGATATAATTATAATCAATTTGTAGATACTCCAGACTTTCAAGGCCAAAGAAAAACTCTTCCTTCAAGGCGTCGATTTTGTTATTGTTGAGATGCAATCGTTTTAATCCCTGAAGTCCATTAAAAGCTCCAGCTTCAACCTCAGATATGTCATTATTCCCCAGATGTAATATTGTAAGTCCTTTGTACTCAACAAAATCATTGGCAGATAGCTTTTTCAAAAGGTTCCCCGTAAGCAGCAGATGATACTGGGAGAAGTACACTGGTTTTATGTCTGAGAGACTCACAATTCCTCTGTTTTCACAGCTCACTGTAAGTATCCCCTCTCTCTCCTCGCAGTCACACAGTCTTTGACATATTTCTCCATAACTGCCAAACATCTCAATAGTGCACATTGACGTTGCACTCAGCAAAACATATGAAATCCAAAGATGCATTTTCCTGCAAATGACAGCCGAGCTCACGGTCCTGCTAAGATATCCTCAATGTCATCTAGAAATAAAAGACACACAAAGGTGACGTGAGACAGACTTGGAGACTGCAATGAAAGCAACTTCCACACAACAAGCCTTAGCCTGCATGAGTCAAAGCTTCATTTGCTGTTAACCCAGAGGTAACTTCTGGCTGTGTGGCTGCTGATTTAAAATGGCTCAAACAAAGCAGGGTAGAAAGCAACTCCTTCAAGCTATGTAAATAACAAAAAAGCAAGGTCAAAGCAAGACATAAGCACGAAAACAATGGTCTGTATCCGCTCAGAGGCGAATGAGCCATAATGCATTTTTCTTGTTAAGACACGAAAAATGAAATTAAATACTGCTTTTAAATTTAAAGCTCTGTAGATGACAGAAGGCTCGCTGAAATTTCTGCATCACAGTGCACGCCTTGTCAGACATTAAGACAGCTCTGCATAATTTCTGTCCAACTCCTGGTTGAAATACATACCTCACGCACATTGATGAAGATGTAGGCTCGTTAGGTTTTTCAGCGCATCTTTTATTTTTAATCCGTCAAAAAAGGGGGGGAATAGGATCTATTCAGCACGAGCGCGTTCGTCGTCTCTAATGCACCGGAGAAGATGAAAGAAACGCTGATCAACCATAACTGCCAAATGCTTCTCTTTTACCACGCTGTGCCGGAGGAGACACAGCTATGCCTGGTAACAAAGTTGCTTATTCTCTCTCTCTCTCTCCCTCTCTCTCTCCCTCTCTCTCTCTCTCTCTCTCTCTCTCTCTCTCTCTCTCTCGCTCGCTGGCTGGCCGCGGACGCTCTCGCACGGGCACGCACGCACGCACGCACACCCGGTGGTCGGGAGGATGTCAAGTCATTTCATGCACAAAGAATCAGCTCACTGGAGCATCATACCGAGATACATCCCCCCAAAAGATGTTGACCTACCTACAGAAAGGATGTCCCAAAAAGAAAAAAAAATATCAATAATTCACCGGGCTAGGCGCGCTCCTGAGCTCAAAACCGGTTGTTAAACCGCTTATCATGTTATTCATCCTGAGCGAGAGAGAGAGAGAAAAAAAAAAACGACCACGGGAATGCCAAGTCACATCAGCTCTTTCTGTCCATCCTGTTATGTCAGGTTGCTGTGCGGCAAGAGATATGGACTGACAGCCGAGGTGACAGTGAGTCTTTATTTTGACCTGTCAGGAATTGATTACATCTTTCCATCACCACACCTGCTGTGCAGTTTGTTTACATCCAAGCTGCTATTTTTAGACTCAAGCCTGAGTACTAAGGCACCCCTGCTTAGTTGATCAGACTTTTAACTTTCTGTCCATAATCAAACCTACCAGTCACAGGTCAGAGGTTGTTCAAGTTTGGGTGGTTTATGGTTCAGTCTGAGTATTTTTGTCAAAATCTGTGTAACGGCAGACCCTTGAATGAACTGTCACACTGATCCCATTTCAACTCTTCAAAAGCAGCACTAAAGTGCTTATATGGCCTGTGCAGAACGGCTTTAATAATCATGTCATCCACTGCATAATGCATGAACACACCAGGACTTTGCCATGCAAGGGTGTGTATCGATCACTCTGTGCCAGCACAAAGCTTGAACATTAAAAGTAATGCTCTTGAAATGGTGCAACATTTGCCTGGTGTTTTATCAAAATTAAATAGTAAACTATGAGTCACACAGAGTATGACTCACTGGCCCTATTGAGAGATTGTTTTTTACCTGGTCTTAATGAAAACGAAACTGCTTTGGCACGAGTTCTTACAGAAAGTATAATTAGAGTAAATTATTCAGTCCTCTGGTTTTAATTTAAATATCAGATGTAGAACCTGAACTGGTGTCACATGTTGCATACAAATATGTGGTATGTAGTGTAGTGCTAGGGCAAAAGGTAAGACCTGTCATGCTCTTCTCAACCTGATACCATGGCACTCGTGTGGAAACATGTCAAGTATCGCTGTATATCTCTATGTCCTCGTGGAGCTATATCCATCATCCTCTCCACTTGGCTCTTGCTCACATGGGAGGAGAGCAGCACATCAGGGACACTGCCTGTGGCTCATATTAAAGAGTATGAAGGCTGTATTCAGCCTGCATGCAATTCATTTGTGCTTCTGTTTCCTCTGCCTTCAGAGATTTGCGCTGCATATTGGGCTAGACCCTCAGCATTAGCTAAACCCCATCATTACACCACTATTTCTGCATAAATTAGCATTTATGTTTTTTTGCATTGTGATAAGCAAATTATGCAGCTGGCTTATATCTTATTTCACTAAAATAGCCATCACCACAAACATCTGAGTGAGAGCTTAATTTTTTTTTAATATTTATAAAGCATTCTTTCAAATTTGGGAATTTTGTGTCTTTGCATTTTGACGATGTCTTCACATATGTTTGCATCTCCCTGCTGTATCGAAAGTCATGTTTATCCATGGTCACAATGTGCAGAGGGAACATGAGGCAAACACAGGCGATGCATGATATGAGCCTCATTTAATATCTCTCCAAGTCTTCCATGACACGAACATAATCTTCTCCAACTGGGAGCAGAAGAAGGCACCCTCCACACACACGCGTGCGCACACACGCGTACGTGCACACACACGCGTACGTGCACACACACTCTCACACACACACACACACACACACACATGCATACGAAAGGATTCAGCATAACAAATGAGTAGAAGAAAATGATGATGACTAACAATTATGTGCTCCAAGGTCAGAAATACACAAATGGACTTGGAGCTGTGCCACAGAGGATGATGGGTAGCGCCTCTGATATATGTTCCTTACAGATGGTGCATCGCACTTTGTCAACTGTGTCCAGCTGGAGCATACAAGAACACTCAGTATCCCAGTGAACTGTTGTGCTGTTGTCTGGCAGGGACATTACTGTCAGGGTTCTCACAAGCCTTTGTTGCATCAGAAGTGATGTTACACAGTGAAGAACTAGACAACACAGTTTTCAACATTACTATGTCAGCACATTATGCAAGGGTTTTTGTAAGGGTGTTCTGTGATAGCATTATCTGAGTTTCTAAGAGTATTTGAGTAGAAATATTTGGAGCGTAAACAACCTGTGACCACAAGGACATGTGAGGAGGTGGTCGGATGAGGCTTTGAGAGGCTGCTTCAAAGAAAAATGGCTGGAAAAAAAGGGCTGCAAGGGGAGGACTTTGCAGACAGCCTGACACACTGAATCATGCATAATGTTTGAAAATGTGTCTCCAGCAGGGAGGTGCAGTGTTTTTTCAACAAGTCCATGGGTCCCAGAACTGAAGGTTCTACTGAATGACAAAAAAGAGGTACTTTATGTCAGGGACAAAGAAGATCCGCAGAGGGTACAGATGAAGCAAAGGAGGAAGATCAGGGAGGGTTAAAACTGTTACAAGAGGAAGACTGAGGACAGACTGCAGCAGAAGAATGTGAGCAAGTTTACAGGGGCATGAAAAACATCTTTGGATACAGGAAATCTAACAGCAGGCAGTCGGAGAACATGCCTCACAGGCTATGTCCAGTCTCCCTTGAGGAGGTGGAGGGAAAAAAAAGATGATGGTCGCATTATCAGCCATCATGGACAACACCTCTCACCCCCCACATGGATCCCTAAGTGCCCAGGGCAGCTCTCTCTATGGCATGCAGCTCCATAAATAAAGACGCACTGCAAGATATTTTTCACTTCTGCCGCCACAAGGATATACAGTCTCCACTGTTCTCAGCAGACCATAATAACCCAGAGATAATAAGATGCAATTTTACATAATAATGGTTTTTGAACTACTAATATGAGTGTCCACTATTATTCTCATCCAGCACTATAAGCTCAGACATATATGTTGCTGTTGACTTTGTGGATGTCTGACATTTTGTTCTCATTCAAGTGCAAATTTTTCATTTGAAATCTATTCAGTACATATTGTTCATTCAGTGTCATCTGTAAGCGTTGATCACTCTCTCCCATTCACTTCAGTAAATTACCCATATATCTTATGTTTCTGTTCATACACTGAATATGCATGTGTGGTAGTATGACTTCACATTGTGGATTTGACACCAAAGTCCTCTAAGTTTCATCTTGTTGTTTATCTTGTTTTTTTCAACCAAGATGGCTGCTCTTTTCCTCTTGAAGGTTTGGAAGGACATAAAGCGCCTCGATCTTTTCAGCTACTCCTTCTCACCAGCCACAAGTCCACCAAACTGTACACTAAAACCTGATGTGGGACATAACCCCCCACAACAACACAGCAGCCTGGATTTGGTGTACAATTGATATTGAGCTGGACTCCTTCCATTCGACCGTCACAAGACTTCCCGTTGTTTTTTATAATTGGCATTTTCCCAACTACAGCTCCTATTACACCCTCAGTCACCTAAGGGGGGTGGTCTCTCTTTGAATTAGTGCTCCTGTGGTCTCTTATATATAGTTCCAATTTTATTTAGTCAGGGTGTTTCCTCGAGCTAAGTCTGGAAACTGTTCCTGTTGTGAGCCCATAAAGCCCACTGAGATTCTGATGTAATATTCACAGTTAGAAATAAACTTGACAACAATGGACAAGTTTGGCTAGATTTCAGTTTCTTATTCATGCTTTTTCTTATATTATTACACACATTTTAAAATAGTTTTGAATTGGTACACACCCTTCTGGTGAAGTTTTTCTTATTTTATAGTAGTCATAATTTCACATTCTCATTTTTATACCAAGGGCCTTTTGACAGATTTTCTAACTGTGGATGCCTATTTACCCCAATGAAGAGGTTTTGTTTTATACAGTTTGTTTATTATGTGAGAGGTGAGTGTGTCTTTAAATGTCCTTCAGTCTGCTTAATGAAATTAAAGGAACATTTAATCTGCAACCTCTACCACATTTTGTCTGAGACCTCTTGGAGATGTTTCAAGGACCACTGGTGGTCCATGAACCCCAGTTTGGATACCACTACTCATAACATGCAACAGCATAGGAGCCTTTGTTTTTTGCTAGCTGCTGTGGCACCACCTGTTGGACAGAGTTAAGAAATACAAAACGAGGAAGGGACAAATAAGACACAGCTGTTCTCATTATTCTCTCTCTCTCACTAAATCACATCTTGAGGACTAAATTCAAATTATTGTTTATATTATACTTGAACCATATAGATCACAAGGACACTGCCAGTTGTGCTATAAGTCATACTTTGCTGGTGCTGAATCTTTGCATAACTGGTTGAAAAGACAAGAGCAAGAACAAGTGAAAAACCCATTTGAAATCATTATTTTTCATCACAGGTCTGCTTTAATGACACTGCACTTTGTGTAGTTGGAAAATAAGAATTTGACAAAAGAAGGATTTCTTTTAACTTGCTTGACCTTGCTAACAGTGGAGGATTGACATCAGGAATACAAGAGAAAAAGAAACAAGAATACTCCCCTCTTCAACAGGCAGTTTGCTTGTTAAATTATTACCAACAGAAAGAAAAGCTATTGGTATCCTTGGGTATGACTGCTTTATTTCTATGTCATGCTGTCAGATGTTAAACTGAAGAAAATGGAAATAATTCCCATCTATTTTTCTCCAGTTAGGTCTATTTGCTACAGTTTAATCTCTAACAAGAACCAAATGACGAGAGAGCTTAAGAACTGTGCTGAAGAACACTTAACATGAATATAACATGCATATGAATGGAAACCTTAAATTAAATGCAGTGGTATAATGTAACTCAATATATTTACTTAAGTGTTGTACTTCAGCGCAGTTTTGTGGTACTGGTACTTAACTTATAACTATTTCATGGTAGTACCCCATTTTCCTATTCCACTACATTGACTGAAAAGATGTAGTTAACAGTTACTTTTCAGATACAGATTATCAATTCAAAATGTCAGTCATATTAATAGATTTTGACACATTGCCACCATTAAATCTACCAAGCAGTATGTGAAATACTTGATTTAGTTGATTAAAAAGGGATTAAAATTAGCCCCAATTCTAGTTACGTCTCTAACTTCTGAGCAGTTATAAGTTGTGACTAAAGTGAACACATGAATGTGTCAATAATTATAGCCCGGTTATATAAGGGACTGTATCACAGGCATTTTGCCGTACAGAGTAGTTTTACTTTTGGAACTATGTGTATAGTCTCATGTTAATATTTTTGTATTTTAATTTGAATATAGGACTTTTACTTGTGACACATTATTTTCACACTGAGAGGATTCTACTTATCTATTGATGTAGTGTATTTAGATCTTTTCCTTTTTTTCCTTTATTTTCTAACTTTTATGTTCATATTTATATTTCTTATTCTTGTTCCTTTACCTTTTCTCTGTCTCACACAGTTGTTAGGCCTGGCAGTTATCTTAACCTAAACTAACCCAAGCGTTTTAGAAAACAGCATGTCATTTTACCTAAGACCACAAGGTGTCACTGCAGACTTAGGAAAGAATCATGTTGCTTCACCTTCAGTATTCTTTCCTTTGTTGTTCCTCTCCATGTTGAAGGGTTGGACACATTTAATGATTCACAGCTGTGACAAAAAAAACAACAACAAAAAAAAACCCAACAAAAAAACAACATGAATTTTAATATGAATCAGTTTGGACCAAATATGTCAAACAAAAATTCACAGAGGCACTGAATCACTGTTGAAGGACCAACTCTAAAACACTGACACATGATGACATGTTTAATGCAAATCTTGATGCCTCCGATTTACAGCTCAGGGTGACATTTTTTTTTTTGGTGGTTAGCTAAAGGCCTTATTGTAGAATTTGTTTCTCAGTGTATTTTCCCTTTAAGTTTGACACACACAGGCAGCACAGCTCAGGAAAAAACATTTCTAAAAAATAATATTAAATGCCTTGCAATTTATTTCATTCTGTCATACATATTTTGACGTAAAACACAGCAAAGAGTTAGGTTGGTTGTGCAGAGAAAAAAACATGACATGCATTAATTAGCGTTTAAGAAATTTAGAAACACTACGCATAAAATAATGTGGCTGATAAAACAATACCCACAACACAGCAAGCAACCACTTGAAAATGCAACATGTTCTGGTTGTAGAAATCAAAGGGCTGTCTGAAAAGCACAGCTATTTACTGTCTTCACAACTCCTGCTTGGGGCTGATGGGAGCAAGATAAAGTCTTGACATGATCACTAAGGTCAATTGCTGTGTGGTGTCTGTATGTAGCCAGATACCAGGAGGGCTTCCTACCCTCTTAATTAAATACTACATTCACCTTATCTCAGTTCCTCATGCTGACAAGACTCTCCTGCAAACTAAAGACATCTTTTCTTTGGCTGACAGACCAAATGCTAATGAATAAACAAACAAGCAAAAATCACCATGCAGGTCTGAAGTGAACAACTGTGCCGTAGCTCTCAGAGGGTTGCAAAAACCACATTGCTAATCTGATGCAGAAAGATCTCTGCGGGCTTTATCTCTGACTCCGATGACTCAAGAGCCGAGGTAATTACCTTGGTCAGAGAGGTCGTTGTGGAACATAATGGAAAAGTAACTGTGTGGGGAGTTGAAGTTAGTTACATTTAACCAAGCTGGTGCAAGGACACTGAATGAAATTGCAAGAGAGAAAAAGAATATGTCAGCTGCGTGATCGTGTTAAATCAGTAAAGAAGTGAACAGAGACACAGCTGTGTCGTTGTTGTTCAATTACTATGACCTACATGTGTGACAATCAAAATTTGACAGTTTTGTCATTTTGTCTTTGGAGTAATTGTTTTAAAATTAAATTCTGGCTAACACGGAGCGACTTTTGTCGATTGTCAAGTGTTGATACTTTGCCTACTTTTCCCAACAGAAACAGGTTGTTACAGAATTCCCTACAGAGAAGAGACAAACAGTGGATTGTAATAGTGTGGCAGCAGGGTACTTGAGCTTTATTTAGCTATGTGCCTTTAATTCTCAGGGGGACTGGGTGCAACGTTGATTGTTCACAACCACAGCATTAAAAAAATGGAGGCCTCTATGATGTTGCCACGGTAACACACATTGTGCCTTTAATGACAGCCTCTGCTCACATCTTTTGGGTGATCATTTGCAGCCATGATAGTATCCAAGTTGCACTGCACATATTCTGTATCTGCATTAAATAAGTTATGGGGTTGCATATGTTTTACTCATTTAGCATTCATTTTATAAGGGGAAGCATATTGTGTCGTGCATTTGTTTACACATGATAATTAGCTCACAGTGCGTGTACATTTGCATGCATGCTGTGTCATGTTGTCTGACAGTGTGCCGCTGTATGCTCAAGAGTTTGTGAATGTTTGCATGCGTGTCTCAACATGTGTTGCTGTTGCTCGGTGTTATGTCCCTGTTCCGCACCAGTGATGATCATTCAGCTGACCATCACCTCTCTCTGCTCCCATGTGGATTTAGTTATAAAGCAGGAAAGAGCACTGGCTGAGATGACATAAACAGCTTGAGTATTTCTATCACGTTTATCAGACCATCCACCATCCAAACAGTTATGGAGTTGCTTTCATTTTCAGCTCATATTTGTATAGCCTTAGGCAGTAACCCAGAGTAATACCTAGTGGCAGGGAGGACTCAGATAGTTGTACATCACTGACGTATTAATGTCTCTACTCAATTAAGGTGAGCGTGCATGTTTGTGAAATGTTATTCTACCTAATAGCCCAGGTTTCTTGGTGCCATTCATAATCAATATTTCATCAGGATATGCATAGAAACAGGAACATATGCCGGTACATTCATTTTGCCTGAATTCTCTGTCTAAGATGACAGTCTGTGCTGCATACTTAATTGCAAATTCAAAGGATGAGGGGATAATAAGTTGTGTCTGTGTGTGCTTGCACACGTGTGAATGTGTGAGAGCCTGCAGACGGCAATACAACTCAACGTCTTCCTAAAATAGAGACAAATTTTCATTTTAACACATTATCACTCTATTAAGTCATTTAGAAATTGGTACCGAGCACTCTCCTGAAAGCTCAGTCTGTTCATCTCAGCACTGAGCTCTATAGACTTTAGACTTTATGGTTACCTTGAGGCATCTGTGTGTGTTTGTGCGGTCCCTTAAAAAAAAACAAAACAGTAAACAGTGGTGGTGTAATGAGGATTCAATAGGCACACATTGCTGTGAGTTCAGAGATAATCTTTGGGAGTTGAATTTTGGCCTCAGTACACCTTTGCTCAAAGAAAAGATTTGTGCATCGTTTAAGCTCCTGGAAATGACACGCTTTGACGCCTTTTCTCCCTTAAAACAATGTTCTTTTGGGGTTTATTTTGACCTGCTCGAATTTCAAAGAGAGAATATTTCAGCTGTGGGCTACCTCGTAGGACCCCAAATACTTAAAAGGACCATGTATTCACATGTTTGGGGTTTGTTTTGGGGCCTTGGATTTTACTAAGACTTCAAAGAATAATGGGATAATTATTGCACTTACCACCAGAGGGAAAAGGGAAGAGAGAGAGGGAGACACACACTGAGACAGACAGACAGAGAGAGAGAGAGGGAGGGAGGGAGAAAGAGAGTAATGAGTGTTCAAAATAGACAATAAATCTAATAGCGTGCAAATTGAATGGAAATATGCTTTCACAGGAACATCAGATCTGTGATTATTATTATCAGCTTTGATGCCGTGATCTTGTCTTGTTTTTTCTCTTCTGTTTCATACTGTTAGACTCTGAAATTGCTGTTAATGTTTTTTTTCCCCCCACCATGGAGAGCTGAGCCCAGGTAACACAAAAAAACAGCTGGTGCAAGTGTGGCTGATAGCAGCATGCTCACACTGATTAAATTGCAATCGATTTCCACAAAATGTCAGGAAACGCTGGGGTCTAGTGCCATTTAATGTGCGTCAGATGAGACCTGAAGGTAAGGGTCTGTGTTATCACTCATATGTCACAGAATGTAGAGAATGACAGGGCGGTGCCAGGAGTTTAATTGGCGTTAACACTTGTGGTGAAGAGCGCAGGCTGAGTCTCCGAGGCAATGCCCAGTCAATGCGAGTCAAGAGAAGCACTCAACAGGCTTTGAAGGGAAGCAGTTATATTTACTTACTGAGATGGATTTTGGGGGGAATTTTTATAAAGCCTTACAACAGTCTGGAGAGAGTGATGGGAGGCATGAAGTTCAAAAGAAATAAAAACAGAAAACAATAACTTGAGTACACACAAATCAGGATCACCGAGGCTCTCCTGAGAAAAAGCTGATAAAAACTGATTTTGTTGACTAATAAAACAGAGCCCATGATCAATATGCCTGTAAATTGCTTTTGTTGGATAAGGCGCCACTAGAACTGAATAAATATCATCATGCAAAATAGCCTCTCTAGATCTATTGGTTATCTAGGACCCATTCATACAGCACATGTGGCTATTGTGGCAGAAGCAGAGATGGAGTCACAGGTATAAAATGAATCATGCAAACTCAAATGGAGAGCAACAAGACAATGCAATTGACTTAAAACATCTTGGCTGACAAAAGCCATAAATACTAATTAGCTCACTAATTGACGAGGAGGGGACGGCCCAGCCTTGGTCAACCTGCTCAGTTAAAGGTTTCAAAGACATGAGAAGATTATTCTTTTGGATTACCTAAATGGCTTTGCAGGGGGAAAAGCCATTAATCAAAGGCACCCTCTGGTCAGGAAATAGCTCCATAGAAAATATCTACAACCTTCTCATTTCAGCACGGAGATTTCTGGCAAAGCTATAAAGCACGGTGTCATGAATGACTGGCCCCACTCCAAACCCATTAATGATGTGATGATTGAACTCTCATTCGCACAATAACCCAAGACACTCAAAATGTCACATCAGGTTTGTCAGCAAAGGTTCTTCTGACACACCAAGGTCACGTACTGAAGATGTTGTCTCGATGCTGCCTGTTAACACTTTGACTCTTTGAGTAACAGTAGTGCATATGGCCGAAAGCATCATTTTATGGTAAATGATGGAGAGCAGGTGCACACACGCCTTACAGATGTGGAACTTTAATCATTTTGTCCATATGTAATAATTTCTAGGGAACATAAAGTTGCCCAGGAAACAAAAACCTGACTGACATTATATGTTGGCCCATTAACTGCTGTCAAAACAAAATAACATTGACATATATATATGTTCTATAATGAACTGCGCCACCTTCACAACATCAGTCTGGAGACAAATGAATCTCTTTCCCTTGAGAACTTGTTGTCATGATTTTCATGGTCATATGAATTTCCCTGATGATAAGTTACTCTCTCTGCCTCTGCCAGTAATGCTGTGTTTCATTCATGTAAAACATTCGCCCCTAGATGTTTGTCCTCCTCTGAATTGACTGGATCTCAAAAAATTCCCACTCGAAGCATGACAGATAAATGAAATGGAATTCAGTTAGAAGTTGTCTCAAACATCAGATAATTTATTCTCCTTTTGTTCCCTTGTTTTGCTCTCTATACAAACATGTGTGAAACAATGCATGGAAATATGGATGATTATCTGTTCTGGAAAGATGCATATCATAATGTATACTGTTGTGTGAATTGTAGACTTCTATCTCTTGTGTGTGTTTGGTCATGACGTTTGAATTCCGTAGGCCAGGGTGATGAGCGAGGTGGCGTGGGAGGATGAGAGGGCGAATTTGCATATAGGAGAAGGAACTTCTGTGTTATTATTATTATTTTGCATTTTTTCCCCCTGTAAGTTGTATACATGTGTTTGTGTCATTCTGTGTGAATGCAATGAAAAGCTAATACAAACCTTGTCACACAGAAGACAGTATTCACACTCTGTAAGTTAATTTGCAGCTGGAAGCTATATTTTTTTATCAAGTTCCAGTTCTGATGATAGTTTCCTAGCTTTAAATTCTCTATAATCCTGAAATACATTGTCTGGAGAGGCAATGTTATTATATTAGTTTTCTTCCACTGAAATGGCCAATTACCCTCTGCAACGTGGTGCTGATTCCTATCAGTTTTGGGCCCTGAGAGGGTGAGGATAACCACGTGTCTCAGGGATCAGTGTGCTGTCAAAGCCTCATGGGACTAGTAGTTGTTGAATGCTGGCAAAATAATTACTGTTTCATTTTAGTGCTGCAAAGATGAGGTGATCAAGTCCTAGTACTAAGTACAAGTCTAAATTTAGCTTAGTGTACTGGACAGGGGGAAAAAAATCCTCCAGTTATCATATTACAGCTTTTCAGAGAGGCTATAAAAGAATCTCTGTGTGAGAAAATGTATTGTGCAGTTGAGGCCAGCAGAACAAAGGCTTGCTTGGAAAAAGGGGTGAGACATCTGCACTCTATGCAAAAGTGCCTTAAGATAAAGTTCTTAAAGTGGCTGTCAGATGCTGCTCTGTAGTCAGTAGTAAAACTCCAATATACTGTAAGGCTCTCCACTGCTCCCTTTTATTTCCTTCAGCCTGAGAAAAACAGCGCTGTCCTGAAAGGAAGAAGATATTGCTGTCCCCACATGCCCTTTCTCTGGCAATATTTTAAAGATGACACTCAATATAGGTGTCAGTCCCAACCATTGTCACTTCATTATATGCCAAGTTTTCTTTTAGCTGGATTATATCAGCGCTGTGGTGGTTTCCTTCCATCTTAGAGTTTCTCTCTGTCGCACATTTTCTCGACTATGACGTGTTTCCATCAAGGTCGAACAGAAGTGGTTGTGAGAGGATGAAGAAAAAAAAAACAACATAGTACTGTAGAGTATTCAGATCCAGCTCTAATCTCCTTTCTCAAGATGACGGAGGGGAAGGATCACATATGACGGAAGAGTCTTTATAATGGATTGGCCAAAAAAAAAAAAGATGACGAGAGCCCACGCAATCACTCCACCCTCTGGTGCAAGAACTAAATCCCCAAAGGAAACTCCTCATAAACATTCAATTTGTTCAAGGCTGCTCAAAATGTGTTCAGTTTCTCATTTATTGTACCTTTGGTGCATATCCAGTGGAGGGCTGTGGCAGCATGTCGACCACTTAAATAACCTGGAAACAGGTTTGCTGCCCGTGCCATGCCTCTCATAATTTTCACCCACGTCTGACAGGCCTTCCAGTTGAAGTCTTAGTCTGGATAAATAATACATTAAACAAACTTTATATTCATTTGATTTGGGTTTAATCAGTGACACAATTTGTTTGTTTAGATCAGCTGGAGGGTTCATAGTGCCGCTGGATTGTGGGATTTAAACGTCATGCTGGATGGTTACGTTTCATATCCCTCACTAAAGGGAGAAAAAATAAGGGATCAAGGGAATGTAAATGCTCCCTCACCTCATCTAAGCCAGAATGAAACTCCACTTTGGCTGCCATTTTCATCCACACATGTGGAGTTTTCAGGAAAGGGAATAGTGAAAAGAACACATTTTCCTTCACAAATTGCATGAAATCCTGCCCAGGATTTGGTGATAAGGGTTCAGGGCTTGAGGAGAGACACACATTCTGTCAGAGAAGCTTTCGGTAGATACTGTTAATATATTTTTAGCAGCAGTAAATTAAGTGACCTTGAGGAGGTAGTTGTCTTACCAAGGTTATAATATTCAGAACAATTAAAGTTGTAGTGTGAGGGGGTTTTTTTTATTTGTTTTTTTTTTTTTTTTTTCTAGGTTAGATGCTGTGTCCTTGTTGCAGACAGGCTGCAATGAGAATTGAAATGAGAGTGGATTGGACAGGAGGTATTGCATCACAGTCCAATGTAGAGTCTACAGTCAGTGCCAGTTAAAGCGTGCATGTTTGAAACGCAGATACAGTTCATTTCAGCTTAGCTGCCTCTGTTTTTGGCTTCGTTCAAGCTTTAGGTAAACAGCAAACAGACGTCACACGATCTGACTCTGGATGCCTGACAACGTAATTATTTCGCAACAGAACTATTTGCAAAACTTAATTGAGGGATGTTGCATTTTACGGTGACAAATTCTGGGAGGAGAGACCGGGCCAGATGGACAAGAAGCAGAGCTGTCAGAGCTGAATCTCACTGTAGACGCAGCTCTGGGGGTCAATATTGCAAACAGTGTTTCGACTCCAGCACAAACAATTTTGATCCTAGTGCTCCCCCTGATCCAAACATTTACTTATCCAAATTTACTTCCAGTTATTGCTTCAAAAGACAAAGTAGGACTTTGCCCAGCAGAGAGTGGATGCTGTTAAAAGATGTGCCAAATGATTGATGACTTACAATTTGACATGACTGTCAACTAATCCTTTGATTGAGTTTTATTGCTTTCATACAGTGACACAAACTTAAGATTCAGGTCAACATTTAGACCTTTTTAACCTCTAATCAGCATAGATGTAGCTCCAAGCAAGCACTGAGGTTCCTGACTTTAATTATGGACTATTATTATCACTGTGGGATGAACGCAGAGGTCACTGAATCTTTGCAAATTGACCCTTACAATTCTTCTTTTGTTCTCAGCTTAGACTAATGTTCTTCATGGGGTTTCAGTGGCATTTATGAAGACAGAGAGGCATGGAGAGGAAGGCATCTTTCAATCTGACAACTTACGATTGTCTGCGATGAACTGTCTGCACAGTAAAGTTAAGAGAGGGATAGAAATGAGAAGAAACCCTTGACGAAAGGCTTTATTGTCCATTAATAGATACTTCCAAGGGCGTGCAGGCTTTTATAGGAAACTCATGTCTTCATCGTTTTAGTTTGGTTTTCAGAAGGTATAGTGACGATGAACAGGATTGAGAGATATAATACCATTGCATGCAATTAGATTCAGACCCATGCAAGAGCTGAAAATGGATGATTTCCCAGGGGGTTGTACTAATCCACTCAAGTGCCATGGCACCTTGTCATGCACTTCTTTAAACAAATCATATTTTTATCCCGGTGTAAGGTCACACTATTTACATGCATTTCTGCAGCTGCCAAATTTATTAGAGTTGGCATTACTTCTAAAAACACTATAGCCTGTTCTTGGTGGAAATGTACCTTAACTGGGCATTCATAATGAATCCATTACACATCTATAAATGCACAGTTTGTCTGGAACAACAGCACCATAGGACATCCACGTCAAGTCTGTGGGTCTGAAAATTGCATTGTAGCCGATGAATGTGTTCGGCGAGGCTCCATCGTTGAGGCAGCTGCCGGTGGAAATGAGAAGACGGGCAACATTCATCAATACTTCAATGGCTTAGTGTGTGTGCTGTGACTAAATAGGTGTCACACAATCATGGACACCGCAGTGAAGTGATCCAGTGTAATAACACTAGCACTTACCGTGTGCTAACCTCTGCTAGTGAACCTGCATATGAGCCATGCCAGTGGCTACATGAACTTCTCATCACTCAAATAACCTGACAATGTATGGTGCCACTATAACCAGCCCACAATGGTTCATATAGACAAATGCTCTCATTATGAGGTTAAGAGGCTTGGCTTGCTGTGAAATTTACCCAGTTTGCACAGAGTTATAGTTAACCTACTTTTGCTCTTTCAAAGTTGGAGGGGGTAGCTGGCAGCTGCTTTTCATACTTTAATGCCAGCAGACTGATCTGTCTGTGAGTGAAACACCATAATGATGGACATACTTTTCAACGCTTTATTGATAATGGCTGTGCTTCTTGTTTGAGAAGGGGTATCAAAGTTGCTAATCGCCATTGTCGCTGCACGAACAGCTGCCAGGTGTGTGAGAGATCTCCATACTTGGAATATTCCAGTTATCCCAGTCACTACAACAGGTAAACCACATGAAAAGACTACTCGTGGTGATGACTTTGCTAATTTGCAACCACAAAATGCCATTTAAGTCACAGTGTGACAGGTTTAATGTTTTATTGACTGAGCTGTGTGGTATTGTAATAAAACTGTGGCTAATTCATCCCTATAAACCTTCTTCCTCAACCATTATAACGCACCAAACTGTAGCATCTCGATAGAATAGTAGAAATCCATAGGTACAAGCAATAAACAAATCAAAGTAGCCAATTACTGCAAACCATGCACCACAACAGAAAGCTGTTTGTTATGCGGTTGAATGTTGAAGACAGCTGTAAAAAAGGCAACTAAAGAATTATAGTTGTAGAAGAATAACAGACTTTGGATTTAGGAGTTGAACACTAAATAACAAAAAAAAATATTAAAAGGAAAAATGATTACTGTTTGGTAATTTACTCGTAACAGTACTAAAACATCAATATTTATATTTTATATGAAAGTGAATTTTCAGTCTTCAAATATGCATACATATAGGGATGCTATGACATCCTGCTCTGCTACAGGTGTTATCTTTATTCTGACATATCAGATCTCTGTTATGTCAGGTCCCTAAACTCCATGTACTAATAATCATAAAGGTGTAAACTAACTCAACCTAACAGGTGCAATAAAACTAAAAGGAGAGTGAAGGAGGTGTCAGTTGAGCACTGCTCTGTCCACACCCACGCAGTCCTCAGGCGAGGTTTAATCAGCCACAGTAAGTGAAAACACCTGGATGGACCAACGGGGTGTATGAGGACTTTAATGTCAGTGAAATGGCTTCAAACTCTGAAGTTCAAGAAAGAACCACTTTGCATTATCCTTCTCATCTGTGTCGCTTATATTTTTTGTATTTTGGGTTTTAATGTCACATATGCAATGTTTTTTTTGAGAGATGACTCTCAAATCAAGCATTTCAGAGTGTTTTGGAGGGCACTAAAGAGAGTTTTTGTACAGTCACAGCTGCAGTACAATGCAATGATAAGTAACTCGGACAAAAGACAAGTAAATAAGTGTACGTTCTGGATCTGCAGATCAACTATCTGTAACACATTTCAGCTCTCTGCAAGCTGATTAGTATAATGAATTGAAATGGATAGAATCCAGACTGCCTATATGAAGTAAAAATCCAAACACTTACTGTATGTATTTAATGTGCTAATGCATGCAAACTCATGCAAACTTTAAAAAGGTCCAATGAACTCACACCGAATCCACCTCCAACCAAGGTGGCTGCGTGATTATCTGCAGAGCTAAGTCACAGTAAATGCTAATGAAATCTCTCCTCTTTAACTGCTATAAAAGCTATACAAGACGTGACGCTTAACATTCAGCATGCTCTCCACAGAAGGCTTGTGGCAGCCTTAGCTTTACTGTTACCTTCACAGATTCGAACAGCTGAACAGTTGTTGTGTTTGAAAAGCCCAAGGTTGGTGCTGTGTGACACTTAATTGGGCCATCCTATTCAACATCTACCATTTTTGTCAGACAGACATGTTTCTCACTATACCAAACTGTGTATTGATTCAGTAAACTGTCTATTGATTCTAAAAGGCTGGGCATGTTTCTACTCTCCTGTCTTTCTGTCTCGTGCTCCCTTTCTCTCTCTGTCTCAGCCTTAAATTTTCCATCTTATTTGTGATGGCAGACAAACCACTTAAAGGGTGAAGCTTTTTAGAGTCAGGACTTTTGAGCATATGACAGAGCGCATTAGCTTTTCCACTTTATGCAGATATTGGCCCACTTTGTCACTAAAAAGGCGTATAGAGGACTATTTTTGCCCAATTCAAAGTGAGGAAAGTGTGTCATGACCCAGTAACACATAGTGAAACCTGTGTGAAGTCCTGCCGGATCGCTCCCTCATGCTATATCCTTTCTTGGCGTTAAACATTAATCATGATTGACAGATTGCCGTGCATTTGAACTCCTCCCAGAGGAGAATGCCATAAGTAACACCTTTTTAACAAGCACTCAAAATGAAATGGCTGTGTAGTCAGGAGTTTTTCTGGCAGATGGGGTCAATGAAAGGGGTGTTAATTCCTGTGGGTCTGAATGAAAACTAAATGCAGTCAACAGTGTCATACTCTAAAAACGGAAGCAAAACAATGTTTAAAGGACAGTATTTTGCAAAAGCCTCCCAGACTGCCCTGTCAAGTCTGTCTACAGTCACAAAGGGAAAATAAATTGTGAAAGTGCAGTTGCTCCAACACATGCATATCTTACTGTGCTACTTTGAATTCAAATTAAGGAAATCATTACTGAATGGTGAAAGTTGGCATTTACATTTATTCTAATGTCACTGTGCTCGGTATGAATTTAAAAAAACACATTCATCAATTAGGTTAACCGCTCTCTCTGTTTCTTCTGTCTGTGTTGATTTTTAGGAGGTTTTCACAATCGTCTCCTTTGACCAGTGTATTTTGAGTTCATACATCAAAACAGCTCTATTTTTTATGCTGAAGAAAGAGATTTTCTAGGCTTCCTGCAATCCAGACAAAGGACACAACAAATAGACATAGGCTATATTTCAATATCACAGAGTGACATAATGCCATCCTATTGCTCTGCAATTTTTATGGTAACCCCAGAAAGGTGGTAAGTTTTGCTTTGCTAAACTGTATAGTATATGAGTTTACAATTTGGTCCATATAGTCTTCTAATAAGCCCATGTGTATGTTATCATGTGTATGAATTTCATCCCTGCTACAGGACCTCAAGTCACCTAAAAAGGTTATGTTAATATTAAAAAGAATAGTTTGACATTTTATAAATTATGTCTGTCTGCTTTCTGTGAGAGTGAGAAGATTAATGCCATTCTCTCATTTCTGTATAATACATATGAAGCTAGCCAGCAGCCAGTTAGCTTAGCTTCAAAACACTGGAAACAGATGGCCTCACTCTGGTGGTACACATCACCTCCAGTAACACCACAACCTGTCCTTTCTACGCCATGGTTTTTACATGAATTAAACACATAATATATAGCAAATGAATGAGCGATGGTGTCAATCTTGTCATCTAACTCCTGGCAGCAAAATAAAAAAAACACACACATTTCCCTAAATGTCACAACAATCTTTTTTTTCCCAGATTGAAAGTAATGAAAATGACAGCAAACTGCTATTCATAAAACCAATTAGTGTCTTCCATTGTCTCATGTCATATCAAGACATTTTGTCTTGGTTTTGGTGTAAAAGGAACATAACAAAGATTCACACCAATGAGTGTTTCTGGTGCACTTTAAATTCTTCCATTAAAAATGAATGCATGTGTTAAATGAATTACTGAAGGAATGAATTAATTGTGTGTATTATACAAAGTGATTCTTGCAGTAGTACCTCCTTAACATTAAATTCAGGGGCGTCACATTTACATTACCTAATTGGGTACAGTTTTTAGCTATTTATGTGCTGGTTTGTTTTCTATGTTTAAAAAAATAAATATGCAAATAAAACCTAGAAGCAACATTTTAATATTTGCACCCTGAAGGCATGCACGCTGTGTTCAATGACATCTCTCGGTTAAAATGAAAACTACACTCTCAATATTGTTTGTGTGTTGTGTTCACTGTTGTTTCCCCACCAACAGTTCTCAGCCAAGTGGAACCATCTCCCATAGCATTTGGTGGAGGTGGAAGACAAGCTCTTAATCGGCTGTGTTATTGAATTATTGAATTAAAAGCTTAAGTACTCAGGGTGAGCATGTCAATTTTTCACAACTGAATGGTACACTGCTCATTCCATTTTCATCTGAATAGATCATTTGTGTATGTAAAATGTAGAAGAATGGAGGTATTACACAGATCAGTTTCATTGTCTGTAATTCCCTTTCACTGTGACTGTAATCATTCTGAGAGACAAGTCATATTCATCCAGCACTGCATGCTAGGCCTTAATCTGCATTCAGCTCCCCTCAACAACATAGCACTTTTTTCGTCAAGCAGCTGTACTGTAGTATAGTGTTAATTAAGAAAGGGTTTGCTTCAAAGCAATTTTTGCATAATTATGGCAGAAGTGGAAGTTTAACCTGCTTTACTTCCTTGTGATGTAAAACAATGATATAGTGTTAAGAAACTGAAGGAGTAAGTGTCGCAGCAAATGGTTCAACCCTTTTCTACTTGACATTCTGCTCACCTGTCTTCATCCCCCGTGTTCTGAAACCCTGGGACTGATACAGATAAAATGATGTGATGTTTCTGTCTGTATTTCAATGGGATGAGTTGCTGTGACCCACGCAATCTCCCTCTCAAAGAGTATTTCAACTTATGCAGATGAGCTCATCAGAGCTGCCTGCTGAGATGAGACATCTAGGTCTGGAATTGTGTCAATACCAGCACCAAAACAAATGCAAATCAAAATCCAAATTAATGTGTTTTCCCTGAGGAGAAACTGAGTCGTACTTATAGTCAGCTCTCAGTAGATGACAGGATTCTGTTATCCCGAGCTCATGAAAAACAAGGCATTCTCAAACCGCTCACCGAGCCAGGGTACAAAAGTCAGTGTCTCCAGATGGAGAAACTAAACTAAACTAAGTAAAAAGCAAAAAAACAGGAAGATATTGTGTGATTGTTTTACAGATGAAAAACAGGAAACAGTTTTACATTTCCAGGATTCCAGGAGTTTTGTGATCTATCTTGGTAAACATACATCCATGTTTGTGCCTAACCACTCTATATAGGCTACGTCGAGCAGTTGTAGTGGATATGCTCCAGCTTTTCTAAATAGTACTCTACCTCTCAGGTCACAGCAACATTTATGTCTCCGCTTGAATGAATACGAATCGGCTACATAAAAATCATGTTTGGTAAGAAATGAGTGAATGGAGGAATCGCAGCGGTTTGGGCTGTTCTAATATATCTGTGGACCGTGACCTTTTGTCACAACACCTACCTTTCCTACTTTTGATTGAATAGCAAATTGTGAACAATACATATAAATAGTACATATAAAGTGCCTCCTTGAATTATAACCTTGAAATTCTTCTAGTGAGGTAGGTTTTTTTTTACTTGTAGAATTCTCTTTTTTGTATCTACTTGCGATAACCTTTAATGCACTATTTGTTCAATCCTTTGCTGCTGCAATGACCCACTTTCCCCAACAGGGATCATTAAAATTTCATTTTCTCTAATCAAAGAATTCATTCCAAAAAGTCTTTGCTTGTAACTGTCGGTTGCAGCCAAATGTTAACTTCTTTGTTTTTGTTAGATTCATGTCTCGCCATTTGTCAGACACGTTCATAAATAAACCTTGTAATCACAAGCAGGCATTAATTGACAGCAGCTCTGATGACTTTGAATTTGAAGCATGAACTGGGTTTCCATTTTCACCTGATGATGCATATGTAAGCATTGAGCAGAGGAAGTCGACTCATCTTCTGTTGGGTGCACTAATACACAGTGCCCATTTTTATTTGACTTTTTAAATATAAATAGCTGTGTAAAATGTTGATTGTGATTTTCTTTTGAAGTCCCCCTAACTAGTATCTAGACTACTGCAGATGACATGTGCTGGTATACAGTATACAGTTGGCACGCTTGCAGAGTCGCTAACGCTTTTTGTCATTAACACGTATTAAGCACCTTGTAGACATAAATGCACTTCTCTCACATAAACACATGACAGCTTCAGAAGTTGTCACCAGTCAAAAATAATTGCCTTCCATGCACACAGTGTATACAAATTTAATAAAATACACAACAAGTACAGTAGCCCACATTCACGTGTAAGCTCAGCTTATTTTCACATAAACTGCAGAGGACAACAATAAAATTACAAATACATTCTTAAAAAACTGTTTTTTATAGGAACCTTAAATGGTTTTATGAAAAGGGACATTCCCTGTTGCACCACCATTAACAGTTCATAAGACACTTCACTTTTGTATTTAACGTCACTGATATGTATTTCAGTTGCCTGTGATATTCAAAGAGATGTTCCTTATACACTAAATGGAGACAGATAGCTTCACTGTACAAAAGCAGACAGGACTCAATAGCTTAACAGTAGCAATTTGTTCAACAGCCTCACAAAATTGGAGCTTGAAATGTGTAAAATACAGACATCTAAATTGACAGGTACAGTACACCGTGAAAACACTTGAAGTCAGGAAAGCACTGATTTCCCCCCAAAACCTTCACAGCAGTCAAGGACACATATTTCACTTAAACACAACAAGTCACAAACTCAAAAAAAAACCCAAAAAACATACAAAGCAGATGGTTTTTGGTTATACAATGCGTGTCTGGACACCTCTGTGGGTCAAAATAAATTCACCTCACCGGTCATTAATTTGTGATATCATCATCACACCCCTGGCAGGTGAGAGCGGGCGGGATCATCTGACCTGTCAGTTGCCAGAGTCCCGTGGGTCGAGAGCACAATCTGACCCCCCACACTCCTGGCTGATGACAGAGCTGTGAATGAGACTGCTTGACAGGGACTTCGGCCTGAGATCGCAGGTCAGGTAGGAGGGCTCCTCCAATTCAGTGTGCAGTGGGGAGCACTGGCCATCTGGAGGTCCATAGGCACTGATGTCTGAGCCGCCCTCCCTCTCTTCTGTGGACTCTTGGTTGGCCAAGTCCAGGGGCATACTACTCTTGGTGGGACTACTGGACGCAGATGGACTTTCCTGTAGCGGTGGGCTTAGCGCACGCTGCGATTTTAAGTAAGGTTTGACATTGGCCACAAGGATTGTGCTGTCCCGCTGTTCCTTTCCAAACGTGCTGAGGGTTTTTCTGCTGCTGCAGCTGATGGTGCCATAAATCTCTGTCTCTACCATGGCATCCATTCCCACAGGGATGAAAAGGTTGGTGCGATTATCGGCGCTGTCTGCTTGGCTTCCTACCCGTAACTTTGGCATCCAGCATCTGTCAGAATGTCCCAGTGCACGACATTCATCGGTGCAGTGGACTGATTTGTCTTGCTCTGCAAAAAACAGTTAAACATTTGTTATTGGACCCTGCTGGGGTAAGAGTAAACAAGCTAGAAGAAAATGTAGATGACATTTTGAAGGATGAGCAGCAACGATAAAACACTCTCAGCCAACACAAATTCCAGTGCTATTCTTACAATCCTACCACCAACTTTAGCATCTTTCTTGAAATAAGTTATTAGGTATGCATCACTAGAATATTTTCAGAATAAAATAAGAACCAGCAGCCTGTTGCAACAGTTACTATATAGAAGAGTTCGCATTTAGCAGTGTTTTGATATATGAACATTGATATATTTCTAGTGCAGAAATCACTCAAAATGCAGCCTTAAAATAACAATGCTGTGCAAAAAACACACAAAAAAAGTTTATTTAACTTTTTTTTCTTTTGCTGGTCAATGTAGCAAATAAGTGAGTCAACTTATTTGTGAAACCTTTTCCCTCGGCTATTCTCAACAACGTGTGTAGGTGTTTCCTGGAAAATATCATCTGGTGCAGAGGAAGTGATGTGTTTCTCATTTACATTTCCAGCAGCAGCACTTTGTGTGGAATTAACAGAAAAACAACTGTGAAATTTGCATGAGCAATTTGCATGAGTATGAGTGATATTCACTATTCTCCGATCAGTGACTTGGTGCTTTGTTAGAATATTGTAGGTTATAATTCAATTTACAGCTCATTGTTTTCAATTGCTGAAGAATTTTTTCAAAGAATTTATAGATAAGCATGTTGCAGGTTTTCATTTTGGATAAATATATCAGATAAATAAATCAGAAAGAAATCTGATAAATATATACAATTAAAAAATCAAGGTGAAATGTGATTTTGGAAATACCATTTCTCGCACAAACACTCATTACTTTGACCTTTTGATAATTTTCCTAATTACTTTGAGGGACTCTGGTGTGTTCTCAGCAGCTCGTTTGCATGTCCTGCCCATTTTTCATCTCACATTAGCGAACATATAACGTGACCTGTCCTTGCTAGAAAAGGACCTTGTTTACCACAAGCAGTGGTCAAGGGTTTCCTCTTCCAGCAGGAAACACAATGACTTTTTGACATATGAAACCAGGAATAAGTGAAAGTCAATTCATCTATATTCCTCTTTAAAAGCAAATCTTGATGAGCTTTAAATATAGCATAAGTGTTTCCTCAGTGCCACTAGATTAACAGTACTTGTAGCAGAATTGTATATTGAAGGGGTGATCGTTTATGTCATGAAAACACCCAACCTTTTATTATTGACAACATATTCTTGATTGAAGTGGCTTCCTTGATTATTCCATGACTGTAGTAGCTTCAGCTGCATTAGCTGATGCTGAACACAAAGCCAAACGCCACAGGACTGTACAACACGCGTGAGTGGCTGCGCATTAGTGTCAGTAGTAAAAAGTGGAGCAATGGGTAAAGCTCTATCTTTGTGCCATAACTCATGTCTTTTACATTTCACACCACATCTACCTGGTCGACATGAAATAAGCGCAGAGCGAGTGACACACAGAAGGAGCCAATTTCCATGGTGTTATGATGTAGAGGGTTTGGGTTTTTTTTTCTGTAACTGTTAAATTATGCTATCAAAATGAACTTGACAATGATGCATCGGGGTATTTTGCGTGTAGCTGCATAAAGCGAAATGTCAAACACGTCTTTGTAAATTAATTGTAAAGTGACGGTTTCCCTTCATTTGTTCTACAGGAAAACAAAGCTGCAATTTCATTTGTAAAAGCATAAAAGTAATCTTCTGATGACTGATGTAACTTTAATAAATGGGTCTTCTTTCCTGCGATGCCATGTGGTTGTAATGACATCTAGATTTTTAGGTTTTTGTGCATTGTGTTCTGTCGAATGACTTCACCCATGTGGAATGAATGATCGTAAAACACATCACACACTGCATCTACAAAGTGTCCCCCTATATACAGGTGTCTCTCCCACAGGAGCCAAACATTCCTCATAAAATATTATGACAGAAAAGATACAAAAAAATGATCACATCTAGATACAGTCACACAACGCTTCACGTCTAGTCGCTCTCATAAATCTGTCTCCTCCCATGGAAACCACTAAATTCCATCCAAAACATTAAACCTGTTTTGTTTGTTTTTGTTTTATGGGAGTAGCTGCAATATTTCATCTAATCACAACATGACTTGATACTACACTGATCAGCTTTCATAGCTTTGGTCTATAAATAAGGCTTCTCCATCTTCCTCACATGCCATTATGTGATATCAAAGACAATGAGCAGCAAGTGACTAACTGTGAACAAGGCACTTGATCTTTTTCAAACCTAGCCCTGATGAGTGTGAGAATATCAGCCTGGAACAAGGGGAAGCTCCACATGATGGGGCGCTTCCTAGAAGAAGGCGGGTGGGGGTGGGCAGGGGGATCCTCTTCTTCAAAGGCAGCAGTACCTTTCCTTACACACTAGCCTCGGCCAGTTTGCTGGAGGATGCACAAACCCAAAGGAAGGGAAGTTCAAAACAAAAGAAAAGCTACCATCTCAGCACCACAAACCCCCAAGAGATGTGAAAACCAGCACCATGTGCCACACTGCCAGCTCATTTGCAAAGTACAGGCCACTGCTATCAACTAGTGCTGCTCAAGTCCATGAACACCCACACAAACACACACACCCACCCACACACATGCTCGCAGCCATAGGACAAAATGGACCTGTTAATTATTCTACGACTGGATGGAGATTTAACACTTTACACAGGGCTGTTAATGTTAAACCGTAACTGTTTTAGAGATTTCATAAAGAATGCTTACATTTAGTTAAAGTGAGAAGCAATTCTACATTTTTATTATGTAGATTTTAAACAGGCCTATCTTTATGGACTACAGTAATTTCTTGAGGACATGATGTGTTTTAATGTGTGTAGTAAATTGTTCTAGGATAATGGGTGTCATTTTGATCTAATTGTAGGTAAAGCCACTGTGTTTTGTTCTCATATGTTGCCTGTGATAGATGTTGTAAGTAAAAATGTTTGATTTAAAATGAAATTGTCACAGTATTTCTTTTTGCTTGCATTATGGCAACACATTGAATCGTAGCACCAATATTGCAATATGTATTGCATGACCTGGAATATACCAGTCCTACAATCTTAGAAAGGTCGCACATTTTATTATATGTAAAACCCTCTTCCTCTTCTGCTCTCATATGCAGGCTGTCATTATGTGGATGTAGCTAGCTGTGGTTGGATGTGCACACTATCTTCTTTGGCTTTACATAAAGAATATGAACATGAAAACAAACCAATAATATAACAGATGCAAATTTGATATAAATTTCTCAACCTTGGAGACATTGGTATCTGGTTAAATAATACATTAACTATTATATGAATAGTGCTCATTTATTGAAAGCAAAGTGGTTAAAAATGACATGAGTCTAATAAACAATACATTCAGTAACCTGCTTTGAATCTGTAAGAGGTGATTACTATTGGTGAAATTAAGTCAATTTCAAGGATCTGGATATTAGCAGTCCTCACTTCTGCATTCATAATTTTACCTTTACTTTGGAAGGTTTTGGAAAGTCTGTTGACACTCTTCAAATGGACAATAGTTTTCTTTTTTTTAAGGCACCTTGACTGGATTTTGTCTATACTACACTTAAAGTCTCGGTACAACTATATTGTTCAAATATAATGTTTCTATGCTGCCGCCTTGACCAGATCTCGCTTGAAAAAGAGATAAAATAATCTGATAAAATAAGAATATATAAAAATGAGATAAATGTGACTCATACGTGGTACAAATGTGGACAGTTAAATGATTTCAAAAACATTAAATCACAATGATCATTACTGTGTTTTTTCGTTATATCAAGCAGGTCAGGGGCTACTTATCCAACTAAACAGGTGTAGTGATTATAACGTCTGCAGTAAAGTAAAAGGAGAAAAGTCTGTCTTCTTAATAACTAATTGCAAGTGCATCAGCCCATAACTGTGCCTATGTACACACATAGTATATGCCATCTTTCCGAAACTAATTTCTAGGCTGCATGCTGAGATTCTTTTTTCCCTGTCATGTTACATATTATGTGAACTTACACTGTTACATTCACAGCATAAACCATTCTGGTGCTGTCTTTGTCAGGACCAAGATCAAGAGAAAATATGCATTTGAGTTCAAAATGCATTTTACATCAAAAGGGAGAACTAAATGATGGCTTTGATTTGGCAAAACCGCAACGCAGATCCTGCGTATTATAAGTGCTGCGCTTTGAAGCATCTACACCCCAGATTACAGTTCTGTGCCCCGC
This sequence comes from Datnioides undecimradiatus, assembly GCA_008933995.1. NCBI lineage: Eukaryota > Metazoa > Chordata > Actinopteri > Lobotiformes > Datnioididae > Datnioides > Datnioides undecimradiatus. Next base: position 8,428,744 of record WARS01000036.1, on the reverse strand, counting down.
ACATTTGTGTTTCTTCGTCTTTCTTCTACCGCCATAGAGAAAAGTATTTTTTAGGCACAGATACGCAAGGCCAGAACAATAAGCATAAGCAAGGAGAAGCAGAGAGATGCTGAATTCATTTCCATGGTACCTATCACCACTGCAGAGGAGCGAGCAGATGATGCTGATGCAAAGGGATGTATGTGCTTAGAAGGTTGAGCAAAAACGCAGAAAGGTATTTTTTGCCATTGTGCTATTTGTCTCACCATATAACCAGAAGCAATTTAAGGATCATGTTTGCATGTTTATATAACATTCAATTCATAGTGCTTGTAAGAGATAAAGATTTAGATTCTGTCTCCTGCCACAATAATCACACCTTTATGATCACATGTTGTAATTTATCAGTTGACACAATGTATTAAATTTAACTTTTAACTCCATGCAACAATTTTGAAAAAAAAAAATCAATGTATCACAGTACTGTTCATAGCTTTATCATTTATACTATTTAAAACAAAATTGCAGAGGGAGGAAGATGAGGAAGTAAGGGTGCTTTCATCTATTGTGCCTGTCATTGGCTTTCCATTTCCATTTTCCATTCCATCACTGAATAAAATTTGTTGAATAATAGCTCTAAAATTACAGAGTTACACAATGGTCTTATATAGTCCACTGCATTTACATAGTCACATAATAGATTCATGACAAAGTGACAAAGTAGCTGTGATCTTATGGGCAACTGTGAATGGAACAATAACATGTTCTCAAAAACAAAGAAACTGCCTGCCCATTATAAATAGAATCAGAGAAAGCCTAGCAACATACCCACTGTGCATCTGGTGTCTGTGAGAGTGAATAAATATTCAGAGTGCATGATAGTGGAAGCTGCACAGGTGCATATATTACCTGTATCAAAGCAACCAGGAGACTAGAGGGATGGTAAAGGTAAAGACATAAAAGCAATACTACTTAACCCGCAAGCTTTTGTGTTGGTGCATTTGGAACAAAAATTCTGTGGTGTCTCCATTTTGGATAATAGCGCTATCTTGTCAAAATCTGCACAACAGCGGCTTTGTTGTTCAATAAATGTACCTGTATGTATGTGTGTGTGTGTGAGCAAGAGACAGAAGGAGTGTGTGGGTTGGAGGGTGATGTTTTTGTGTGATCAGGTCGAACGCACGGTGCATAATGTAGATCTTCCATCTAGCAGTCAGCAGACAGTGACACCATTTTAATGTTGAACTGGCCAACCCAGAGAGAAAAAAACCAGTCAAGCTAACCATTAGGTTTGCTCCTTAACTAAATTTCTCACGTGCAAACAGAAGAGGCATTAGCAAACCCTATTGCCACTATTGCCACAAACCCTATTAATATTAAAAGCGACGCCTCACATCTTTGCATTTCTCTTATCTTACGTATGCATGTCTATAAATTAACTGACATTCCTGTCAAGCAGGCATCAGTGCTGCACATGTAAATATTCAGTCTCACATGCACTAAACATCTCTTTCAATATGTGTCCATTTGATTGGCCTTAGAACTTGGGCTGAATCAGATTCAGAAATGTGCTGCGAAAAAAAATTGTGATTGAATTTACACCTCCCACAGAGTCAAGTTTGGTCTGCCATAATTCCAGCACACACACAGCACACACACTCACAGACAGGCACACACACACACACACACAAACACACTTGCACATACATACAAAAGTGAGACAGAGAGAGAGAGAGAGAGAGAGAGAGATTCACACATCCTTCTGGCAGCCGCAAGAGTGTTTCCATCTCTGCCCTCCTGAGCATGCCACAAACAAACAGTTCATAGCAATGTAAATGGTGTGGAAAGTACTGCACAGGGACCTGATGACCAGAGCTATTCTCTTCCAAGGCTCACACAAGGAAATGAGAAACATCACCACTTCACTCAAGTCCCCCATTATCTTTTATCTTACCAGGGAGAGTAGCTTTCATATTTTCAGTTTATATCCACACAATAGCTAAATATATCAGTCCCTATCAGGTCAGGCAGGTTGCAACAGATTGACAATCATCTCTGATTATACTCCTGGCAGTGTGGATCCTCTCAGATTTGTGAAATAAAATTTAACATTTCTATTTTCAGTCATAAAGCAAAGCTCCTCTGAAAACAGTGTAACCACTGCAAACCTGATAATAACTGAGAAAATCTTTCCAAGCAAAAGGTGGAAAGACTCTTGTCATGTTGCACCAGAAATACCTGTCATTTTGCGCTGCAAGTGTCTATCATGCTTTCTTGTCTCTGTCGTGTTATTCAAGACATGCATGCAGTGAATCTGTGCTCAAATAATGACGTGATCAAAAGAGACACAGACGGAGGTACACTTTGCCATGCATATGAGTTTGTTTGATGGCAAAATCAGACAGAAGATGTTTGAACGTTCTACCTTCAGCCAATGGACTCTTTTATCCTGTAAAACTACCATCTACCTTCCACTCTGGTGCCTTCACTTCAGCTTTGAAACACAGCTCAGGCTGTCTGCAATGTAAAGTGGTATAAGATAACACTACCTGCAACTATAATCAATCTGGATTTACTGCTTCTGTGTTAAATATTTTTGTGTGTCCTCTGCCCCAGGGGCCAGTGGACCTCCACTTAAAACACCAGACAGATGCATGCATGTTCTCAGTGCATAAAGTATAAACAATGTCTAGTACAAGAGTCAGTTAGACATCTTCAAGATGTCAGGAAGAGAGTGCATCCACTCACCCTGTTCAAAAGGCTGGCCATTAACTGCTGTTGCTTTCATCTTGAGGGTCTCCCTAGCAGACGTGTCGCAGTGTGAGCCTTTATTAGTATCCTGGTCACTATCAGCCTGGTCACTATCACCATGGCCACTGTCTCGGAGGCTTGCTCGTTCTGCATCCTTAAATGTTGAGCTGCGGCAGAATAGAAGAAGAGAGAGAGAAAAAAAAACATAACTTGCTATTACCTCTGCGTGAGTACTGCTATTTGATAGCCATAGTCAGCTGGCTTGATACAAGGATGAGGAAGCTAAATGCACTGGTCAGGAAGCATTTGGATGAAGCTCTTACCTTTGAACAAATGGCTGCCTGCTGCCAGCATAATTGGGTTCTGAGGGAAAATTTTCCGTCTAGAAATGAAAGGAAAATAATATTTTGCATTGGCCAAAAGTTTCATGCAATTTTCAACAATAGCCCGAGTAACATGAAATTCAAACTGGAAAAGAAATAGTTTGAGATTCTTATTTCTTTATTGGATGACCTGAAAGATGTCACTAAAAGCAACAGAGCACCTGCCAGTATTGACGGCATGATAAGAACAAATCTCCATCGTGACCATATGTGACTCCTTGGCAAGGCAAAGGAGCAAAGCATTAGCCACTGTCACCAGCATCCTTTTTTTCCCCCATCTTGAGAATAATGTGTTTGTGTTGATCACACCCACATACCCTAGTGACTGGTGACAGTGCCAGGCCTTGTCATCTGTGTTATCATCTCCAAATGAGACTGTCTGTGAGACTGTCCTAGATATTTACATCGTTTACAACAGATAATTCTGCTGTGCTAAACATCACGACAAGCCCATGCTGTCAAATTAGCATGTTAGCTGGCTCGTGGATACAACCCCAGCATCTCTACAAGGCATGGCTGGACCCTATTAATGGCCTTATCGTGCCAACTTTGGATGCGGATGGGTGGATCTGGCCCATATTTGTGGGGAGCGAAAAATGCGATTGTAAGGTTATGCTGTGTGCATCTAGCTGTCTGGTGCACATTGGTTCAGTAATGTGATCGGACAAGCTGCTCAAACACCTGTCCAATCCCACATTTCAGGCAGGGTTTTGTTTTCACTCTATAGCAGTGGATCTGGCAGGGTCACAGCAGCCTTGTTCAAGACTCACACTGTTTGCATGCCTAACTGAGAGGACTTTCTCATTATGCAGACCACCTGTACCATTTTGCAAGAGAAGACTTACAATGGAGCACTTTCTTAAATGATTCTGATTCCTGAAATGCATCGCAAAAGACTGTCTTTAGTGAAATGCAGTTCACAACACATTAAAACATTCCAGTGCTAAGTTGCTGGATCATGCAGAGAATATTTCACTGTCATAACAGGAAAGAAAAAGCGATAATAATGATGTCTGCTCACAGTGACAGAGTTTCTCTTTTTCAGTCGATTACTTTTCTTTTGTCAGATTTGTGTGGCAAAGCAGCGTGTGCAGATAAGCAAGAATAAAGGGCAGATAAAGAATACAGTGCAAGCAGCATCCTTACCTGTATCACTGACATCCTATTCGCTGGAGTGTCTGTGCTAAGCCCCGCAAAGCTGGAGTGGCAACCTGCCCTGGGGACTGTCAGGCTGTTTGGGGTGGTTTTCAGGTACATGACCTCTGACCTGGGCAGTGTGAGTGGCAGAGGGCTCTGGTAGTCAAAACATATTGGTGAAGTGATGAGAGATGGGCTGCTCACCACATTCATTCTGCTCCCAGAATCTCTCTCCTCCATCTCACTCTGCACCAGCATGATGTCACTCTTGTTGATCCTTTTCTTTTTGCCTTTCCCCACTGGAGGATTGGAGTACTCAGCCATGCGGCAGTTATAATTCCCAGTCTCCTTATCTTGATGCTTGGACTTGACAGCGATGGCGGTCATGACTGCTAAGAGCATGACAGAGATAATGCAGAGGGTAACTATGAGGGGCAGGGATACATCCCAGTGCTGCTGTTCCCCGCTCGCGCTGGAACCCCCTCCTGCTGCCGTTTCCGTGTTCGCCTTAATGACCAGCTTAGCCACGGCAGATAAGGGGGGCTTGCCATGGTCAGTTACCTTCACCACCAGCTCAACTACTGGGGCAACCTCTTCCCAAAGAGCATGGGCAGTCCTGACCTCTCCTCCCACTGGATCCATCTCAAACAGGTGCTCGTCATTTCCCTCTGTGATCTCATAGGTCAAATGGCCACTCTCTCCGTGGTCATGGTCCACTGCTTTCACTGTAGCCACAATGTATCCAATACCAACATTTCTAGGCACTGGGATTTCTGCTGTATCATTCAGCAGAAGGGGGAGAATAATAACTGGGAGATTGTCGTTGACATCAAGGACATTGACCCTGACGGTAGAAGTGCTCTCCATGTGAGGGGATCCTCCATCTTTAGCTTGAACCTTGAACTCAAAAGATTTTGTTTGCTCGTAATTGAAAGACCGTGAGGCATATATGGCTCCATTGGTGGGATTTACAGACACGTAGGTGTACACTGAAACATCCCCGATATGTGATGGCAGAATGGAGTACGACACTGTTCCGTTGCGACCAACATCTGGGTCGTGGGCCAGAACGGAGCCCAAATATTCCCCTGGGATGTTGTTCTCAGGCACCTGTAGCACATACACTGTCTTTGTAAAGCGTGGTGCATTGTCATTCTCATCCAAGATTTTCACAGTAAAGGACTTAGTGTAGTTCAAAGAAGGGATCCCATTGTCTCTCGCCACTATTGTTACATTGTATTCATCTTTTATTTCCCTGTCCAGAGGTCTGTCTGTGAGCAGTGTGTAAAAATTATCATTATTTTCCTGCAGTCTGAAGGGTACGTTTCCCAGCACCCTGCACTGAAGTTGACCATTTCGGCCAGAATCTTTATCTGTCACTCTCACCAGTGCTATGACAGATTCTGGAGGTGCTGCCTCACTGATGGCTCCCTGCCGAACAGAGACAAAACTTATTATTGGTGAGTTGTCATTTTTGTCAAGTACTTTGACAGTAATTTTACAATGGCCTGGTATTGGGTTGGGTCCCAGATCCTTAGCCTGCACGTCAAACTCTATGATTGGATTCTCTTCATAGTCAATTTCTCCCTGGACCTTAATGACGCCAGTACTGGGGTCAATGGAGAACAAATCTTGGATTCTCTCTGATGCATATCCAGTAAAGGAATAGACCACCTGCCCGTTGCTTCCCTCATCTTGGTCAGTGGCGTTTAAATCTATGAGTACTTTTCCAGGGGGTGAATTCTCTGGAATCTCAATCACATAGGAGGATTTTTCAAAAACGGGGCTATTGTCATTCGAATCAGTCACCCTGACGTTGATTTGCATGGAGCCTGATCTTGGATACTCCCCACCGTCAATAGCTGTGAGGAGAAGGGTGTGATGACTCTGATCCTCCCTATCCAGAGGTCTCTGAACCACCAGCTCTGGATATATAGTCCCGTCGCCCCTCACTTTTAAATCCAAAGAAAAGGTGTTGTAATCATCTCTTGTGACCTGGTAGGTTTTTATCCCATTTTCCCCAGAATCTGAGTCATGTGCAATAGTCAGTGGGAAGCGCGTCCCAGCAGCTGCGTTTTCTGAAATATCAATATTAACATGATCTGAAGGAAAACTGGGCGAGTTGTCGTTTATGTCCTGTATGTCAATTTTGATCATGCATATTTCCTTGTCATTGGCAAACACCTCCATGGAAAGCTGGCACTTTGGGCTGCGCCTGCATAACGTTTCCCTGTCAATCCTTTGTTTGGTGAAGATTAGTCCACTCTCCGGGTCAACATCCACCAGATGTGGTGCAGAATTCTCCAGTACTCTGAAGTTAGATTTTTTCCCTCTCTCCATGGTCCCATATCCGGCATCTTTTGCTATATTACCTATAACAGTACCAGGTCCTTGCTCCTCCGGGACAGAATAATTGAGATTTTTCAATGTCAGGGCTTTAACCCACAGCAGAAAGAAAATGGGTACAGAGAGACGCATCCCTTCAACTGGATATGCGGTAGTGGCAGACAGAAAAAAAATCCTCGTTGACTTTCAACCTGTTGATTACGGCAAACCTAGAGGACTAAACCCAAACCAGGCATGTGGTTGACGCCGATCCCACACTAATTGGATATTAAATCGAGCTGTGAAGGGTTATTGCCTTTTAATCGGTATTTTAACCTCTTTCACATACCGTTCGGCTATGATGAACTCTTTCTGTAAACAAAGATGACCGCCCGACGACACCTAATGCATGAATTAAAGATCAAATTCAACATAGTGTACGAGAGAATGCTTTGTTTTTCCTCACGGGGGGACTTAATGAATAATCGATGACTATAAAGTATTAATATTCCCTACTGCATCCAAGGTTAAAGCGTTTGAATCTCTGTGGTGAAGGTTAGACCGTAGCTTACAAAAGCGCATTGCCCTCATGCGACATCTACACCTAGGCTACAGCAAATACTGACATGCCCGTTCAAAATGCAGCATTGTCCGATGTTACCATTCACGATGCATTTACTTTTTTTCCTGTGCGGCACACTGTTGCATATGGGTTCTGCTCGCGTAGCGTATACCGTCTGCCCATGCCACAAAGTAGAATAAAAGCAGGATATAGAGCTGTTAATCCCGTCCAACCTTTTGTGTTCCCGTCATTCAAGAGCATCTATAGCACGGCTGCGACTTTTGCCCGATGATTGTCCTATAATCAGTCCAGTAATCCCATAATCCAGTCCAATTGGACCCAGTGCTCTTGCATCCTTCATTCGGACAATGCTCATCTGCACTGCCCCCGTGAACGTTGCCAAAAAACACACAGAAAAAAAGAAAAACGCGAAAAAAAGGGGGAGCAGGAAGATTTCAGATAATCAAAATTAATCGCTTTTCCTGCGCTCAGTTCTCTCCGCGTCAACTGTTGAAACCTGCTCCCTTCGCAGTGAGATCTGACTGGAATCCTCTCGACGCCTTTATAACAGACTCCAGTGTCTTTCTTGGTGCATTTAACATAGTTTCTGATCGTCTTCCAGCAAATGAGTGAACAGTGACAGATCTTGCCTTGGGGGGGTTTCTCCAATAGGTCTGGCAAGATCGCATGAAGAAGGGCTGTTCTAGTGCTACGTGATTCATTTACTGATGTGCGCGCACAGAGCAGCAGCATCAGAGGGAAAACGTGCTGGTGGATGTTGCTCCTAATACATGTGGATGTGAACTGGGGGATTATGAATAGATCGATGAAACGTGTTTGGCTGGGATGTAGTAGAGGCAGTGCGGACTTGACAAGTGGTCAATCTATGGGAGAAGTGGATCAGATGTGCATCACGGTGTGGAAAATGTAAAATTAAAGATGACATTAAAAAAAGAGATTAACCTGGTTTCTTCCCCTCAGAGTGGTATGTTCTGGGTATCAATGGAGCTCTTTGGATATTCAGAACTAAAGATTTTTATCAATAATTGAAAACAATACCACCTGTCTCCTTGTTATCATTATGAGCCAGAGGATAGAATAAAAGACAGACCGTGGGTGTTTTCAGGATAATCTCTGTAAAGGACATAAGAGAATTACTTATGCCTCTGAAAGAAAACAAGGCTTATTTCACAGCTCAAATATCACAGCTGTTGGTATAACCTGCCTTCTGCAGCTATCACACTTGCCTTCAATAGCCTATCCACATCAATCTCATATCTCATATTGAAAAAGATGGACTGACATTTAGTTCACTCAGCATTTCAACAATATGACATTTGCATTTTCATTCTCACTTGACCAGATCTCAGCGACGCATGGGGCTCCTTGGTGATGCACGTACCCTGTGCAAGTAACTCAGAGAGGAAGCTGAGTCAACATTAGGGCAAGAACTGTGTGGCCTGGTTCCTCATTTAATTCCATGTTGCCCAGGATCTAAATCAACCTTGAGTTGTCCCCGAGTTCATTTCCATTGTCTGAAACATGGCTGCTTTCCTCCTCTGGGGAGCATCAACTTTGCCTGGCCAGGGTGCAGCCTGCATAAATTGGCCATTTCTGCAGGTAAGAGATAAGGACAACAAAGGGAAACTAATTATCATTCACTCTATGTTAAAACCTCAGGAAAGGACCGCTATTGACAACTGTGTCTGCATTGTCACAGTCATACCATTTAATGTGATCTGAACTCTAAATGAGAGGGTGGTTCATATTTCGCATAAATAGGCCACATCCTAATGTGTGGCTTTGACTGCCTTGTTTTTGTAGAAGCTGACGACTTTGTCATGGATAACTTTCTCTAATGAGACCATTGCACCTGCCCTGGAATGAACCGCAATCTCTGCTGCTTTTGTTGGCACTAAAAACACTTGGATTGCATTGGTTGTTTCATGACGAATTGATTTTTACTTGAAAGCACATTATTCTGTTGGTGTAAAATCATACCTGTCGTAATTTACGCAGAGGTTGAAATGACAGACAGTAAGCTATGCTCATTTAAGCATAGGCACAACTATCTTGGCATCTCTTTCATGTGACTCACTTACCACTCGGCACAAGCATGATTAGAGGTGAGATTAAGTTGTTTATCATTCTGTTTTTGTGCCTGTTGATGGTTGCACCACACCTCGTGCAGCACGCTGGAATACTGATGGTGCTGAGTGGGAATGATCATCAACACAAGTCGCTGAATTTAGCCGCAGAGAAGATGCATGAGAGAACAAGTTATGTTTGGAATAAATTTCACCATGAAACATTGTGTCAACATTTTAATTTCACACACAACATGTACAGCAAGGTTTTTTAACTGTTAAACAGGATTTTAAGGACGTTCATCTGTTAGAGGGGAAAAGTAAGGTGATGCACAACTACAACAAAAGTTAGAATTAGCAAAGTACATACAAGTAAAAGTTAATTAGAACTAATCCTACTACCATCATGTGATAAATAATGCTATACAATTTCTTACAGCCCACTGCCATATCTCTTGTGATTATGATCCATTTCCCTTCATAATCTATGCACTCCTCAGCAGAGTACCCAATTTAAAGGGTCAAGGTGTCAAAAAATCCACCTCTGAAACCTCTGCATCCTGCCCAGTACAACTGATAAATATATGTAAAAGCTCACCAGCAGCATGTTTTGCAGAAACAATTTTTCAGTTACCTGGACAATCCACAGAACATACTGTGAATATATCTAGGACATTGTTTCTAGAAAGACATTTGCTGTTGCATGTAATTTTTTAAATGTTTCAACCACCTGAAACAAAATGATATGCTCTACAAGGGCGCTAGCAGAATGGGACAATGTCAAAGTGCAGCAGATACAACTGAAAATACATAATGTGCATGGGTCAGTATCAGAGGCTAGTGGGTAAATGTTTATGTTTATGATTGTTTAAAAATGTTATTTGTTATGGGGCTGGTCAGTTACATTTTCATTGAATCAGTGTTTACAGTGCAAAATGTGTTTTTCTTAATTTTAAGGATAAATATGGTGAAATTCTTTATTTTCTTAGAAAAACCCAACTGTATAGATTTTCTAGTAACATTTATAGACTGTATCATCCCTGCCTGTTATTGAGTGATTGGAGCTACACTGTCAACAAGGATTCATAGACATTACATTTTAATAGAACTGAATGTTTTTGTAGTAACAGTAAGAGTCCCATCTGTTTGTGGGTCTAGGCAAAAAAATCATTTTGGTTAAGGTTGAGACTTTACTCTTTTTCTAACCTTAATCACCTGCTGTGAGTGGCTAAACATAACCATAAAATAGTTTAAGAGCAGATATATTGTTGTGATATTAAATATTTTGGCAGAAGGCAACTGAAAACTCTTTTCAGTCAAGACTCTACTGATTAATCCTTGTCAACACATTGGGAACATGCCCAATACGTTAGTTAATGACATTTCCTCATTATACTAATAGAAAATGTGATCCAACCTGGCATTAGGTTTCCTTCAAAACATATCTACTGTTGCACATTAGTTGTACATATACATTGTTTCTCTGACACAGTTGAAGTTGCAGGTTCCTTTATTAAGATGATCACGGATGTTGTAATTTATTTTCAGTTGACTGCTGCCATAACCGAACAACGTACCAAACGTATATTAATCCACAGCTGTAAATAGGCCCCCAACAAATGTCCTATTTACTCCTACTGGGGTAATGTTGGATTAACATATATGCATTGTACATGTATCACAATCTGAAAGTGTATATTGGCTTGGTTTGTAGATTCATTCTGTAGGTTAACACTTCTCATGTGGGTCTTCCACATCCACCTTTACAGACACAGCCACTGGCCTGACTATGGAAGCAACAAAATGAGCTTTTCACATCTCACAAGCCTTGTTATCATGATACATGTCGAATAAATTATTTTTGTTACAGACCAGCTGTGGATTTGCATGTGAATACAAATCCTCAAGGGTCAATGTGCCAATTCTCCAACATTTCAATTCTGAATCAAAACCCAGGAGTCAAGGCGCGCTCTCCAGAGTGTATGGGTTAAAGTGTTGATGTTTTTGCATTAGATTTGTAGAGAAACTCTCTGGGGCTCCAGGAGCTAAGTCAACCTTCTGCCAAACTATCAAAACTGAAAGTCTGGCTTGAAAGTGTTGTGGATTCTTCATAGCATCCAGTGGAATTTTAGTTGGTGGTCGGTAAGATGGGTTAAATAAATTCTAAACCTAATCTGCATTTGTGGGGGAAGGAGCTGAGAGTGTGACTGTCTGCTGAGAATGTGCCTTTTAAAGGGTTTATGCAAATATGCACCTAAAAACTCTCAAATTACCTGCTCATCAATCAGTCTGGAAAACAAGCGTGTAATACGCTGCTCTGATCCAAACACAAAACACATTAGGATTGTAAAACTAACGGGTACTTTCTGGAACAGAATTCACATTCAATTCACATCAAACATTTGCGCCTGGACTCATGAATACAATTTTGAGTAAGAAGAAAACAAACACCATAAACTGTGATGCATTAACAGACAATCCTTTGAGCTTCTGCACAGACAATAAATCAAAGGCAGGGTCTGAACATACAGCGATGTTTTCCTGAAGGCAAGTTCCACTGCTTTTAAATGATACAAAATTTTAAAATGTCAGGTCAAACATGCTAAATAATCACTGTTAGGCTGGAAGACTCTAGATCTTTAAATAAAATGCAATCACTTACAGTCAAATATTATTATCTTCTTCATCTTAAGTTGTAAATGAGAGATGGTCACAATATTGTAATAGTGCCCAAACACACACACATTGTAAACATTTCAGCCAATCCATACTATTTACCATTTAATCAAGTAGGTTTTATTAAGGAATGTGGATTCGTATTACAAATTAGTCCAGTAATTGTAAATAGCCTGTGCTGGAAAGACTACAGTATTGCAGTTGTCAGGAAGAATCACCCTCACAGAAATACATTGATTATTCATCTCAGTAATGACCTCATGTCCTAACTTGTTAAACTGCAGTAGTAACGCACCTACAGTGTACCTTCAGAGGCCAAAGAACGGTTTGCTGGTCTCATATTTTAAGACAAACACACATAGAAATAACAAAAGTGTCTTTGTCTTTTACAATCATGTGAATATCATTTAATAGTTCAGCTTTAAACCGTTTATCAGCAGCTCAGGTTCTGTCTAACAAGCCTGCTGTACTGCCATCAAGGCACAAGTCACAAGCAGTCAGCTCTAACTACAAACCATTCAACACCTTAAAATATGTGCTGCTAAAGATAGGACTCCCCCTCATTGGGAACAAAGAACCAGAGTCATGTATGACACCTCATGTGACAACTGGGTAAATCACTAAATTGATGAAACCTTGGACAACGGACTGAATGTACACACGAAATAGACATCACCTGTTTGTGAACAGTAGACCAAAACTGGTCGCGGTGTTGACTGAGAAAGGGTCAAAGGTTATTTACAAGGAGCCAGTGGATGGAAAGATCTGACACCAGGCTGCATCTTTGAACAGTTACAAGTTCAATACTTCAGCCATGTGAATACAACTGAGCCAGCTCAATTTGCTGAAAAACACAGATGCAGTTGAAAACTTTGGGAAAAAAACAAAATATACAGCAAACAGGCAACCAGAAATAAATTATGTCTTTTTTTTAGCTTTGATATTCACATAAAAGTGTCATTCTACTTTTTTGTTGATTTAAAACAATAGTTTTACAACATGATTAATATATTTATACACTTTTGTTGCAGGAAGTCAACAATAACATTGGCATGACTAACATGTCCTTGCATTTTGTAGCTTGAGCCTGATGAATGTGATTATCTTAGCATAAAGACTGTAAACAAGGGCAAACAGTTAGCTTGGCTTACTTACAAATATAGTACATTAGGGTTTGTTAATCAGTGTTTGTATCAGTTTCATTTTATTTATTTTTAGTGACAACGTAAATATTACTTTGTTTGTCTACCATGTTCTATTGTGCAGCTACCTTACTGGTTGCCAAGGTGATGAGGACTCCAGGTAGCCATGTATAATCTCCCATAAAACCATAAATAACTTTTAGATTAGACTTTTAGATTAAACAATAAAGTATTGATTAGTGCGTTTAAAGGTTCCAGGCGAACGGTTCCTCCCATGCTTTAAGTCTTTATGCTAAGCTAAGCTATTGTTTGGCTTAACACTTAAAGCACAGACATGAGAGTGGTGTCAGTCTTCTCATCTGACTCTCAGGAAAAAGCAACGGGCATTTCTGAAAATGTTGAACTATTTCTTTAAAAATAATAAAAGGATAAAGCCAAAGTATCTATTTAATGGGACTTTGGGAGTACACAGAGAGTAAACTTTACAAAGACATATGAATGTTTACATCTATTTTTAACAGTTTTTTTTTTTTTCAAACTCTGCTGCTCTGTATCGAAGAGTGAGTTTGATTTGTGCCACAAAAGATCCATATATTATCAAGATAAATATAACATGTGTGCCACTTTATTTCTGGGGCCTCTTGTCTAAATTTCACTGAGCTGAATCTAGTGCGCAGTCTCATGAAGGTTGTGCCAGATGCCTCGTCTCACTCTTAGCTCAAGTGTCCCACATACAGTGTGAGAGAATTGCTGGTTACACTGCTCTTAGGACTGGCAGAGAAGCAGCAGGTTAGAAAAAAACACCTCCCAGGAGAAATGATTCAAGGTATTGGAGAGCCAGAGAGGCGAATAAAGTGAATGCAATTTCAAAGGGGAAATAATGGAGGTCATGGTGTTTGATGTTCCTATGCTGGCCACGAAAATGATTTGGTTGATGATGGAATCAATCACACATCCATGGCACTGAATGTTAATGAAGACATGTTTGGTTGTTTTTCTTTTCTTTTTTTTTGTTTTTTGCATTTTTAATAACAGTGTTAACATCAAACCTAGCCATCCAGACAGAATGAAGTGCAGTTATCTGCAGCCGTGCCGAGTGATATCAGCTGACTGAAGCAATAATATTTGAAATGTGACGGGTGTTTTCTCTTTTTTTTGGTCTTTTTTCGTGCTGTTCATCTCTTGTGTTTTTGTTGTGATGAGTGAGCACAAGGTCAAAATGGAGTTTATCCTCTGATATCACCTGCCAGTCCAGACAAGAGAAATGCTCACTCAAGGTGACATTACTTTGGTGTCTGTACTCAGCATGCCACTATATCTTTCATTTCCTGTGAGCTAAAATTTACAACTTATCCTTTGACAGGAGGAGTAAACATTTCTAATATGACCCAGGCGGTGATCTTCCTGGGTAAACAAAAGAAAACCTGCCTCAGCCTCTACGATCCCTGACAGTCCCAAAGAAAACAATAAACAAAGCACTTTTTTGTTTTTATATACTTTAAATATTAGATGAGCCAAAAGGCCTTGAAAATGCCTCCAAAATTAAGATTCAATATAAATTCATTATACGATTTGTGATGTTGCAAGTGTTTCTGTATTCTGTGTGGGATTACCAGAAGGTGAGATCCATGCTACGAACAGCGCTTACATAATTAGATGGAAACAATGATAATAGATAGTTACAATAGCAGTGTGATTTAGGAGAGCGCATGACATTTCCTTATTCTTTCTGCAGTGGCACTTTATCTCAGACGCCGAAAGTTATTTAGTATGCAATGGATCAATCACCATCCTCAAAAAGTCATTTAAATTAACTTCTCGGGCAGATATCTATCCAGCAAAGTGGCCTGACTGAGGCAAGGGACTATCAGAAAATTAAAAAGGACATAACATTTTTCTGTGTGAAATAGAAATGGAACAAAACTGAGCAAAGCATCGACTACGCAAACATTCCAAGATGTTCCCTAACTGATTGCTTTTCGGTGTCTCTGTGTGTATGTGTGTGTGTCTTTGGATGTTTTTCTTCTCACAAATTCAAACAATGACGAGCAGACTTTTTCTCACGTGCAGGGCTCATCATCCTCGTTCTGACAACACATTCAGCCTTTCCACTGACAATCGGACCAGCAGCCTGGTGATTGTGTCCTATAGCATGCTACTGATTTGGCAGTCGTCAAAATCATGACAGCTAAATTTATTTTTCGGTGAAACACTGTCCAACTTATTAATTCTTAATAAGAACTGAGGGTAAAACCCCTGCACTGAGTCTGGCTCAGTCTCTTTTTAAATTAAGTCCAAAGTGAATGTTTGATTCTCACTAAATAAAAATAAGCCAATGGCCATGCAATGCATGTCTAATTGCAGATGAAGCATCAAATTAAAATGTCAGAGACTAGTTGGAGAAGCGGTGGCTCAAGTGTTAGTGTTTGAATTTATGTTAGAGATTATGCTATTTTCAAGGAAGGTGTAATTTGTGCAGCAGCATTACCAGTGCAACACCATGTTATTAGTTTTGACGATTCTCAGTCATGTAAATGTCGGGAAGGAAGGAAGACAGCATGCCACCTAGTGGGTTGTGAATAACCCATATATCTCGCCACCAATTAGTATTAGGGTGTACTGTAAAGTGACAGGAAACTAATTCATAAATACTGTAGCAACATGAAAGAGGAGGGAAGCCATCCACAGAAGAAAAATAAACTGTCAGTCCCATACAGATAGGGGAACATCAACGGAGCCTTTCCAATTACTTCAAGGTTAACTGTGAACCACTAATAACTTCAGGGAACCGGAGAAACAAAACATTGTTAGCTAATTACATAAGCAAGTCATTTAGACTGATTGATGCAACATATTATTCTGTGCTCCCGTTCTCTCTCACTCTCCCTCCCTGTTTAGTCCTCTCTCTCTCTCTCTCTCTCTCTCTCTCTCTCTTTCTCTCCCTCTCTCTCTCTTCCTAATTTTCTCTTCCATATAGCAGAGAGCAGCATAAAGGCTGTGTATCCTTTGGCAGCTGTCTCCATGACGGCCCACACTGACACAATGAGACACTCTCCCGGCTCAGCAGTAAACCACAATCAACTGGTGAACAACTGGCACAGATTTATCATCATCAGCTCAGGACCAAAGCTCTATGTGCGAGCTGACACACTCTGCAGATAGAGAACTGCAGGCACTGCCATTACTGTTTAAGACGGAGGTCAACCAGTCTGTTGCTGAGGTGGGAAATCAGCAGTCACTCCATGTGTACATTTATGCACCAATATATGAAATTAATATCTCCATGGCTGTCAGCCTGATGAGATGAAACATTCTGCTTTTGAATTGGTTTATATAGAAGCCATATAACAAAAAGGCTTAAAGGGAGATCATTTATGATTATGGTTATTTTTTGTTGCTTCTTCTGTCACTGAGGTAACATTCACAATGCTCTGTTCACTCATGCACGCAATGATACTTGTTATTTTTAAAGATGCATAACAACAGCTCATCCTGAGTGCAAGCCCAACCAGGATTTGAGCTTTTGTTGTACAGTATTGTAAATATGCGCAATATGAATGTGAATTAGCTTTCTCCAATGTTTCTATGGAATCATGAATATGATTTACAGTGAAGACAAAAACTAGAATGTTAATTTGTTTCCATACTGTGTGTGGGTTTGGCTCTTGGTTTCTGTTTAAGATAAAGATTAAAGAGCAGAATATGGGATTCATGGCATTGAATGGCTCGTAGATGTGCTTCAGCTGAAAATGAGCACTCGATGTTCTGATTGCTGAGGCCCCTCAGAGTGTACTCGTGCTTTGTTTGTTCACCAGACTTAAATGCGACATGTCCTTAACCCTCCACCCCAGACTGAAAAATTAAAATCACCGGTAGGCCCTCAAACAGAACAATACTGCTGAACCTGACAGTGAAAGCACGATACAATGTTTGAAATAGCACTGGCAAACTGACACAAAACTGATGTTTTGTAAAAGCATAGCAAGAGCTCATGAATTACACTTCCCTGCTTCAGCAGAGACATACTGTTGAGCTCTAATAAACCAGTCCCAATGGAAATAAATTATATTTGCTATTTCATTTGTTAAATCATGTTGTTCTTATCACATTTTTGCCAGGTTTCTGTATATAAAGCTGTGGTCCATTAGTGTAAATAATGTTTGGGTAGCCAGTAGTGTTTGGCGGTTGCATAGCATGATGTTTCCCCCTAGTGGTGTAAGATCTAAAATGGAAAAGACATTTGTAGTGCTGCTGTAGGTTACATACAGCATGGATTAACCAAGCAACAACATTTTCTTAACTTTACTTCATCAATTGTCTCACAATAGTTCTTCATAAAAACAACACATAACAAATGATGAAGGATTTTTTTTATAAGTACTGTCCAGTTGTACAACCTACAAACTGTTAATCCCAACAAAATCATATTTCCTTTGTAGTTCAAATTATTTAAAATGCCTGCACTGGTTTGGCACTTTTCTCAACTGTAACAAATGTAGGAAACACCAACAATAACAATGTAAGAAAGTACTAATTGATTGAGCAGCTAAAGTGGCTACAAGACTTCTGCCTCATATCTGACATTTTCTATGAGATGTGCTTTTTTTATTACTATGATCACCTTCTCTACGCCTCGCTCTTTGTCATTGTCTCTGTCAGACTTTTAAAGCACAAAAGACATCACAGCATGTCTTATTGAAGCAGTAAATATATCAAATCAATCAAATCAAATGACTACACTCAAACCCGAAGGCGAACTTTTAGTGGATTCCAAAAAAAAGATAGAGAAACACAACTGGTTGTGTTTTGTGTGTCTTGAATTTATTTTAAATGTCTATGCATAGCTAAAATCGGTACCACAATTCAGATATAAATACTGCACAACATGTTCAATCTTACAATCATTACTTCCAAGTTTAGTTGGTGTTTGCACTTCTATATAACACTATAGTAAAATAATAACACATAACACATTACAGTGAAAACAAAACTGTGTTAATATCACCCATAAATAATAGTAAGGGTGATCATCATAAGAAAAACACATATTATTTACTCTGGGTTGTGTTCTGGCACCACATATCTACAGTCACGGCATGAGTTCTCAAAGTTTTCAACTCCAGATTTCCATAAAAACATTACAGCAGAAAGAAAATGCTTCTAAAAAGATAACACGAGCAATTTATTTGGTCATCTATATTCTGAGCAGCCAATATTTCCTAATGTCTTTGACTGAATTTAAAAAAAGTTTTTGCAATTTGCCAAACCATTCCTTACTTTAAGTATAGGTCTACTCTAATCTAGTTTTTGCAAATATTTCAGATCTTACTAGCCATTTTAAGGCTGCAAAATAATGTATGACAACCTGAATACCAAAAATCATGTGTGACGGGTTAGGTACAAAACAGACAAAGCAATACAATTCAGATTCAAAATAATACCTTGAATGAATTCAAATACAAGTGTAAAGACACAGGAAGAGCAGCAGTGTAACTGAAGGCAGCACCACAGCCTCATCCTCTGACGTGTCTAATACAGAGGCAGCTCGATGGTTGTGACCCCAAACCATAGACCCAGATACCCACCTGAACAGCTGAGTATTATCACAAGTGCAAGCATCTGACATAATTTCTCCTTTAGGGAAAACAATGCTCTCAGCTCAGATAATGACTTAAAGTTTCTGATATTTATTAGGTCATTTGAGTGAGCAAGAAAATAGAGGGAAGTCTGTCCTTGATAGCTGGATTTAAGGTTAAAGGAATAATTCAACATTTGGGGAATTAGACTTATTTGCTTTCTTGCCAAGAGTTAGATGATAAGATCAAAACCACTCTCATGTCTGTCCTTCAATGAAGTTGGAGCCAGCAGCTCTAGCGGTTAGCTAAATTTAGCATAAAGAGTGGAAGCAGAGGGAAACAGCTAGCTTGGCTCTGGTCAAAGGTAACAAAAATAGTCTACCAGCACCTTGAAAAGCTAGCTAATTACACGCTATATCTTGTTTGTTTAATTCAAACTGGAACTGAAGTGTAAAAACAACTAAGGTGTTTTACAGAGGGTAATGCAAAGTGACTTCCTGGAATGTCACCTGGTTGCCTGGCAACACCAGACAACCCCAAACCCAAAGCTAGCTGTTTCTCAGCCCTTCCAGTCTATATGCTAAGCTAAGATAATCAGCTGCCTGCTTTAGCTCAGTTTTGTGTGTATAAATATGAGAGTGGTGACAACCTTCTGTAACATTTACAGGCTTGGAAAATTACTAACTAAAGTGATGTATTTGTTTACTATTGATCAAACAGGACCCAAGACAACAGACTTAAGTACAGGCCGGTCCAGGACCCTGCAGTGGATGAGCTCTATGAAGAACATTTTGAATGTTTTCAGTTACTTTTGTCTTTTGTGTAATGTTTTAAGAATCCTAAAGAATCAGCAGATATAGCTTCTTGTAAATGCAGGGGGCAACATCTCAATAGCAAACAAACACAGATAAAGCTTCTCCTTCCAGACAAACTGTCAAGTGGAAAACAAATGGTGTTATTTTTTTTTTTCATGCGCCAGCCCCACAATTCAAAGCATCCAAAAAGTCGATATCCACACTTGGCAGTTGAGACAAAGATGAAGATGAGGTGTGAGAGTGGTACAAAACATTGCATTGTGGGACGGGCCCGAAGCACCAAATGACATCGATTCAGAGGGGCTCCATCTTTACACACTGGGTACACTGGGGACTTGTGTCTTAAAGATGAGACGCTAAGAGGCCATAGCAGCATAATCACAGACATACAGCAAGACATTTGTCAAAAAATAAACCTCACACCAACAGGTGCAGAGGCTAGAAATGACGTGTACAGATCGGGCACATTTGTCAGTGGACTACTGATGAGCTGAGAACCGGCTCTAAAACACTCATTTTCTATTACCTGGGGAGATTTCAAATGTGCTGTGAGAGCTGCTGCAGGACATTAATGTGAAGTCCATTTGGATGTGAATGAACTCAGTGTCTGCCAGCAATGGCTTTTTCAAACAGACACACATTTTGTACCAAACTATGCAGATGAATATACCTTGTGGCACAAATTGTCAGGTCAATGCACAACTATTTGACCTACAAGGAGCATATAAAGCAATGATGAAGGGAATCATATTGTATTGATTGATAAATGCATTTTCCCTCTCTGTGCAATTGGCTATCTGTCAGACCAGTGCACATCACTGGGGGCACAAATATGACCTTCTTTCTTATTGCTTGCCTTTTGTACCGTACCGTGGCCTTGAATCCTCAATGGACTATATGCCTAAAATAAAGTTATTAACTTTGCAATTTCCAAAGTGTGGTGACTTTGCAGTCTGGGGGTATTAAATTTGAAAAAAGGTGGTCAGAGCAGCTAAAATATGGAATATAGTTTTTGAACGTTGTCCTCTATTAATGATGCATATTGTGGTAACATGTGAGAAGTCTTTTTAGTGCTTTACAGTTATGTAAAAAGGCATCTAATCCACTCCATTCCAGCTTTTATCCCAGCTATCAAAAACCTAAAAAAAGCAGGTATTTATGCTTATGCAAATGAGCACTGCTCTTAGCCCCCTTTTCCTGCTGATGAACAGAAAAAAAATAATGGCTCAGTCTGCCATCAGCTTCCACTGATAGCTCTTTCTTGGCAGCAGTTTGGGAAACTATTTATTTTCTCTTCAGGACTGACCCTTAGATGGCTATTATGTAGTTTGTAACAACCCTTTACTCTTGTCTCATTTGCTTTCATACATCACTGGCTCATTTAAAGTGACCTTAAAAATAATGAGGACAGAATGGTGCGACAAACGCTTGCACGAGCAGATGAAAATCAGCAGGTATTTAACTTTGTTTTAAAATGAGTATTTTCAGTTACCCTTTCAGTTACTCCGCTTGAGAGCAGATTGAGAGCAGGCTGATGAAAAAGCAACATTAAAGCACGCCTGTACATTTTAAGCTGTTGAAAACGCATGCATGTCCCCACAGGCATTGTCCCTTGATTGAGAAATGTATTTAATTGATTTTTATCTTGCATAATTCACTTGCAGAGTTTAGGGTTTGGGTTTTTTTTTTGCATCTGTGTGTCCTGGATTTACTTGCATAAAATTATGTTGCTGCTCTATTTTTGAGGTTGTAAGATAAAGAAAAAAATGTAAATCTTATTTATTTCACATGCTTCAACTACATGTATAAGCTCAACAACTAATAACCAGTATTCAGGACGATGATTGTCATAGTTTGTTAGGCTTTTTAAACTCATCGATGTCCCATCAATAAATCATACGAGACCAGAGACAGTTTGTACTTGCCCTACATATTCATGGATGGATTAAACTTAATGATACTGACTACTTTTGCAGATGTGACAGCAAAGTATTCAGAGGATGGGTCATACGAGGTTATATCACCCCATGTATGTTTTGTCCCATTTATTTTTCAGCAAAGATGACTATGTTTATATCCAAGAGCTAAACTTATGGCCTTCATAGCAGCAAATGTCAGTCAGGAATTTGTCAAGTAACCTAATACGTGTTGTACTGTGTTGTTTACAGTGATGTAAATTATTTAGAGGAGCTGAAGCAAGTGTGACAGCACCCTGCATGATTTTGTTGGAATAATGGTTTATACTTTATTTTCCACTTGAGTACCAGCTCTACTCTCATTTGCATGCACGAAACTCAACCACGCAACCAGGAGTCTTCAAAGCCAGTCTCCCAGGTAATAGAGCAGCCTGAGATTTTACATCTGATCATCGCTGACTGGAGTCTTGATCATGTAGATTCAAACTAGGGGAAAGAGTTTTACGTGTTTACAAATTCAGAGTGGAGTTTCAACTAGCAGGGGAATAATATTTAATCATCAAAACACAGTGTTTCTCAATTAAACTGATGTATTGTGTGATCTATGTCAGTTCTGCCTTTGTGTTTGAGGAATTTGTTGAATAAATGACATTTTGCACTATTTGAATCACACTTTTATTGGAAAAAGAAACACCAGTGTGTGTCATTGAATATAGTATACTGGAACTTGAATAACATGATGTGAATAAACAATATATGTTATTTTATAATAATTTATTCAAACTAAAAAAATATGTACACCTGTTATTTAACTAGGAATAATTAGTCTTACACATATTTACATCTTCTAGGTACATCTCAATTAGCTTGTCAATGCAGCTTTTAAAAGATAGTTGCAACCTCTAAAGCTGTAGCCACAGTAACAATATTTGGACTCTGCTTGTGGATTTCAGCTCCACCAACACCAGCCTGGCGATGTTGCTGAGGGAAGTAAGAAGGAAGGGTCCCCGTCCTGGAGAACGTCTGCATGCTGCTTCTTGATTTTGGGCGATTTGTGCCATAACCAGAATCCTTCCAAGAGTGGGGATACCCATGAGGATTGTTGAAGACTGGTGCGGGGGAGAAGCCTATTGTGTATGCATTGTCTCTGGAGGCTCTGAAGCTCTGTGGTGGTACTGCACAGTAGGTGCCTTGGCAATCCCCAGATAAGCTGTTAGCAGTGCTGGATGAACCTAAAACACAAGTGAAAAGGATAAAAATAAGGATGAGGAATTGCTTATGTAGATGTTACATTACTGTCATTTATCATTTATGTCATTCCGCTGAATTTTGGTGGTTAATACAGCATCAAACTCCTAAATGAAATACATACTTTTTAGCCTCGGCTGGAAGGTAATGAAGTTCTTCTTGCCGCCGTCACCACTGATATCAGAGTCGCTGTCGTTAAAGTCACTGTCCCCTTTGCCGCTGTCCTTCACGCTCAGCTGGTCGGTGTTGCCAATGCCACTGCAAATACAATCAGCAGATACAGTATGAGCCACCACTGCACCACATTAGCTTGATTATTGATGTCTTTTTTTGCAACTGAGCAGGCCCGCCTCTATCCTACCCATCTAACCTCATTCCACAGGAATGCCACAAGCAACAAAATGCATGCATGGTGCATGTTAATTGCACTCTGTGTTCAGTGAGATTTGACTGTGAATAAAGCATATCTATCTCAGAAAAGAAATTACATTTAGTTGTCTTACCTCACTTGCAAGCAGTATTTGTCACCTTGCCACACAGATGTTGCTTGGAAATGCTTGGAGGGCAGGAACATCTAAGAGAACAAACAAAATGACAGCAGAGAGCTTAGTTTCCATTTCTGGCACGAAGATCAAGGCAGCACTCGGGAACATCATATGCATATGAAAATAAAAGATGAAAAACAAAAATACTCTTGTAGTTGACTCACCTTTGTCTCAGAGTCCCCGCTCCTCTCCTCATACAGGCAGGAATCATCCAGAGAGGAAGAGGTTCTCTCATGGAAGAAGCCTCTCTGTCCGCTGTATATGTTTGGTTCTGTCGAGCCAAGCATGGGCATGGGCCTGCCATCAAATAGGCTGTGACACACTTCTCTCTTGGAGCCACGGTTTCTCCTCCCGCCACGGCTAAGTTTGCATGTGACAACAACAACCACTATTGCAATCAGCAGCAAAGCACAACCCCCACTGAGCATAATAATGACAATTAGCGAGCCGTCCAAGCTGGAGCCTTCTTCGTCACTTGACCGCAACACAATGACGACTTGGTCTTCAGAGGGCTCTGTGTCTGAGATGACAAACCTAATAGTGGCGCTGTTCGAGAGCGGGGACCTGCCATTGTCACTCACTGCGATTTTCATTTCCAGCACATCTCCAATTTCAGCTGTCAGCCATTGTTTTAAAGCAATCTCTCCAGTGTCTTTGTTCATTGCGAAAAGCTTCAGGTCACCTTGCACAATTTGGTAGAAGAGCTCCCCGTTCACGCCCTCGTCTGCATCTTCAGCTGAGACGCGAAGGGCCAGATAGCCAGCGGGTGCATTGAAAGGCAGGGGGATATCAGCGGAATCGTTTACGAGGATGGGAAAGGTGAAGTATGGGTAGTTATCATTCTGATCCACAACTCTAATCCTAATTGTTGATGTGCTGGAAAGAGGGGGGGAACCTCTGTCTTCAGCTAGGATGACCAATTCAATCTGCTCTAGGGTCTCATAATCAAAAGACCTTAAAGTGTACAAAGAACCTGAGAGTGAATCCACAGAAACATAAGTGGACACTGGAGATCCCCCTGGCACTTCTGAGTCTATAATTTTGTAAGAGACTTTTGCATTCTTTCCCACATCTGGATCACGTGCAACAACAGTGGTCACGTATGAACCTGGGATGTTATTTTCCAGGACAGAAACTTCATAAAGTGACTTACTGAAGAGAGGAGGATTGTCATTCTCATCTGTTACACGGATGGTGTACTGTCTGACTGTTTTGAAGGGTGGGCTCCCCAGGTCTTCTGCAACCACCGTCAGGTTGTACTCTGGGATCTTTTCTCTGTCTAAAGTGGTGCTGGTTATGATCATGAAAGAGTCCCCATATGCCTGCTGGAGGGTGAAATGCTCGTGCCCGAGCAGGCTGATGCGCACATACCCGTTGGAGCCAGAGTCTCTGTCCGTGGTGCTGATCAGAGCCACGAAACTCTCCGCAGCTGCAGCTTCTGTGATGTAGGCGACCCCATCACTGCTTGAGGTCATCGGTTTGATGCTGATTTCGGGGGCATTATCATTCACGTCCACGATGTCAATCACAACTTTGCAGCTGGACGGGACAGAGTTCGCGCCCGAGTCTGACGCTCTGATGCTCAGTTCGTATGACCTCCTTTTCTCATAATCGACCAGCGCCTTCAAGGTCACGTCCCCGGAATAAGGGTCGATGTGGAAGAGGCGTCCAATTTCTGGTGATAACCCGTCGGCAAACGCGTACATCACCTCGCCGTTAACACCGTCGTCAGGGTCAAAAGCGTGCACTTTGAAAACTCGATGACCCACCGGAGAGTCTTCATTCAGCTCAACTTTCAGAGAGCCGTGTTCAAACGTCGGGCTGTTGTCATTGAAGTCCAGCACTTTGATATTTACAAGCATTGACCCGGACTTTGCATGCACTCCTCCGTCAGTTGCAGTGACTTCGATTGTGTAGGAGTCTTCCACCTCCCTGTCGAGCTCCCTCACCAGCACCAACTCAGCAAACTTCACTCCATCCTCCCGATCGTGCACTTCAATGGCAAAATGACTTGACGGAGAAATGTTGTAGCTCTGAATGTAGTTTTCCCCCACGTCCTGATCGAGGGCAATCTGCAGTGGGAATCTTGACCCCAGCGGAACATTCTCCACTATCTCCAGACTGGTCTCGTCGCGGGGAAAGTGGGGAGAGTGGTCGTTAATGTCTTTTACCTCGATCTCCACGTGGATGAGCTGAAACTTTTCTTTAGAGAGGGCCACAATGTCGAAGGTGATGAAGCAACGCGGAGACCTGGGGCAGAGCTGCTCTCGATCAATGATCTCTGCAACACTCAGAAGTCCGTCAATCTCCCTCATTTGAATCACAGAAGAGTTGTTTTCTTGCATGAAACGGAACGACGTGTCAGGGTCATCAGCCGGATCAATCTTTAAATCTTGGGATAAATTCCCAATCTCCGTCCCGGGTGCATCCTCTTCATAAGTGAAATACCTTGTTGTTGTACATTCAACAGCGCAAATTAAAGCAAACACCACGCACAGTCCAACTCCTGCAATCTTGCAAAATCCCATGATGAGGGGCTACAAAATGCTGCACAAAAAAGTCATAAATGATGCAAACAGTCCACCTCTTGTGCTGTGTCAGGTCGAATCACAACTGTGTCAAACTCTGACTATGCTGTGGGACTATAAGCCCCGGTCTATGCAAATAGGCTGCCCCATCGACCAATGGCCTTCCAGTGGACCACCAACAGGGAAACGTTTGGCTCTGCAGCAAATTGCTGTTCACGTTTGTGAGTGCAAATGGTTTATTAGATAAACTGATTGTGGAGCTTAAATCGGGCTGATAACAGTGTTGCATAAATAAATGTGCACAAGGCAATTAATTAAGTAACTAAATCACTTAGAGGAGTGTGTTGGATGAGACTAAGTGACACCAGGAGAAGTTGGAGCCTACACATGCTGAAAGCCTGAACGATGGGTTAAGTGTCTTGTTGTCATTCAGTCATAGGAAATTATGAAGAGAGCTGGAAAGAGATAAAAATGCAAGAGGAAAAAAAAATCCACATTTGATTGAAATTATAATTGCTGGTAATTGCTGCAATAGTAAACAAGGCCTCACCGCATCATATCACTCCTCTGGAAGTCTAAATGTGGTTTTGCTTTTGTGGTACTTTAATCAAAATGTGCAGTAGTATATACAGTAGAAGAAGCTCTGGGATTCTTTGGAATACTCTCAAACAGCCAGTTACAAGCACAAGTCCTGAATTCAAAAATGTACTTAAGTGACAGTACACAAACATTATGAGCAAAGTGTACTTAAATTATCAAAATAACAGCATTAATATTGCAGAATGATGACAGCTTTCAGAGTGTTTAATAACATCATTAGGTTGCTTTTTAAAGAATATTTTGTTGTTGGTTGAGGTGGTGCTTGGTTTTAATTATAAACTGGTAGTTTGTTTAATCAATATCAATATATTGCATTTTAAGTTTATAAACTAAGTAGCTAATTACTGTGTAGTTGAGTAAAAATTACCTAAAATAAACCTCAGTACAGTACTTGATTAATGTACTTAGTTACTTTCCACCACTCATTAAAGGCAGTAAGAAATGCCAAATATTAAATTGGAGAAAGAATCTAATATTGGAAGGTGATAGAATTTCATTGTTTTTCATGTACACCTATGTATTACAATCACAGTCCCATCAAACACATTACCCTGACATTTAGGCTTCATAAAACCCAAACTATGAATCCATTAATATTTATTTTATTACTTTTTTCTCTCAATCATGCAGATTCATGTAAACATAGCCCATAAAAACCTGCATAATAAAGGAAAAGCAGAACTCTTTCTTTCTGTTGCGCAGCTGTAGATGATGTCTCATCTGCTCAAATAGCAGAGGAGGAATTTCAATGTAATGCAGTAGAGAAAGCCCACAAAGCCAGACAAGTGTCATTTGATTAGTGTTGTGTTTGGGACACCCACACTCTTAATTACACATAGAATACCACTGTAGCTGGGTGTTAGAGGAAAAAAATCTGTCTGCATAATCAACACCATCTGTATTGTAATAAACACTTAAATACACTTAATTTAACCTTTTCAACAATAGTTCTAAAACAAGAGCCTTGGAAGTCAGAGGACAAAAGAAGTCAGGCAAATGAACTACACTGAATGATTCCCCCCTCCCACTTCAAACACACACACATACACACACCAGAAACAGCTCCCATAGCGATAACAAAGAGCATGAGTCAACCAGACCTTTGTCAACCATATGGGTGATTAGCTGCTGCTGATTAAAAGGCGTCTGTGGCCCTTCAAAGGGCTCTTGACACCTCACAAAAGTTTGGGTAAGATTCGTCTGAGGCTCCCAAGAGGGCACATACAGGAAGGTGTTAAAAATGACACAGTGAACAGCCATAGAGACCAGAGATACTTGTGCCATATACTGTGTCAGTGAGCTCCATGCTCTCACATTTTAAGCAGCAGACAAGCCCAACTTTGCTTATAAACTAAATGTCCATCTTAAATGTCCATTTTTTTTGCTAATTATCCAGGTCTGGGTCACTGTTACAGCAGGCTAATCAATGTAGTTCAGGATCTTGAGGGTTTCTTTCCCCTCCCTCAAGATATAAAAGGGCATTACTGTATTATATTCTGACATGTTAGTTTTTCTGTATACTATTTTTGTTGTTTTTCAAGTCTGGAAAAACAATAAAAATATTCAGGAAAAAACAAAGTCTATCTCCCCAGGAAAACTTTGCAGCTGCCCCTGAAGGATCCAAAGTGTGTTCTGGGTCTATTCTAGGATCTCCTATTAGTAACAGGCATGCCAGGAAACCCAAGAGGACAGTGCCTAAATCTCCCCTGGTGTCTACCAATGGGGTTTTCAGATTGCTGCCACAACACCCACCATCCTCTGACCACAACTCTGAGAAGCCATCTCCACCACGAAGGCTCTGAACATGGCCCGTGTGGAGTCGATGTCCCTATCCTTCTTAGGTTTGCATGAAAAATGGGAGTTAAAGACCTGGCAGATGGGGAGCCTCAGCCAGATGTTCCCAGTTCACCCATACTTCAAGTTCGCTTCTCTTCATCACTGTATGCAGGCCGCAGAGCCACAGAGCTGAAGATACGGCCGCAAAGTAAATCATCGATCTTTGGCCTATGGTGTTCTGGCACCAAGTACAGTAATGAATCACCTTGTGCTCAAACGTGATGTTTGATATAGCAAGTCCTTGACGAGCACAAAAGTCCAATAACAAAAGCACCAGTCTGGTTTAGATCCGACAGGCCATATTTAGTATACGTGATGAATGTGAAAATTGATTTTCTTTTCCAGATAATATTGCCTGTTAATCTTGGCAAGAATACCAGGCAGTGTTAACAAAAAACAAAACAGACTGTTAAAACACTTTCCAGCTGAGCAGGCCAATATATAATGTAGGCTACTGAAAGCTGCTGTATTTACAAAATGATCTTGGAACATGCTTCAGTTCAACGGATGTTGAGAGTTTGTTCTCAAGTCCACGAGGCACCAGATCAACAAGTGGTTTCCCCAGATGTTTGTATTGTGCTCAGGAATGATTACATTGATTTTCTTTATATATTCCATATACTGTGGCATCACTTCTGGTACTCAGTGCTGAGTGAGAAATGTTATGATGTTGAGTTGAGTTTGAGTATGAAACGTTGCCTCTATCGCTTATAATCTACTCCTTTCTTGGTTTTTTTCTCTTTGCTCTCTATCTCTATTTTCATCCTTTATTAAAAACAAGATCAAGCTGAACATGTGAACACTGAGCCAGAGGGGGATCAAACATAAGATACTTTTCTGCTATTACCAGACATACAAAGCCTTCAGCACAATAGTCCCATGCTGGTTGGGTGTTGAAATCCAGGATTTTATGGCTATGAGGAGTCAGAAGGTAAGGCAGAATTATTAGCCAAATTAGTTGTTTGCCACTAAGAGGATTACACTTTAATCTTATCAAATGTCTCACGCACTTACCACTTTGTGTTGCAACGGTTTTAAGGTAACAAGTGAGCAGCTGTTGATGAAAATATTTCAGTCTAAAATGAAAGCACAGACATGATGATTAAAGCCGGGCAGTGTACGGGCAGTGAGCGATTGCTCATTTGTGATTTTCTTTATGTGTCGTGCATTGTGTTTGAGCTAACTGCCTCAATATGAAACATCACCTACTCATGTCTGAAGTGTTTTTGTGATCAATACATCACAACAAGGTCACCAGAGGTCTGCCCACGAACAAAACCTGGCTAACACAGGAGTGATACTTGTTTGTCACTTAAGTCAGGTGATTAATGCAGCTCACGGCTTGATTAAGACGTGTGTGGTGACAGTAAGAGCATTACAGCAGATTAATAGCTTTGGCCATCTGCTCTCTCACTGAGGTGATTTTAATTAATGGTAAGAATATTGTTAATCTTGCCTTTGGCAGTCAACATCACAGCAATCACAATGATGGTCAGAAATCAGTGTGATGTCAGTCAGCCTTTGACATCATTTGAAAGCCATTTGAAGACTGTGTCTTCTCCACCTCACACGCCACCAGGTAGGAAGGCAGGAAGAGCATTTGGTGACACTGGGAGCAGTAATCCTGGCATATGCCGCTGGGAACAAATGTCTCAAAGGCCCACCTTTTGGATAACAGCCACCATGTCACCCACTGCTGGAAAATTGTCAGCCTGTTTTCTTTTTTATTATTTCCATTTCCATAGTTTCTTGGTTTCCAGATTCTCAGTCAAGTATTTTGAGATATAGTAAAATGCTTAAAGGGGTTTTATAAATATACTATTTTAAAATTTCTTTATTGTCTTCTATTTTGTATGTTTAACAGTCCAATTTTGTCACACGGACATAACTCTGTGTGGATTTTTTAACAGTTCTTACATATTCAGTTCAGTGATCAACAGGTGAGCTGGGAGTTTAAAATTTTATTTATGAGTTTTGGTTTGTCTGGGTTTTTTCTGACATGAAACGATATAAATTGCAAAGATGTGTAAAAAGACAGAGGTGCAGATATATTTGCAAAGCCACATATGTGCATATACAATATAGAAAATGATCATAAAGCACAAACAAACTATTATGAAGAACACTTGAACATGGCACAGAATAAAAACACTAATTACCTTTGTTTCCATAGTTTTTCTGGCTCGAGTTCATGACAACCACAGAGACAGCTGTGTTACATCTGAGGCCGTCTCCTTTAATGAAAGTTGACATTTAGTATCCATGGCTGTTGCATTCTGTCACTATGTGTGCTACAGTTAAAATATTAAAGAAATCATCTCACCTCATTTCATTTGCATTAATGAACTGCTTTTATTCTCTGATGGATAACATCTTGTTAACTTGTTCCAAAACTTACCTGCACATGTAAACTGTCAGCACCCTGACCATTCAATAATTTATATGCAAGCCCTGCTGCTAAATACCTAAATGAATTCTTTTGATAACAGTATCACCTTGAGGAGACATAGACCTGTATTCATGACGCAGCATTTATTAAATTTGGGATAGGCACAGACTTTTAGCTGAGGCTGGAAACTCATCCAGCCATTATCAGGCCAGACCCTTATCAGTTTCTTCATCTCACTTTAACCTTAGGTGCTCCAATAAACTGGGGGTATACATGTCACTGCTCTGGCCGTGAGGGTCATGTGGAGGGTTTAATCTCAGCCATTTGGGCTGTCTGAAAGGCAGATAAAACAAGATTATCCTGTGCTTGGTACTGGCCCTTGGTGTGACGAGAGGGTGGAAGCATGTGAGCGGCAGCTGTGAAGGTGCCAAATACTCAGACTGGCTAGTGGTCTCTGTTGCTTTTGGCACCTCCTACGGCGCTACAGGCACAGATAACCCCCCAACCACAGCTCATCCTCACAGCTCTCCAACTGATTACAACTGGCCAAATGTTTAACATACTGTCCCTAATCGCACTTAACATTCTGTCACAATATGCTCCTAAATAGCTTTTAGGGCCATATAAATCACATAGGTGCTTGTAGCCTTGGTGTTATTAGGTCTAATTGCTTTTTCTTCCTGTTAGTCACTTGTTTTGCCTCTATAGCTCTGTAACTAATGCATTCAGATCATTTCAGGAGGGATGAAATCTCTTTTGCACATCTACTGAATTTAGGACATATGAGGGGCAACTTAAAAAGATGTATTTGTAAAACAAAGATCAATTATGGAAATAAATGCATAACATAAGAAAATCAGAAAAAAATGCCTTACTATTTTATGATAAATTAATTAGTCTATTAGGGCCAAGCATGAATAATACAGGGTTTTCCTGTAATAAGATCTCAGTGGACTCTACATGTTTTAAACAAATTCAGAACATTAATATGGATGCCGTATAAACATGTTTCTAGGATTTTTTCATGTTGGCCACAAAAGGCTGAGTCTATTAAGAAATTTGGAAAGACAGATTTTGTTGTTTAAATCTCCTAAAAGCCGAGGCAGATCAAAAGAGGCATTAGTATTCAGAGACAAACCATGTTTGGCTGAGGTTCCTCTACCCCCACTCAACTCCAACCATTCCCCACTGTGTAACTAATGCTCGCTGCCTGAGAACGATTGGAACAACAGTTGCTTGCTGCACTTCATTATGCATAAGCATTTTTGAATAAGCTCTGACCATATGTACAAACAGGTATGCTTCCACAGCACACGAGAATATCTGTCATTCTAATTTAAGCACTGAGTGAAAAACACAGAAACCCGCCCTGCCGCCGTTAACAAAATACCTGCTAAAGAATCATAATGACAAACAAAGCAAAACAGGTTTTGGAATTGAGGCCAGTCATTTCAAAATGGGGAGTCGACCCTAAAGGTTTGGATTGAAACCAGGGATGAGAGTGCCATCTACAGGTTGAAACTTTGCCATGGTAACATCAGACGACTTGAAAAGCAATACCAATTCTGAAAGCATGTGCACCCTTTCACAAAATACTTGTCACACTGATGCAGATCATTAACTCTCCCACTAATAAATGATAAATCAATATTTGGGCCACCTGTTTGAGGGAACATGTTGTCCATACAGAGGACCTAACAGGCTAATTAGGGCAGAGACAACCTCAAAATAGTGCAGCCACCAATAGGATTCTTCTTGAAATCTGCTTTCCTCCTCTTGTGGCCTCAGTGTGCGCTTTCTACTCTGTGTTGGTAAAGGATCCACTATGGGTTTCAGTCCAATTACGATGACTACTTCACATTTCATGCTTCATATTGAATTTCACCGCCTTAAGCAACATGGATGAGGGCCCCGAAAGATCAGCAGGCCTGCACATTAACCTCCAGTGATATTCTCTGTGTGATGATTGCAGGCACATATTTGACTTGACATCACCATATCCAACTTTCACTTTGATTTTCATTTTCCACGTCACCACTGAACTGGTCATTGTAGATACTACAGTACTGAAAATGTCCTTGTTTGAGTGCGTCTGCGGTGAGGTTGTACGCACTTGCAATCCGCATTCCCATGGCTTGCTGGTTGTTACTATATCAGGTGAGGTAAATAAGAATTTGCTTGGTAGTCCAGGCTGTGAATAAATTTGATTCTCTCTTGGACGGTTATATTATTCAAAGCAGGGAAGATTAAGTATAGCCTCCTTGCTTACTTGTGTGTGTGTGCATGTGCATGTAAAAAATGCATGGCCATGAGTATATTTATATGTGTGTGTGTGTGTGTGAATGTGTAAGTCAATGCTAATTTGTGCCTTTTCAAGGACCAGGTCCCTCTCCTCCTCCTCCTCCTCCTCCTCCTTGAATATATTTCACATCTCCATATTGCCATCCTAGAATGTCGCCTCC
Organism: Datnioides undecimradiatus; assembly: GCA_008933995.1. Taxonomy (NCBI): domain Eukaryota; kingdom Metazoa; phylum Chordata; class Actinopteri; order Lobotiformes; family Datnioididae; genus Datnioides; species Datnioides undecimradiatus. The sequence goes on along the minus strand of WARS01000036.1, from coordinate 8,395,787 downwards.
TTGAAGCAATTTCCTCTCAGCCATTATCTGATGGGTGAGAACTGTTTCCCATTGGCAGGTGCAGATGACACTTGGGCTGGGCAGGAGCTGGCTGCTAAACGTGGGACTGGCTCCTTACCAAGCTCCAGTCTGCCTGGTCCTGACAGCCCCCACAGGGTTGGCCACTGGGGGCGGACTGTTGGGCCAACTGGCCACTGAGGGGTGTAATCACTCCCTCTGACATATTTGGCACAAGCAATCCACAACAGAAAGGCCCCATGTGAGCATCTTGCTTAATCCTGTTAGGCCAGGAGATGGCAACATTGAGGTGGGTGATACACATTTGAAAACACTTCAACCCTGTAATGGTTCATATCATGTGAGAGGCTGAATAAAGCAAAGTAAGGATTAAGGAGTAATGACAATTTATGAAAAGCATTCCATTTGATTGTCCTGTATTATGTCTTATTATATCTTATTTTGTTGAGGAGGACAAAATAACAGCAAACCCAATATAATATGAAGAGTGATGCAACAACACCACAAAATCTGACCCAGATCTTACACTCTCTGAGCTTCACAAATATAGTATAAAGCCTGTTGCAGGACTATTATAGTGATTGCATTATATTTCACAGTTGGTGGGCACAGACTCTGTGCATTCTGTATATTAAAGGTACGTACTCATGGGTAAAAGCTTCTTAGAATAGAGATGCAGAATAGAGACAGCACTGCCTTATTTTTCTGCCTTTACTTTTAAGAGTTTACAATTAGGCATGCAAAATTGCAACAAAGGAGCTGAAGAGGATGCTTATGGGCTATAGAGTGTGTGTGTGTTTATGTGCACAAGTGCATGAGTGGAGCAGAGAGATAGATTAATGTTGAGGGGCATGAGCTTAGAGGATGTTTTGTTTCCCCACTGTGTGCCGAGTGCAGAGGGGAGTTAAGGGATTCCAATCTGGTCGTCGAGTCCTGCGGTGCGAAGAATGTTTGGAGTGTGCTTGGTGATAGCGGACTCCATTACGGGGCTGAGTCTCAGGGTAGCCTGCCATTGTGCCGGCAAGCGAGGAGGTTAATCAGATCCCAGCTCCATTATGAATGCTTGCTATTTCTAAAGGGCTCTATGAATAGAATACTGTAAGCTCTCGTAAAAATGAATCTGGGCTCTGTGCTTTTACAGAACAAGATAAAGAATAGAGTTGGTGTACATTTGAGGAGATTTCACATTCTCCAGAGCAAAACCAAATGAGTGTTTTATGGGGGCCTAGTTATTAATTATCTGAGATTAAGAAATTCTCTTTCCAGCTCCTCAGCGATGTTTCTTGTGTCTGCTTTGTTTGCTGTTGAGGGCAGATTATCTTAATTGATTTTTTTTTAAGTATAATTAATTTCATATTGCGAGTCAATGACATCTGCTTGCACAAATTGGCTAGTATGTTATCAGTCTCTCCTCATTAAACCAGGACACTTTGCTAAGCATACTACTTAACAGCAGGGTTTTTTTGGTTTGTTTTTTGGGGGGGGGTTTAGCTAATGGCCATATTTTTATTTTTTTCCTGCACATTTGTCAATTTAATGTCTCGTAGTAGCTCGATTAATAGCTTTTCTTGAAAACCCAGGCTGGTACCACGACCTTGAGATGAACCCTTACAAGGATTCATGTTCTTATTTATAACCCTTCACACATACATAAACACAGGCATATGGCAGGCAGGGGTTTGGCAGTGGTATTGGACATGATTGTGTTTGCTTTTCTGGGAAGGAGCATAGCAAAAAATTTTGGGTCCTGTCCATTGGCATTCTCCGTGAGCCCCTCCCCACACCCACAGCTATTCATTCTAGTATCTTTGTGGACCCTCCTCACATGAGGGCCCTTATACCAAGCCCCCCCCCTTGTCCTACCTGAGAACTACACCCCTGCTCCTGCGCTGCTGCTGTGAGAAACACTCAACAGTCAGTGAAGGGAGGCATCTACTCGACACACTGACGAGCCTCTGCTGGAACACTCAGCTGTAAATCTTTTAGATTAGTAGGCTGGTGAATGATGCAGCTCTCCTTGGGTTTATGACACCCGATGTCCTTTATGCTAATCATCTGAGGGGTCAAATCATTGTTAATCAGGCTGGACTAAGGTGCATGGAAATGATGCATCAGACTTTGTAATGTTTTCTTGCTTTTACCACTTTTTCAATCTCTTTTGGAGCATTTTTTATGTTCCCTCCTGTCTTTTTGTCTGATTCATCTGGTAAATCACTTAAAAATGCATTTTGAAGAGTGCACTATCAATAAAAAGGCATTATGAAAGCTACAATTACATAATGTGCTTTTGGGGATTGAAAATATTTACCATGAATCACAATCGAGCTCACAATGTAGCATGTCTGAGTGGAAAAGTGAATGAAGACCACAATAAGATGTGACTTTTGGGAATAATGCAAACAGGAGATTCAGCAGTCTGCCATCAAGACAACATGCACTAACTGTGATTTAGAGAGCAATAAACGTGTGCCTAATAGGACAGTTCACATTTCACACAATTTGTAGAAAATCTAATTTCTTTGTGAAGGCACAGAAGCTGAAATTCAACCAAGCTTTGCAGAACAACAGAGCACTTATATGGGAGGAAATGTGTTAACAGCCTAGACAGTCCTATTCTCAGCAAAGAGGTATTTAAGTACTGAAGATGAAGTGAGATGGAAAATCTCATTTCCATAACAGAACAGGAAAAACAGTCTGGCAGAAGGTGTTTTCTTTTTTTTTTTGCCTCTGCTGAATTGTCAGAGCAATCATGGTCGAGCCACAGCCAGGGCAGCAGAGTAAAAGGAGTGTGGGGGGGGTGGGGAGAATGGGGTGGGAGAGGGGTGAGAGGGGGAGGAGGGGTTGAGCCCTCTTTCCCAAAAAACACATACAAATGAACTTGAACAATCTCATGCTTGCACAGACAGACAGACACACGCACACACGCACACAGCAGTAGATACACATGCAGGGATGCACAAATAGTGCTTAGTCTCAGAGGAGCAGACAGTGAGCACATTATGCAAACAGAGGCTTTGTGTGTATGGCGCTGAACGTGCCTGTGTGTTGGAGAGAGAAATTAGACTGATTAAAAATCAGGAAAAAATCACAAACTGTTAGATGGATCTCCTAGGGGCTAATTAGTATGTTGAATCTTGAGCCAAAAACACACTGTTTGACAAATCTGGAAATGAAGGTATGTTCATGATTTGTTTTCTGAAATCTATTTTAAACGTTGGACATGTTTACATTGAAATGCAAACCCGTCACTGCGTAAGAGCAATATGGAAGAGGAAAGAGATGTGCAATGCATTTCAGCAGAGGCAACACGTTTTTTTTCCCTCCACACAATCAATTTCCTTTGCCATGCTGGGGCTGAATGTGTGATGCCAGGCTCTGGCGTTCCTTTGGGGGTTTGAGTTATAGGACTTACTATATAGCATGGAGTGAAGTAGAGAGAGTATGGACAAAGAGCATGGGGTCAGTCAGTCTGCAAGCATGAGATCAACTTTCAAGTTGAAAGCCAGGTAACAGCAGACTACATTTTTGGTGCTTCAGGAGCAGGAAATGAACTATTGTTAGCGTTTCCATTGTGAGTTACGTAATAGAACGACCAGAGGAGCCTGCAGGAGCAAAATTGAAATGACCCTCCTCAAAACAGAATAAATATTTAATTCCAGCCAAAGAACAGACTCTCCCACAATGTTTTGCCCTTGACCATAAGCTCAGCCCTGAAGATATTAGTTCAAGGAAGAGAACAATAATCAGCACAAGCCATTTCTGCTCACCTGATAAAAGGGAAATCTGAACAGTTCCCTGCTCTTCAATCTATCATTTATAAACTTTAGATTTTTAATGCACTTGCTATCATCACAGTCAGCTAGCCCATATGAATATATTAAACAACACACAGAGAGACAGCGAACAGAGGGAGTATGTTTCATGTTTTGAGTACAGGCGGTAGTTTAATATTTAAACTGTCTTTTCTGCAGTCTGGAGCTTTCGGGATACTACTCAATGTGACTTGTCAATCCCTCCTTGTACTCCTCATGTTAACAGAGCAAAGGTGCCCAGTAGGTCGAATGGCCATGACATGACAATCAGTTGCACAGACATATAGAAGAGAAAAGGAATTGACTTCCATATATAACGCATTTAAATTCAGTTTCAATTATCCAGTGCTTTAGACTGGAAACGGAAAGTATGCATGATGGGGTTTTATAATACTCATTTATTCTAGTTTCGCAACAGCTACGGTGTAGATTTTACTCCAGTGACCCTGGCTGTGGCTCAGGAGATGGTTCTACAGCAGCATGCATGAAAAGAAGAAAAGTGTACTGTATGTTTCAGAGCACTATTAATTCTCCGGTGCTGCGGTGGAAGACTTGCTGGCTTGTGTTTCTTGAGAAAATCTCATGTTTGCAGCGAGTGATTTCATTGGCTGCCTCAGCCTTTGCTAGGAGCCGGTGTCTCTGTTTAAAGCTGTATGGTCAGTAGGGCACACACTGAGCTACGGAAACAGCCACGAGCAATCCAGCAGGTCAACGAAGCACACCTGTGCCTAATTAACCTTTGTGTGTGTGTGTGTGTGTGTGTGTTACAGAGCGAGAGTGGGAATTGGATAGAAAGAAGGCTATGGACCAAACCAGGGATATGCCCGTACACAAGGCAGCTACTGCAAAATGTTTGACTTTAACCCCACATGAGGAACATTCTGTTAAAAACAACTGAGTCAGTGGAAGTAGAGGAGCAGTGATTTAAACATCAATAGCCTCAGCCTAATACCCACTAATCTTTCATTTATAAATGAATACAGCAGTCAAACGGTCAAACGTAGCGCCGTTACAAGCAGTTTTATTGATGGAGGATAAAGGATAAATCTGCAGGTTCTGCTAAAATACAGGCCAAGAAGAGACAAGACATAGACTGACAGGAGGTTTACCAACTCTCATCACACTCATCCTATGTGACCCAAATTCACCACCACGCACCTCTTCTCAGTAAACGGCATGAGCCACACCTAAATGGAAACTGTCCCCTGTGCACCCATGGTCTGCCACATCAAAACCTGAACAGCAGACGTAGTCTTAAAATATTAAAAACTCACAGTGCTAACAAAAAGAAAGAAATAACAGTCTTGCAGATAATAATCTGTGCTTGAGAGGGAATAAAAGACAGTGACAGTTAGACAGGAGTACAGCATAAAAGTAAATTATTTCACATGCCCTCTGGCTTGTACATACTGTCTGTTTCACAGATATTCACCCAGCCCAGACAGCTACAGGTCTGCGTGTCCTTGAGGTACTGCTCCACACTCCACAAATCACTACACAAGAAACGAAGCAATCAGCCAGCCTATGCTTTACATTTGCAACATATAAACAACCATACAGATACAGAGCTGTTTGGCTTCTTTACTGATTTGAAATTGTTTGCCTCTCAGACTCCCAACAAATAGCTCAATAGTTATAGTTATTAGCAGTGTCAAAGGAATTTGGGCGAGGTAACGCAAGGCTCCATTCACAGAACTGACCTCTACCTTCATGATGTGCTTGGTGTATTGTTGTAAAACCATCTTTCTCAAGAGAAATACAAAGATTTGAGTTCACTGTTCAAACATAGCATTTCAGCTTTATGTAACATCCAGCACAGCGTTTCCCTTCACACACTGAGTGTCCTTCACATAAAAGGTGAGATGCTTAGTTCTAACCTCACCATTTTTACAGCTTGCGCGCCTGCTTTACTGAGCCACTTGACCCGGGACATTTTAGGCTGATCCCCAAATTAAAAGCACATATTTTCTCATGTGCTAATAAAGAGTATTCAGTCGTGCACATAGTTTTTAGGGTTGTATTTTTCAGTTTATCCAGAGTAACACAGAAATTGATTTTTTTTTTTTCTTTTTTTTAAATACCAGTTCAGTGATAAAAAAAATCCACTGATCTCAATTGTATGAATTTGCAGACAGAAATTTCAGGGATAGGTGTGTCAAAAGCCTGGCAAAGAATCCCAACCTGTCTGCATTCATGAGTCAATTCACTACAGGTTAAAACTGTCTATTGTCTGTCTATTAATTTTTCTTATTGTTAAGAAATTAGAAAAGTAAAAGACCGAAAACCAAGGATGGATTAGAAACAAGTAGCCAAAAGCCTAATTAAGCTCATTCATTCTGCCATATTTCATAGTTTTCATCCAAAAACAATTAAAAATACATCAATGAGCCACCTTGTTGTTCTGTTATTACATGGAGACTCAGAATTGAGCCAATCCTCCACACTGGGCTGATGCCATAAATACTTGCTAACAACACCAAAGCCGCAGATGAAAATAGTCCCCAAAACACACTATTTACTATTGTTTGAATAAAGTTTTCCAAAGACTACAGTGCCCAGCTGCTGTAGGAAATGATTCTGCCTGTCATGGCTGCCTGTTTATAAAGATTTTGGTCTTCGATGGGAACAAATGTCCTTGGGGCTGAGAGCCACACATTCCTTTCAGTTTATGTCTGGTGACAAGTATACTTTGTACAAATACTAAAAGCAAATTTCTCTACTGTTGTTTCCTACCTGTACACTCTGAGGACTGTCACAGCCTGTCACCACAAAAATCAGGCAGAGAACTCTCTTGTCAGCCTAAATCACTTCTTCTGATGCTCCCTCATGTTCAGCGTCTCTCTCTTTCTCTCTTGGCTGCATGTTTCCATACAAACTGCTGTGCACAGCGAGATACCATGGCGTTTGTGTGGTTTTGCTTAGGCTACGTGGACTATCTGTCAAAAGTGATGTGTTGAATCAAACTGACAACTCAGACCTATGAAAAAATAGAAAGAAATACCCCAAGATTTCGTGGCTAAAGGACCGATCATCTTCGATACTAGTTGGTATAAGTGTTGATGAAGCACTCGAACCAGGCCGGAGAAGTTGGCTGTGTAAACTCGTATCTGTGTGCCCTTCGATGGCTTCCCTTGTAGCTTTTTGAAGAGCACGCAAATCTTCTCAACACCACAAGACATTTCAAATAAATTCTTCATTGGCCTGTCAAAATGCTTTTCCTCTCCCTTCAACACCAGCGAGAGACTACCGTGATCTACTATGAAATGGCCTCATTGTGCGGGGCATCAAGGATTTCTACGGCTCCATCTCCGGGTGTGCTCTGAACTGTGAATTTCAGATACAGACAGCCCAAGACCCAAGGCCATGAGCCGCCAGCGCCGCTGAAGCACTCTGTTGCTTCACACATCTGAAATTGGCTGACACGTTTCAGTTTTGCCGTACCTTTGCTCAATCTTTGTGTGATTGCTCTCTGGAAACCATGAAAAGCCAAGTGAGTCAAGACCTACATGTGTCAGGGCAATGAAGTTCTCCCTTCTCTAATTTTAGTCTGCATTTCCAGAACTGCCATACACGCAGTTTTTGATGAGATTTATGGTACATACAGAAGGGCTGTTAGACACATCAGCATGTAACATGGTAATCTGAGAGAGGATATTTGACAGATAGTTTTCCCTTCGGTCTCAGTATCCCATGGTGCTGTAATCCCTTAATATCTCACCAATAACTATTAAGGATTTAATGTCACTCGTACTCTGTCGGGGTTTGACTTGATTCTCTCTCAGTTTTCCTGAACCCAGGACACAGCTGAGACAGACTGAGCCCATAAAATCTTTAAAGTCTCCACTCACAGGTCACAGAATCAGCCGTGCGGAGACAGGATGTTCAGAGGCTGTTTAACAGGAAGTCAAGGTGACCATTTCGACCTGAGTCAGAGCAGTATATCCGTGTCAAGTTAACCTCCTTTGACTCGCCTCTGCAGGAATATAAGAAAAAGACATGAGGTAATACTCATCTGTCACAGAGTAAATATAAAAAGAAATGACCTTAATATCTTGCCTGAAAATAAAAAGTTTTTTTTTCTTATTTCACTTTGTTAGATTTGCTATCGAATGAAGCGTTGTCACTGAAAACTGTTTGTATTCTAGCTCAGACTAAAGTCAGCCGCACTGTGAGAAAATGTAGATCACACCAGCTGAGACAGATGAAAAAGAATACTCCACATTTTAAGTCTGCTCAAAAAATCCCCCAGTTAATTTTTCATGGCCGTACCTTTTAAGAGACACGTCAGTTTGATTTAATGTTCGGCTGACAGTTATTGGTTTTTGGTGTTTACCTCTTATCACTTCAGAAAACTGGGGAGGCCAATTTATACTCTGGATGCACATAAAGCGGCATCAAAAATTAAGATCTTGACGCCCTGGAAACATTATAAAAGCTTTCTGTAATGCCGCTCTGTGTGTGTAATTGGTTATGCTCTTTTTGTGTGTGTGTTAAGAGGATGGCAGGCGTTTTAAATTTTATCAGTATTTTCTGTGTTTAGACTGACATACCCGCGCACACTGTAGAGCCTTTTCTAATGCTCCTCTTTTTCCTGCTGCCGCCTCATCTGCAGCTTCACTCACTCGCACGCTGGACAGAGGACAGTTTGCAGCTGAAAGATGAAAGTACAGACTGGATGTTATTTTTTTTCAACTCCCATTACTGATGCCCAGAGCTCGTTTTTGTAAAGTTAGATTTTTACATAATAAACAACCAAGCAGTAATAAATGTTCATTGACACATATGCTGGTGCATTTGATAGAGAAAATGTTAAAAAAGGGGGCTTGCAGTGAACAAATTGTCTCAAGTGGTTCAAAGGATTTGAAGTGGAGGAAGCGAGGATTGATGTTTGCGCTGCAAGCCCCTGAGTAGAACTGGCCCAGGGTCTAATCAGAGACCAACAACACCCCCCTCCTCCCCTCCCTCCACACAGCCATAGGATTTTCTCTCACTATTCAGGGGCTGATAGATGAGCCTCTCTTTGTATTTCAGCCATGCACTTTCTTAAATCTGAAAAGCCAATTCATCTTCGGCAAATGCAAGAGTAGGAGGGAGTAAAAGAAAAACTTCAAAACTCATTTTTTTCACTCCTTGCCAGTGCTCAAGTGTCATTCACCAGCTCTCTAAGCACTTTGTCTCTCCTTCATTAATTGTCTCAGCGCTTCACCCACGTCACGTGCTTTGACTACAACCAAAGCTGAGGAGAATGCAACCGCCCCCCCCTTATTCTCTATGTTGATAAGTTCACAAAAGATAAGGAGCAGTCTGCACACAGGGATATCACCCCCAAAAAGAGGAAAAATGTGTTTATGTTTCCTGATGGACTGAATTAATCTTTGCTTTTCAGGTACAGTGCTTTTCAGACATTCAGGCACAGTAGTTTATCTACGCTTGCTGTCAAATTGAATTCAAGCATTTAGTGGGCCAGACAAATAACCAGTGTAATAAATCATCCCTTTTTGTGTAGCAGGGCATCAGAGAGGCTGCAGTGCGGACAGGCTGTTTGAAGTTTAGGCACTTTCATTACACACGTGTCAACAACATGTACAAAGTTTAATGGTCCTGTTGTGAACTCGGGGGCAAATATTTTACACTTCCACTGGCAGAATGAAAGCCTATTTTTCCAAGAAGATTATTTTTCAGCAAGCAATACAATATACACCACAGTATTTTTTTTTAAATCCCACTGTGCCCATGTGTTGAGAGAGAAACGGTGTCATGTTTAATTAGCAAATTCTCACAGTGAATGTGGACACCTTGTTGACACATCCATTCCACATGAGCTATTGCTGATTCCTCTGAATACAATTTACATAATTATACCTCATCCAGTCCTGTGAAGCACATGCCTCAAACACCATGTTGCTCGCAGCAAAACAGCATGAGGAGAAACAGCCATATTAACGCTTGTGGCAAGACAACGCTAAATGTTGAAGCCGCCTCCTCCATCTGCATTGTATGAGACATGATGGTCTCGCCACATTACAGATATGACCCCCAACCCCCCCCCATGTGTACTCTTTCACACACACACACAAACACCGCCTCCTCCTAAAACATACACACAAAGAGAGAAAATCTCACTGCCTGTGAAAGATGACCTAAATTTCCACAATGCTTTGCACTTACTGTACATATTTAAGTTGATCTGCCTTCAATATGCAAAACCCATAGAGTACCACCTCCTTGCAAAACATAAATTCTCATTTACATGCACTGTATTGCAAAACGAGACTCACCACCGGTGAGTCCATAAGCTCTGTGGTAACATTCAAAGTCAAACAACACCCATCTTCCCCAAAGAACAATGAAGCATGACAGTCTGAATTGCCAGAACGTACTGTCAGAGGGCTCCTCCAAAGCTCCCAGCACTGAATTTCCCTCTGAATCTTGTCTTGCTCATCTAATAACTTTGTTTATGTCTGTTATGGGACATGTCTGGAGAGACACCTTGAACACTGGGATACAGCTCTCAGTCCAAACATAAAGAGAGAAATGAAATATTCACCCGCCCGATTGTCTCCAAACTCCAGGAGAAGAATCAATAAAACATAACATTGGCTTCTTTCTGAGTTTAAGACTTCCGATGGGGTTTGAAACCCCCTGGTGACGTCGGAGGCTTTACTCTCGCATATGAAAACACCAGAGTTTTATTTTGATGTTTGAATTAATCAGCGGAGAGCATCTTCAGAACAAAAAGATCTGATGTTGCCTGTGGGATCTGTGGCCATCTGAGATTTCACAGCCTGTATTTAAAAGCATGTTTTGAAGAATGCATCTCAACAGCTCATAATAAGCTAAAGATGATCCATAATGCTTCTCATATCTGGTCTACAAAACTCAGCCAGTCTTTTTTTCCCTCCTCATATACCACAAATTTTTAATGCCCTGATATTTTCCTTGGGTGAATAAAATTGACTTCAAAGAGTGGTGTTGAAAATAAGTGTTGACTCAAATAACCTCACTGCCTAGTATGTTTAAACACAACTTTCATGTGAAGGTTAAACCCCTCTGAAGTGTGTCACTCACGGCAATACAATGTGGCAATTATGTAGATCAGGTCAACATATGTAGATGTCAATAGAAGACAATAGACACTGTTAAATAGGACGGAACTGTGACCCCATTACCACTTTATCTCAGAGGTTAAAGAAAAATTATTTCAGCCACAACTTGATCGATAACATTTTACCAATGACAGAAGCCAGCAACACTCTCACATACATTAACTGCAGAAATAGCAGCTTTTACTGAAATGTCTGGATTAGTGCATGCTAAAGGAATTATTTGACATTTTGTTGACTCTTAGGTGAAATGTTCACTCTCATAAATGATGCAACAGCCGGTTAGCTTAGCTTAGCACAAAGAGTGAAACAAGCAAAAACAGCTAGTCTGGTTCTGTCCAAATGTAACAGTATCTCCCCTAAAGCTCACTAATTAACATGTTGTATTTTGTTTGTTTAAAACATACAAAAAACAAAGTCTGAATCACTCTTGTGAAAAAAATCCACCTGTCATTTTATTCTTTTAATTTGGTGTTGATAAAACAAAAAAAAAAGTTTTTGAGATGCCAGTGGGCAGATTTCGTAATCTTCGAGCAGAGCCTCGCATGCTGTTTTTGGTCTTTGTGGGCAAGCTATTCTATAATTTCCCCACAAACATCTAGCTTTGTTCCCAGTAAATGCTCATCCTCTACTCTGTAATAGTAGAGTAGGTGCTCAGTCATTATATATACCTACAGAATAAATCCTTATGATTATGATTACCCCTTATTTTTCACATCTCTAAACTATCGGTGAAACATGAACTGGTACACAGTCAGTACAAGAAGAATTACTCACTAAATTGTTACCAATAATTTCGCCTGGCAGAGAGTACACATGATTGAACTGTAAAATAACAATTAAGTTCACATTTTGCATAGCCATAAGTATACCCTTTGTTGATGTGTCAGAAGGACCACTTAAACCAAAATGTAACTCAAATGTCACATTTTAATGTCAAGTTGAGCATGGGAGGACTAACTGACATGAAACATTTAGGGTAAGACAGAGAGAGAGAGAGAGACAGAGAGTGAGTGAGAGAGAAAGAGAGAGACAATCAAAGCGTCTGGCTTCTCAAAGACATTGAATATTGAGTTCTTTAAGGCAAGCGATCTCCCGCTAGAGCAATATTCAGTTGAGCTGAGCTCCACCACAGTATAATTTGCCTCTGATTTCTAATCTTTGTAAAAGAATGCGAAGCTAAGTGCCTTCCACAAATGCAGACTATCATGGCATTTCTTCAGGCACATTATGGACCAGAGTGATTAGAGAACTTAAAATGCGAAGGCATCCCTTGAAACTGAATGCATTTACAATCCCATTAAATATGGAATTGTGTCTGTGGGCCAACAGTAAATTTGAAATATCTTTCCCCGCAACAGTTTTTTTTCTCATATATTTCCCGTTTGCCGCTTGCTTCCTTCACTCTCTTGCTGAATCTGTTTGAGGCTGTGAATAATTTGCCAGTAACTTTCATGGAGATAACTACACTCGACACAATTACATAGCATTAATCATGAAAATGTTATCATGGCTTTCCATCAGCATCATGCAGACATTTTTTATTACTAATGATTCTGACAGTTGGTTGCTTTCACAGCAAATAAAAAACAGTTAAATAAATTGCTACAAAAAAACCAAGCATGAATATAAAATGCGTCTTGAATTCAGAGCCTAGGATGCTGCATAAAGCCTTCCTGTGTAAGTGACCTTGAGCTCATGTATTAGAATATTTTATTTTTATAGTATCAAATTCTGCTTGCTGTGGTATTATCATTTTTAACTGTAGAGTGCTGCTTATTTGAAACTCAGACATCTATGCAGCTTGAAAATCTGACAGGTCATGATGAGCATCCATCCATCACTGCTAGAAAAAAACCCCATTTATTTTATGTTTGATCACCACACAATACAATTAAATGTAATATGTAAATGAAGCTAAAACAAATTCTGAAATTTGTACAGAGCAATGAAAGCATCCATCTGTTAAGTAATCTTTCTCAGCCATAAACAACCATTTACTTATCATAATTTCACATAAACTCCTCCGCGTCCCAGTTCAAACTAATGCTGTATTGTAGTCTAATAATCCATCCATCACTGCAGCCATTTGACCTGGTTTAATGTAATCCAAAGAGAATCGCCCACACTGAATCTATGATTACCTCTGTTTTCATTAGAGTACAAATCGGCAAACAGAATGCGTGGCTCTACATTAAGCTGAAAGAAGAAAACAAAATGTTTTTCTAACCGTTTAATTAATCGTCATGAATGGTTTCTACTCATTTCTTTGTTGCATTAGAACCAAGTTATACAGCATCGACACTATGATGCCATCAGATGGGCAAATGGATCTAGGCCATGACCAGACCTTGAAGAATATTTTCACAGTAACACACAAACATCTTCCTTTTTTTATTATTTTGTAGATAATAATAAGATTATTTTCTGCTGTAATAAAAACTATATTAAATAATCTTAGATGTATTTCAGCCATGGGAGGAGGTGTGGTGGGTGGGCTTCTTGGGGCAATACAACAAGCTGTAGCACAACAGTAACATACAGTGGATATAAAAAGTCTACACATATAATGAAATTATACTCATAATGAAATTGAAATGACAACAATGTATATTTAAACGTTCAATATGGTTCAATATGGAATGTGATCTAACAAAAAACAAAAAAAGTGTAAATTTGAACATTTATTTACACCAACTCATGTGGGGGGATGTATTCTTGTCTGCCGAGACAAAGATTGACCTTTTCTGCCTTAAGTCTAAAAGGTAAGTTTGGCACAAAGCCAATACAGCTCATCATCCAAGAAACGCCATCCTGACTATGAAGCATGGTGGTGGTAGCATCATGTTTTGGGCCTGCTTCTCTTCAGCAGGGTCAGGGGCTCTAGTCAAGATAGAATGGTTCATGCATAGCTCCAAATATCAAGATGTTTGAGCCCCAAAACCTGCCTCTGTCAGAAAGATGACGATGAAGAGGAATTTCACTTTCCAACATGACAATGACTCAAGGCTAACATCCAAGTGGACCGACGCTTCAGAAAAGAAAAACCTATTTCTTGGAGTGGTTCAGTCAGAGTCCAGACCCTAATCCTATTGAAAACATGTGGAATGGCCTAAAGAGAACTGCACACAGGAAATCCCCTACAATTTGAAGGAATATGAAGTGTTTGCGAGGAAGAGTGGAATGAAATTCCATAGTCTTTAAGCACAGATTTAACACAGTCTTATTGCCAAAGACTTGCGGCTGTAATAAATGAAAAGGTGCTTCCACTGATGAGAGCAGTGAGAGGAACTTGGTGCTACTGCAGACTAGAAAACCGAGACAAAGAGCTAAAAGACATTAAAAATTCCACAGAACTGTGTGTTTGTCTCCCCCAACACTTTTTACACTGTACATGGTCTATCCATCCATTGTTACCGTGAAAATACTGATTAGTTCAGCTTTTATTGTTAGTAGTGTTCTCACAAAATCCCCCTGAGTGTGCAGTTAGCGCTGACATTGTTCTCCAGTCCATCCCCAGTGGAGCACCTCCAAATTTAGCCTCTTAATGACAGCACAAGTTAAAGAAAACATCAAACATCCACATGGACCCAGGTGTGAATTGGGACCTCTCACGGAAGGAGATTGAAGAAACCCAGTGACAGAAAAAAATGAATAATTTTGCCTTAGACTGACTGTATTATATGGTGGGTGCTTAAAAATATTCCTAGTGTTACTCAGTAGTAGCAGAAATGATGAGACAGAAACAGGTGACAATGAATTTCATACATTTCAGTCAGGAACCTGTACAAAAGTACATATCCCATTTTTGTCCATCTGAGCTGGATTCCAGCTTGTGACTCCATATTCATTGTGAACATATCTAAACCGCTGTACACTAATTACACTGTATCACACTGATGATGTTGTAAGTACATGCAAATAACCTATTTTAAAGCTTGCTTGTATTTGGACTACACTATGGGTTAACATGTGTGCGTCAAATAATGCTGGGTGGTGTGACTCTGATTCGATACTTAGAACAATCAATAATTATATCTATTTGGGCATTCTCTTACTTACAAAATGTCATCTAAACACTGGTTTTTTTCCACACACATGACAACCTCTGCTTTAGGAAACAATACAATCTGTTACAGTGGTTCTCTTCATTAGTTGAAAAGCCTATACTGTAAAATTGCCCACCTACCTTTGTTGTTTACTGCAGCCTTTTCCCTTTCAATGTGTCTCTGAGGGCTTCTCACAATGTTTCAGATTATTATTGCTATTGTTAGCGTTACTGTTTCAGATTATTGTTTGTGCTCAAACCGCAGCATGCTGTGGACTCTGAGGCTGACTAATGAATCGTTCTGAGCAAAATACACACAAGCTGTCATCGGCAACAACTCTCCTCCACACCCCATTTAGACACACAGTAGATGGAGAAGTTAAAAGTAAATAGTCAGAGATGAATTGTGAGCAGAGGCCCCCGAACAAGTGATTACTATCCAGATTGTGGGTAGTAGAACAGTTATTCTCTGGGTTTCTTAACAATCATATGTAGTCTCCCCAGCAGCAGAACAAAGAAGTGCAACAAACATAATTATACTGGAGGAAAAAAAAATCACTCCATCAAATCTAATAAGCTCCACTAGAGGTTGGACAGCACATTTAAAAAGAAAGAATGGGCACGCACACATAGTTGGTGGAAAACAAACCAGATCCTGGGTGAAGATTTATAGATTTCCTTTCAATATCACTGTTTAAATTTAGTCTGCAACAAACAATTCTCAAAATCACTTTTCAACAACATTTGGCTAATTCGCTCAACAAAGGTTGGCATGTACCTGTGCCAACGCCACACAAATAAGAGAGCATGTGTTGCAATCCAACAAAGTGCTATAGTGTGCCAGGCTCAGGTTTTTTTCTGTTTGAATTTAGAGGCTATAGATTGTGGTAGTGTTGTACCGTGTCCAGCTTTTCGCACTTAGAAGAAGATGGATTGAGTTCACAATATAGCCAAAAGTATGTGGACACCTGACAAAGGACATGAATGACCCAATGTTACATGGGATTGTTGGACAAAAACAAACAAAACTATGGTGTTCTGCCCTGCTAGGATGAGTTTCCACAAGATTTTGGATCCTGGCTTCAGGGATTTGTTCCTTTTCAGTCATAAGAGCATTAGTGAGGTTGGTTACTGATGTTGGGCGATAAGACCTGACTAGACGTTGTCGTCAAAATCATTTTAGTGCAAACTGTGGAAACCATTTATTTATAGACTTTGCTTTGTGCATGTTGGCATTGCCCCTGCCTGAAAGTCAGAATTTTGTCCTAAATGTCTCTGTATGCTACAGCACTTAGATTTTCCCCAGCTCCAAAACAAAACAAGTGCAGAAACTACATGCATGTATCTGGAGCCAATTGTACATGCAAACACACAAACATAGACCTAAATGGCACATCCTCTTCACAGTGCACTGATGTGATTTGAGATGCATAAGAGTTGGAAGTTATGTGTAGGGGGGTTACAGTGAAAACCCAGGAGATAAACATGTATCCGTAGTTTATGTTTCCCATAAACCAGGAGAGAGGCAGGATGTGATATCTGAGGAGATCAAGAAGACTTTCTTGATCTTGAATATGAAGAAATGTTGTCAGGGAGACTCTTGTAAGCATCCCTCTATTCATGTGCTGCTTTTCCATACAGGTTCCAAAGTGAGACGTATAATATTGATCATAACCAGAGTTAAAAAAAAAAAAAAAAATCAGCCATATGAAGAGATCGATCGCGCATCACTCCTCCCTGTGCATGCTTTCATGCTGAATACATCTCCAGATAATGAAGCTGTTCTGCAATGAGATCCACCCTGAACAAAACCTTGCTCAGCTCTCCAAAAAAAGCAACAAAAAAAAGAAAAACAATTGAGCTGCCCTAGAGTGTGCGTGCACACCTTCCCACACGCGCGCGCACACGCAGGCACACCTACTCGCTCCTGAGGTACGCTCAATAGACAATAAACTAAACATCAAAAGAAGAAGAAAAGAAGCTTTTGCCAAATAAAACCATCACTCGGTAATGGCTGCAATAAGACGATAAACAGTGCAGGAACTATCTCCAAGCAATGGCATATCTCTGCCCTTTTTTCTATTTCCAAACTTCCTTCAGTGTACACTCTCAAAACAGGCTTAGAGCTTTTTTTTTTTATAAGGGGGTATTTTTAATTCTAAAGCGAGGGATTGGTCACACTTCGTCTCATTAGCATGAGGAGCTGTATAAACCCCGCCACTGCAGAATTTTGAGCTGTGTTGAAGGCGAGGCAACAAGCGTATCTGACTGGCTGCCGCGCAAGGAGCAAGTAACTTTCACTTCCAGCACAGTTCAGTTCATAAAAGCGGGAGCTGTATGGAGAGCTCACTCCAGAGGTGAACTGGTCTCATCTGCTCCGCACACAATGAGGCTGCTTACCGAGGGAAAGATTACAACGAAGATGATACGGGGCAAATTTATAACTTATTGCCACCGGTGGATTTTTATTTTCTCGATTCATCAATTTTTATTTGCCTCACTGGCTCAGTCCGAGGGAAATACTATTCGATACCAGACCAATGAGGAGGGCGCACCAGGTACAGTCATCGGAAACCTTGCCAAGGACATGTCCTTGAGTCTGTCTCATTCCTCCAAGACCAATTTCAGGATGATGAAACAATTTAATGATTCATTCATCAGGGTAAGAGAAAGCGACGGAGAACTCACTGTCGGGGAACGAATTGACAGGGAAAGAATCTGCAGACACACTCTTCAGTGTCTCATTACTTTTGACGTGGTAAATTTCTCCAAAGATCGCTACAAATTGATTCACGCTGAGGTGGAAATAAAGGACATCAATGACAACTCTCCGGAGTTTCCAAACAAGGAATCTATAGTGGAGATCTCAGAGAATGCAGCAGTGGGCTCCCGGATCCCTTTAGACCCAGCTGTGGACGCTGATGTCGGGTCAAACTACATCCAAAGCTATCAAATTTCTGTCAACAGTCATTTTACCATTGATGTGCTCCTGAGAGCGGATGGGGTTAAATATGCGGAATTGGTGCTAATGAAAGAGCTAGACAGGGAGACTCAGTCATCATACACTGTGGAGTTGGTCGCCACAGACGGAGGAAACCCTTACAGATCGGGGTCAACAAAGATAACTATTAAAGTGACCGACTTTAATGACAACAGTCCAGTTTTTGACCAGAACAGTTTTTCGGTCAGTTTGCCAGAGGACGCGCCAGTTGGCACCGTCATACTGGACTTGAACGCAGTTGATGCTGATGAGGGTTTAAACGGGGAGGTCGTCTACGGGTTCGGGAAACAGGTTTCTCATGAGATCCGAGAACTTTTTCAAGTGGATAATAAATCGGGTCGCCTGACGCTCAGGAGCCCGGTGGATTTCGAGGACAAAAGCACTTATGAGCTAGACGTGCAGGCGACCGATCTGGGACCCAACCCGACCCCCTCCGTGTGCAAAATCATAATTCACGTCACAGACGTTAATGACAATGCCCCAGAAATCAGCATCACCCCGATGACCTCCATTACGACTGGCATCGCATACATCAGTGAGGCGGCAGACAAGGACAGTCTGGTGGCGCTGATCAGTACCCTGGACAGAGACTCGGGTGTTAACAGCCAGGTCCACTGCACATTATACGGCCACGATCATTTCAAACTCCGACAGGCTTACGAGGACAGCTACATGATAGTTACAGCAGCAGCCTTAGACAGGGAGAGGATTAGTGAGTATAACTTGACGGTCATGGCTGAGGATTTTGGGTCACCTCCGCTGAGAAAGATCACACAGTACACCATTAGGCTCAGCGATGAGAATGACAACGCCCCTCACTTTACTAAAGCCGTGAGTGAAGTTTCAGTGGCGGAAAACAACGCCCCAGGGGCCTATATTACCACCGTGGAGGCAACGGACGCGGATCTGGGCAATAATGGCAAAATCACTTACAGACTGGTGGACAGCCTCATCATGGGCTCTCCAGTGAACACCTTTGTGTCTCTGAATTCAGTGTCTGGCTCTATCTATGCACTGAGAAGTTTTAATTATGAAGTGATGAAACAGCTCGACATACACATCCAAGCAAGTGACGGGGGGTCACCACAGCTGCAGAGCACAGCTGTCATCAGACTAAAAATAGTTGATCAGAATGACAACCAACCGTCTATCATCGAGCCACCGCTTTACAAAGGATCTGCTGAGGTTTTCCTGCCCAAAGATGCACCTGCAGGTTATGTGGTAACCCAGATAAAGGCCACAGATGCTGATGAAGGCATAAACGCGCAGCTGTCCTATAAAATCACAGAGGGGGGACACCTGGGTTTCTCTATCAACAAAGACACAGGGAAGATGCACGTGAGCCGGCAGCTGACATATGATCTCACAGACAATGTCAAAGTCACAGTGTCGGTCAGTGATAATGGATCCCCCGCGCTTACCTCCACAGCCATTATACACTTGAGCTTCATAGAAGGAACTCTACCCAGTATGCCTTCCTTGGCTCAAAATGGCAGCGAGGAGCTCTTTGAATGGGACATGTCTATAGCCATCATCATTGTCCTGGCGGGGAGCTGCTCTCTCCTCCTGCTGGCTATCATTCTCATCACAACCATTTGCAGCCGCCGGAAAAAAGAGACAAGGGAGGGAGAGTATGATGAAAAAGATGACATACCAAATGTGGAGAAAGTGGAAAGTGGTCACATCGATTCATTGATTGCCAACCACAAAGGCAAAGTGTTTGATGCCCATCCATTTCCAGAGAAACCTCCATTGGCCAGCAGCAACACAGCAGAGACAGGCTGTGAGGATGGCAGGCAGACAGCAGGCATCTTTGAGTCAAACAGCAGAGTGATGGAAGGGAAATTAAAGGTAGGTCGTTATTTTTTCCAAGAGATATTCAAAGTTTCTTTCACACTTACTTTGTTGTCCTTTCACTCAAAATCTGTGTGGAATGTGTGTCTTTGCAGGGTTATTCCACACTGCCGGGATATGGGAAAGAAACAGTCAGACCAATAACAATATGGAAGGGTAATTCATTCACGACAATCTCAGCAAGAGATCCCCACATCAGTGGGAAGGACAGTGGAAAAGGGGACAGCGACTTCAATGACAGTGACTCGGACATAAGTGGAGATGTACACAAAAAAGAGTCACCACCAACAAACAGTGAGTTCAATTCAAATTCAAGTCAAATGAGAGGATGTGAAGGTGAAATCCTTCCAGAATATAATGCTCTAGCATTTTAGGCTGTGGTTTATATTTTAATCTAAGCCATACATTAAACAGATTAAACCAAGTTACAACCGTGTTTTTCTGTCTTTACCTGGGCTCAGTTCCAACATCAAACACCCTCATCCATGTGAGCCAGCAAATGTATTCATGTTACATCCTGACAGTGCTGCTGTCTTCCACAGGCCTCTGGGCATGCACAAGTGAGTGCAAAGTGTTGGGACACTCAGACCGATGCTGGAGCCCTTCAGCAACAAGGCCCAATACGAGCATGGCTTGTGGACCGCATCTGTCAACTTTCTCCAAGACAGCTTCACTTCCCCGGGACACCAGGAGGGAAAACTACTATCCAGCTCACATACCCAAAACCAACGGTCTGCAAAGTGTGTACGAAAAAGTGCAACACCAGGAGTTTGATTATATTCTCGTTGGTCCACCGACACCAGCCCGAATCCAGGAAACGGATGAGATATCCATTCCAGAGTACACAAACTCTTAAAGATCAAAAAGTCATCAACAGTCATCAACAGGGATTTTTTTTTTTCCTTTGTGTATAGTACTTCAATCTTAATTGAGTCTATGTTGGACTGTTGCTGTGTTTTGTAGTATGTCACGTCTTTTGGCTCATATAAGACTGTTCATTGTATCATGTGTAATATGCAAGATTTTGTACATTAATAATATATTTTTCATAATGATTCAATGTAAAGAAGAATTTTATTATACATTTTCAAGAGCATGTGTTACTATTTAAGGGGCATGACCTATGGACATTTAGGCTGGAAGGGGCCTTTCTGCTGTGGAAAACAATCAGTATGAGAGATTACCATGTTTGTGGTAGATTTTTGTCACATTGTTGCACAAATAAACGGTTAAAAGCTAAATTGTTTTGCTGTTTAACAACAATTTAAAAATTGAGCTGCCTGGGCTTCCAGGACTCAAATGTAATCTTATAAGAAGAGCACAACCTATTGTCCTGAGGGAACATTCAGAAAGCACACAGAATAACCTCAATTAGCCATGTGAATGCATTTCATTTGCCTTAAAGGCTTATAAGCTGCAATAAATAAAATGTGGTCCTCTAATGATCACAGCTAAATTGATAGCAAGCATAAGCCAATGTCATATTCTTTTAATGGTACACAATGTAGTTACTGTGCTGCTTCAATTTGCATGCAAATAATGCATCGCTGATCAAATGCTCGTACAATTACATATTTTTTCAGAGGTCAAAGAATCCCCTCACCTTTTCTGATTGCCTCCCAGCTTACCAATTATCCAAAAAATGTGCTTCAATCTGTTTCCAAGCAACAGCAGCACCACATATTTGAATCTCTCCTCTTACTGTGTTTCTTCTTTTTAAGTTACGATAAGGACCGAGTAACCTTGACCACAAGACTACCTTTCTGCCATTGTCAAATCAGAATACTAATAATTAAGCAAAGGGTATTTTGTGTGTGTGTGTGTGTGTGTGTATTATGTGTGTGCATGTGAGATTGTGAGTGGTATTGCAAGTTGGTGCTATCTTGGCATATAGCAGGAGTATAAAGAGTGAAGAAAACTGCATACACCTCTGACTACAGGGAGTGCAATCAGTTTATTCCCACTGACACCTGTAACAAGCAAAGAACTGGAGAAACTGTGCGGTATTCATAAACGTTTATACCATTATTGACATCCAGCTACCAAAGGTGGGCTATTAATTGAAAGGCATAAAAATATTCGCTGAGAGTGTAGCCGACTTATATGGAAGTGCTTATACGTTTTTGTCTTAACACTGACTTAAAGGTCAGTTATTAACAAGCTTTCTACCAACCATTAATGCATTACATCACAGATTGTAAAACCAGCCAATCTCTAATGAGCTCAAAACTGTTTTTAGACGTTTTAGCCTGGCCACAGGATGGCCACCGTGCTTAAGGCAACCTGCTCCTACAGGTAACATTCAGACGAAGAATTTAGCTCAAAGAATTTATATCAACTGTACGTCATTCACACTCGAGTGTCAAAAGGAGTCCCACTGGATAGCCTGAATCTCCACAGAGGAGCAGCAGTATCAGTGGTGGTGTTATAGAGGACATCATGAGAGAGACTGTGGAAAAAGTCCAAAATACCACTCATGGGTCTGGTTGTTTTGAACACTGCACGGCTGTGGTAAGACAAGCTTAATAGGTTTTTGATTAGAACTATAGTTGAGATCCATGACATTGGAGGAAAACTGCAGACTTCCAGGAATGTCATCAGTTGTGCTGGTTATTGTTATGTATGCGGCATTTCTTACTTCTGAACTTTGTTAAGGAACACAGCACGGCCAGCACGCCAACCTCTGTTGCTGTTGGTCGCCTCCTGAGGTTTGGAGCCGTGGCTCTTATTGTCGGCGCCGTGTTGATGTTGTGTGCCTCCATGGCTGCTCTCTACCTGTGGAAAGTCAGCGATAAAAATGTAAGTGTCAACTGAGGATTATGCTGCAGTTATTGCTGTGCCCCTTCAATAACAGGTGTCTCAAGTGAATGAAAGAAGGCTTTGGGATGTTTTTTTGGTGTGAAATGGAACTAAAGTAGATTACGAACTTTTTGTTATAGGTATGATTGTATTTTCTATTTATGTTAATAACTGAAATGCCCTGTAAATAATCATATTCACCATCACAACTCAGACTGTGAGATTGCATCTTTAATCAAACCTGCGATGCATACAAGCAACATAAATTGCTCCTGTTACTCTATTCCATGTTATATGAAAGACTGTAACATTTATTTGCGTCCCATTGAGCTCACCTGTAGGGTAAACATTTCTTTCAAGGTCTGCCAAAGCATCTCCTGTGGCGCTTTGCTCAGTTCTCAGTGTGCTTAAACGACACCGGATTTCAGCAGGAAAAGCAACACCAACAATTACTGCACAGAGGAAGCTTGTTTTTCTCTCTCACTTCTATTGTGTTTGCTACAGTGTGATTTACATAACTTGACTAATCAGTCATTCTAACGTTCCACTTTGCTGCCAGGTTTATAATGTTCGTTACAGTATGAACATCAATGGGGAGGTGAAGGAGGGTTCCGTGGAAATTGATTCTGACAACAACCTGGAGCGATTTAAAACTGGGAGTGGAGCTGAGGAAGCTGTGGAGATTCATGACTTTCAAATTGTGAGTGAGTTTGTCCTTGTTCTCTCTTCCTGAGGTAGTTGAGCGGAGACTTTCTGTGTGCTTAGCAAAGTAGCAAAGCTGTGAGTGTAAACATGGCATCTCTGTGATTTGGTGCAGGGAATAACTGGAATCCGCTTCTTTGGAGGAGACAAGTGCTATATAAAATCCCAAATCAAAGCCAACCTTCCACACATGGGGGCGCACAACAAAGAGTCACTGATGTTTGACCTGGTATATGCACACTACTTGATACAGAGAGTTGAGAAATAGAAAAAAAGAAATTACAGAGGATCTTCTGTTTGCTTTTAACACTGTCTTTTCTTGTTCCATCTTAGTAATTCAAGGACATTATCTTTTTTTCTTGCCAGACAGATGAAATCATGCCAGTGAGGTTTGATGACAAGTTCCTCATATGGGTTGCTGCGGATCAGCCGCTGAAGGACACAAGCTTTCTGAGCAACAAAATATTGGGTCTTTGTGGGGAACTTCCCATTTACTGGCTTCAACCTATCTACCCTAAAGGTTCCCTTCTTCCTTTCTTCCCAGCTATTATGTATTAATTCAGTCCACCCCACAGAGTCTGTAAAACTGGACTGCTGTTGAAGAGCCTGGTCTATTCCATTTGAATTATTATGCTTTCCTTCATAGTTTATTCAGATCATGGATGGCGATTGCCCTGCTTATCTGCTGACACACTTGTAAAATTCTGAGTTGTTGAAACACTTGAACATCTTGAACATACACTCCATTTAGAGTCGAACACCAAAAACGGCTCCAGTCTTGTATCAAAAAAGAATGATGTTGAAATATGCAAGACTGCTTGAAATCACTGCTGCGAGTTTAATTATTCAGGACATCTGAGACAGTCCCAGCTATGTAGGATTGAGCTCTGAGGACATGTATGGCGTCTTGTGGATGTTGACCCAATACTCATGCCTCTCGTGGCTGCTGTAACAGATGGGGAGAGGAGAAAGAGAGACACACAGCGAGCCAAACGGCAGTTTAACATGGAGGAGTTTGAGGCAACTGCTGAGGAGAGGGACCCGGTGAGTCACGCAGAGGATGACACCTCCAGAGTCGTGGAGGAAGAGGAGGGAGCGCAGTCTACTGCAGGGTCAGCATACAATCCTGAAAACCCCTATCATGTGAGTTGCAACTTCATCAACAGCGATGTTTATGATAAACAAGGCTCCAAAGCTGGTGAATTTTTGATCAACTATCAAGAGGCATAGACCGAGGCCTGAAGCAAACCTTAAAGAAACATTATGAATTGAAGTTCTTCGGGTTTTGTCAACACTTTTACAGATGATTTCATAACACCATCCATAAGATGCCAGGCTTCTTTAAAAGTGTGTGCTCACAGAAAAAGAAGTAAAAGGAATGTGTTAACCTGGATTTAGTCCTACTGGCAGCTCTGGGTATATACTGTTACTGCTGTTGAGTAGGTGTCATATTAGTGGCTATAATTACAGGTCACCAGCTGCCATTCCAAGTTGATGAACTTATGAACTGAAGTGAAAATTCCCATTGGTCATAAAAATTCATGTTGCCTGAGAGAACTATAGTCACATGTTTGGGAGGATGAGGAGTTGTTTTTTTTTTTGGAAAACATCTGAATTGCAAATGAGTGTAAATTTAGAAAAGAGTTTGCTCTTCAAAATTAACATTGCTTCAAAACTGCAGCGCAGCAGAGGGGCCAGCGAGGAAGGCGCCGTGACCTTTGACACCATGTTAGACCACCAGGGGATCTGCTGCTCAGAATGCCAACGAAGCTACACTCACTGTCAGAGAATATGCGAGCCTCTGCGTGGCTACTGGCCCTGGCCCTACAACTACAGAGGATGCCAGGTAGCTTGCCGAGTCATTATGCCATGTCGCTGGTGGGTGGCACGCATTTTAGGTGTTGTGTAAGAAAACACGCTACACTAGTGAGAGAACTTTTTTTCTTTTTTCAAAAGACCCCCGAGGTCTGTAAACGTTATTATGCATGCAGATATTTATTTTCTGAGTTTGACTGTAGATACTACCAGAAAGCTATGCTTGTTAGCATGAAATGCAGATCATGATGTATGATTATCTGACCCATACTAACTACAAATGTTCAACCAGACCAAATATTTTACATATAAAAATGTTCTTTCTATTTGTATGCACTACACTATTTCTTTACATACAGTAAAAGTGAAATACATAATAGTCCTATTTACAGCAACAGAATCACAAATGAGCACATTCATTTTTGCATCATGTAATGCCAAGGCTTAATGCACTATACTGTGTTTAATGGAAGGTATGGGACTGAATCCAAAGGCTCAGCAGATCATGTACCTTTTCTGACTGAGTAGGCTTCAATAAATTCTAATTACAGTATATGCTGGCTTTGATGTCGATGTTTTTTTGTGTCACATCTTGTTTCCATGGTTCCACTGGGTGCCTTTCTGATAAAACTGAAGTGACAGCAATGGTTGCCATAACTTCCATTCACAGCTCAGAATCAGTTTGAGGGCAACGCAATTTGCGCACACTGACATCTGCATTGATGTGAACTAATATGAGATGAGTGTCATGGCAATGATGGAAAATATTTCCATAGTAGTGACAGTTTTTATGAAATAAATAAATCAATATTTTCTTATGTGAAAAGAGAGGACCGTGGATGCTAAGCTACCAAATAACATGATCACAGAGACAGGCTTTTTTTCCCTTTCTTTACAGCCGTTATTGGGGCTTGTGGTGTAGGCTATTCTGAATACCTCAAAATCAAAAGAAATCAGATCACTATCTCTAAAGCCATATGCCAACTTTCTAAATAATTGAAAGGAGCCATGTTGCGATCAAGACGATTTCACAGAGGGTGATCCAGGCACATCAAATTACAACAGATGTGAAATTGCACCATATCTGCCACTAAAGCCGTATTTGAAACTCTGAAGCAGTGTGAGGAAACAACACAAAGAGATGCTTGTCTCTTTGCTTGGAGATCTTTCCTGGTTTTTCGTGGGGGTAGAGGTGCTTATCACATCTGCAGTGCTGATAAGACAGCCTCTGTGCTTCCGTAGGCTATATAATATTAATCCCTCTCCCACGTCTGCAGATGCACTTAAAGGAAGGTGACAAGCATGACATATCCAGGACCTCCTGATGGCTCGTGCTCTGGAGTGCAGCCGCTAAAAGAGCCCCAAGTACCCTCAAGTGATGTAAATTTGCAGGGGGAGTCCAATTTCCATCACAGCACTGTCACTGCCATGGTCATTAAACTAAATCATCCCGCTGTGTGTCACACAGCTCCCATTTTAAAGTCCCCTCAATAATGGAGTTATACTTGGACTGCAGATTGCAGCACAACAGCGAATGTCTGACCTGACAGCCGCTGTAAGAGTATCCTGAACATTATTTCATCTTCAGAAATCACAAGCAGACAGGCCTATATGGACGTAAGAAATACCTTGAAATTATGAATTTATCATGAGACCCTGTTGAATCTTAGTGGCGCCAGCTGCAGTTCAACAGGCCTGTATACAGAATAATCTCTACAGTTAGCAAGTGCAGCTGAAATGTAAATATGATGTGTTATGTGCCTGTTGCTGGTGGCGGTTTCCTTGGGTTTCACTCAGAATGTGTTGATACGGCAGCACAAGACAAAGAGCTCTGAGTGTAAGCTAGACAAAAGGAGATGAAAAACACAAAGCAAAAAAAAAAAAAAACAAAAACAAAAAAAACACACATCACCACAAGCAACAACTCAAAATGGCATTTAAACTGAGAAAAAAATACATAGCTCAGAACAACAGCAGTTTTGTTATCCTGAGGCCTTGTTTCTAAAAAACTTGTTTCCTTTTGCCATTCCTCTCCTAAGAAGAGAAATGTACCCCCATTGAGTAGAAAAGACGAATGTGTTGGAGAGCAGCTTCGGTGTGTGAGACAGTGGTGCCTTTTTGTTTGTCTCCCCTCTGGAGCCAAGCTTACCCTGGGAGCCCTGCAGGCCAGGGAACAAACAGAGCTTTGTGAGCACTGACCCACTGTGCCCAGCAGCCAGACTGCAAACCTCCACTCCTGTGCTAATAGGAAACCACAGAAGAGGAGTCCGCAGTAGCCGAAGGGAGGGGCGCTTTCTCGCATCCACCTGTGCTTTCATCATTGCCCATCAAAACAAGCACAGCCAGGCGGGTTGCTGTGGTGCTCTGGTGACCACCGAATCAAAAGCTTTTTCACCAACATCCTCTTGGCACCAGCACTCAGCACAATATCATAGCTGGTGATTTATTTGGTGGCATGGATATGTTACTAATCAAGCCCATGCACTCACGTCAATAGCCTGTCATAAATTTGCCTGTTGTTGCCCAAGAGGCATTGCAAGTGTGAATAGAAGTGTGAAGTGAACCACTCTGGTAATCGTGTCCTACATTTGATTGCATGTTTTCCATTACATCCAGACATGAATGAAATAAACAGTAGTGACAGTCCATTTTGCACCTTAACCAGAACACAGAAACGCTTTTAGGCTAGCTCATTATGTTTTTTCTGCAAGAAAGCACTGCAGTACACTTATAGATGCTGGCGTCAAGAAAAACCTGTAACCCGCAGTTTTGCATCGGCAATAACAACCCAGGCACCAAACATTTGTCTTTTTTATTCCCCTCAATGGTCAGAAATAACATAGCTGGACGAGAAAGGGGGGTGCTGGTGGGGGTGTGTGGGGGGGTAGTACAAGGCTTAAATGCTTTTTAATCCCATGGTTGAGTGACCACTTGCAGCTCTGCCCAGTCTGGATCTGCCTGCTATTTGCAGGTCTCTGTGAACTTTCCTTACCATTGGCTGGGGTGCCCCCCCCCCCCTTCCCCTGTTTAGTATGCAAGCCCCAAATGGCCATTAATTATATGCCTGCTGGTATTGTATAAGGAAGTCTGTCTTGTTTACTTCACTAAGTTAATACTGTAAATATGTCCACAGACCTACCTGCATTACATTAGTTACACTTTCTTGGTCATGAAACATTACAGCAATTGTCCTCGGTGACTCTATTACTATGCGCACACTGCAGGGATTTTTTTTCTTTTTTCTGTGTATTGCACTTGGTTGCATGGTGTCCTTGTTACACTCGAATAGAAAACCTGTAGTGCGGTGTAGGTCTAAATTGGACACAGTGCTGGAATTTGCACCATTGTTTTCCCAGGGACATGCTGTATATGTGACAGTTAGTGTGGTGGAGGCACCCACCTTGCAGAGGATGTCAAGAGTTCCACACAAGAGGTGGGCAGTTGTCTTTATAACACAGCAGGAATGGGCTCTCTCAGAGGACGCTGACACCGGCACACTATCTTACCCATATCATCATTTGTTTTTGTTACCCTGTTGCTGAAATTCAAATTGAAAAACCATACTGTGATCAATATTCAATGATTCAGAATATGGCATTTGTTAAAACTTCAGTCACCCTAGGATGTACCCCAGAACATACACATTCTCTGGTGGGGTGCTTAAAAAAGAGCTATAGATAGCTCAAAGCAGCTGAATCAAATCAAGACTTCACATCTACAAACTGTAAAAAAAAAAAAAAAAACAGCTCCTCCACAAAGCAATGTCAAGAGGCTTGCCACATGAAAGCAGAAGTTGTCCAAAGAGTTGTAGGAAGTACTGACAAAGTTTATGAGAAAAAAGTAAATGTGTTTTTAATCCTCAGCAGCACGTGCAACAATGAGGGAGCCTGCGCCCTTAGATATGCCACCCCGGGGGCAGGCTCTATACTTAAGGCTTACAACAGCCTCATTATCTCCCTCAACTCACATCAGATCCTAGCAGCAGTTTGTCACAGGCAGGCTCCTCTCTGCCAGTAGGCATCAGACCAATCCTCCTGCAACACTACTGTACATAATTGCCATATGGACAGCATTTTGAGCCAGACTGAAGACTAAAAAGCCCTCCAGGCAGATTCCCCAGATAACTAAATGAATATTTTATCTCATTTCCATCTAATTTGCACCATATTATTATACAGAACTGAATTTTTTAATTAATTGATAGAACAGATCAAACACAGGTTTACACTTTGATTTTCGGGAGCTGTTATTTTGATAATTTGCATGGCTCTTCTCCCATGCCAGGCTTTTTAATCTCCCAGAATTTCAGCATCTCTATATAGAAACACTATAATAAAACATACAGCAAATTAATAACTGTCAGCGCACATGAAATGCTTGTCTTGGTTGTGTGAGCGGTTCCAGTGAGGAGTCCTTTTACCTGCCACCCCACTGATTAATTAATTTCACACTGTTTAATTAAATCCACAGTCTGGGGAGTCTGGGCAGCACCGTGGGGAGTCCTATCTGAGCCTTGTGTGTACAGATTACCAAAGAAGGTCTCAGACACCAGCTCTCTCGCTGATGTTGACACTGACGTCACCCTTCTCTGGATACCAGAGCATGATTGTGTCAGTGTCATCTGGCATTTGTGAGCTTTTACTGCTGGGGACATGATAGCACATGTGTTGATTATCTACTGGCATTTACATTAACAAAGAAAACTGGAGCGTTTGACACAAATTAGTATTTGACAGGAGCATGCAATGACGTGTGAGGCTGCAGTATGTAAACCTTGCATTTCTATACAGGCAGTTAACTGTAAGGATGAAAAAGAAAGCCATTAGAGGGGCCGTAAAAATCAAATATGCAATGAAAAATAGTCTAAAACCAGAAGATGAAAAGAAATAGTTAAATCCAGCAGGCCAGATTTCAAAATATGTACATATATGTACATAAACACATAAAGCACATGAACCATGTTGTGCTGGATTAAAAGAAGTACAGATTAGCTTCAGCGTAAATGAGCACATTGAACTCCCATCTCCTGTTCTACACTATTGTATCCAACCGTCAAAGCCTCGGCGTCACAGAGACACAGTCTCTCTTATGTCAGAACAGAGAGGTGCACGAGTATATAGCACAGCAGGCAATATGACTGTGTGGGCTGTGAAGCACGCGTGTTACTTTCTCTGTTCTCTTGAAACATATTTTTGGCATCTCTAATCACAAACAAACACATTTTGAGTCAGATGGCTCAAAATTGTCTTTACGGGGCAACCTCAAAATAAGATGACATTAAAATGTCACAACTTATAAAATTCGGAGGACCACAATGTATGCACACACTATAATTTGAAAGGATTACTTTGAATCCTGCTAATCTGTCACATTAACAAACCTAAACCTGATTCTAGCTGCTCAATCCAGTGTTTATGTGTAGGGGAAAGCGAGGATAACCGATTAGGTACATTAAGATGGCAGCCTGCTGGTTTGATGTGATGTGATGTGGAACCAGCATTTCCTTGCGCTCTCTATTTGATGTGCCAAGAGCTATTAGAGCGACAAACACTTTGCAAAATGGCACAGACATGAAAAAGTCATGATGTAAAACAAAGATGCCTTTTTTACACAAGTTCAGTTCAGACCGCAAAGTCTTGTATTCTTCTTTTAATCAGATTCCTCAACTGAAAAATAAAGAAAGCAATGTCAGAAGAGCACGTGTTTACGAGTGTATGCTTGAAAATGATGGAAAGCACAGTAAGATGACAGTTCAATTAGCATGACATAAAGTACTATAAATAATTATTATAAAGTTGTGGTTTTATTACACATCACTTCTGCACAAGCATTGCAAACATCACAAGCACCCACACACTCTTATTCAAACAAACTGGGTCTTTACAAACAGTTGAGGGCGTGCTCTTTGCTTAGGCAGGATAAACTTTTAATAGGCACTCCAGCACACAGCATCAAGACAGTTTTGCAGACTGATACAGCATTAGCTGGAAGAACAGCGCTCTATTTGTGCTTGCCTTGTCCTGTGACAAGAAGACCTATCAGGTGCTCATCTCTACCCCTCCACCACCCCACCCCCTCCCTCCCATCCTCTCTCCTCCTGACCTCATTCTGTCATCTTCGTTTTCCTTCTTCCCCACTCTCAGGTCTTTTATAAAGTGTCTCCATGCATTACACATTTAACAATGCATTAAAAATAGGCCACCATCAATCAGTCATTCAGTGGCGGAGACAGAATCTACTTGTGGCAACCAATTTGATATGTTTCTCAAGGTTTGAAAATGAAAAGGAACGCTATAAACTCTTAGGCTGCTGCGTATGGGAAACTCAACAGAGATGAAAACACACGTTTATGTGCTAATAATACACCATACCCCATAAAACCCACCGTGATAATTTTGAATTCCCATTTGCTTGATTTCCTACGGCACTGTGTCTTCCCAGAATCCAGAAACAGAATCAAAATACTATATATGCAGGCGGTAAGCCGTGACAAGATTCCTGTTGATGGGTGCCAGGTTAACATCGTGCCCAAAACAGTGATTTGAGAACTGCGATGCATGATACAGGATAGGTAGTAGGTAAAATCTGATGTAATGGTTGGGAGTGAGTCAAGCCCCGAGGGCAAATAGTCTGAACACTCTGACTCCAGGTTGCTCATGCCAAAGCAGATGTTCAACTGACGACAGTAGTACAAAAGACAGAGCTGCGTGTTATTCACAAGGTATTTTATATTATTAGGATGGCATGTCAAGGCTGCTCAGCTACCAAAAGAGCTGCCTTGAAACACATGCATATATATATTTGATAAAGAAATATTAAAGAAGTTCTCACAAAGGATTTTCACAGTAGCACATGAGTTTTGTTAACGCGGTAAGGTGTGCCCCTGCTCAGGTAGGGGTGTGGAAGTGGGCTTGTGAGCTTTGATGTTGCTGCTCTGCTCTGAGGCTTGATCCTGCATCCTGGACTTCAAAACAGACTGCATCTCATCATGAGTAACAGCTTGGAGAGGTAGACACCGACTGCACAGGCACGCCTGAAGGACCACAGGCACACAGACAGGTCAGAGGACAACACGTGTACATTCACCGTCATCTTCATGAGGAGAAAATGGCACACTGTGAGGTGTTTGCTATGTGTACAGACATGCGTTGTAAGTGATCTTAAATCTTGGCTCTTTTAATTAGAGAAACTGTCATATTAAATGGAAAACTAACATGATTATTAGTTTTCAGCATTACTGCAAAAGAAGAGCAGTTGTTCATGTGCAAAACCCAGATGACAGCTGAAACAAATTAAAGTATGTTTAAGATATGTCCTTCTGTGCTAGTAATACAATAAAGGCTTTTAAAATATTTCTGCTTGAAAATTGCCTGGAAGCTATATTTTCTTCCCGCTCATAACACATCACTCTGATTCAGTGACAAACTGTCTGGTCGATTGCCAAGTGTCTGTTTTTTTTTTTTTTTTTTTTTAGACAATGTTTTTCCAGACCATTTTCACTTATTACCCCCTCAGGTCAAAGCTTGCACCAGTCTGGCCATTTTACAGACATGACTCCATATGTTGTTGATGACACATACGATAGCTCACCCAGTGTGGATCACACTGCTTTTTAACCCACACCCCACCCCCCCACTGTATAAGAGACAGCACACACACACCACTACCTGATTTGTCTGAAATTGAATAGTGCCCTATATAGGAGCAGAAGAAGAAAAACAAAAAAGTGCACAACAGCATATCTCACCTTGAAACATCTTTTAAATCTTTTGCTGACTACATACAATGCAATAGGGTTGATGCACGAGTTGAGAGATGCCATATTAATGCCAAAATAGTCCAGGACAAGAAAGACACTGAAAAAAAGAAGGATAAACATTCAGTAGTAGTCAGACAAAAGATCACGGATCAGGTTCTGAACAATGAAAAAGAAAAGAAATGGAATTCTTCCTGCTCACCTCAGTAGCTGACACCTATTAGGGTCTTTTTCATCATATATGGTTGATTTCAAGATTCTGCTCAGGTACAGAGGCAACCAGCACAGCGCAAACACAATCACCAGGCAGAAGACAGTTTTTGCAACTTCTCGTCTCTTAAAAAGAGGAGAAGTGATAAAGTTGATGCTACACCAGAAAGTGCAAAAAAAAAAAAAAAAAAGGAAAATGTGCGTAAAACTGTGAGTTAATCACCTGCTTGGTGTGGTCGCTTAACATATTCTCTGTGTTCCTCAGCATTTTCCTGGTCATGAGCGTGTAGAAGATGGCGGTCCAAGCCAGTGGCATGCAAAAGTAGAAGCCAAAGAGCCACCAGTCCTTTACCAATTTATAAAACTGTTGATTAAACATGACAGAGGCCCACAGTCAGTTGATGCCACAGATGACACAATGTTCAGCGGTAGCTACACTACAGCAAGCACAAAAAAAAAAACATTTGAACACACATATGTAAGTTTACAAGGACACCTCCAAGAATGTGCCGGGCATGGAAGAAACATTCATTTCATTTCCTATCGACACTTATTGCGTAAAAAGACATCGAATCAAAACACATGTTGATCTGTTTGTTTCATCCCGTTGCATTACCTGCATGAACTGTGTGGTTTGCATGGGATGAAGCAGACATATTCTCAGATGCTTGTCTTTATAGTCCATTGTTATCATATCAAAGCCGACAACTTCAGGCACAGCCAGCAGGATAGAAATAACCCATATCAGAGTTATTTCGATTGCTGTCCACGCTGAAACCCCAATGCCTTTGATTCGATTCCAGGATACTACAGCTTGGTATCTGCTAAAATCAATGAGAAAATGTTACGGCTTGGGGGACTTTTTGTCTGTAACAATGATACATTTTTCAGTTAAGAACGTTTCAAGGACTAATGCTAAACAAATCTGTCTCCTTGATGAAATACAGATAGTAGCCAGCAAACACTATTTTCTTGTAGGGCACACGACAGTGCTGCTTATCTCTGTACCTGTCAACACTCAAAGCACATAAGCTCAATACGGTAATTCCAACAGAGGTTTTCTGTAGGAAGGGGACGAGTTTGCACAGTACCACACCGAATGGCCAATCTTCTGCCATGAGCTGAAGCAAAAACAAAGGACAATTTCAGTGAGAGAAAAAAAAACAATAGAGCAAATCAATTCAAGCTGAGATTGAAGTTTTAAAATGGATATAAAGAGAGCAGGATAAGGTGCAGCATTGTTTTCTCATTGTAATTGCACAGCATGAGGTGAATAACTCACCCTGTACGCGTTGATTGGAATGTCTATCACAATGTGGATTAGGTCGCCCAAAGCAAGACTTGCAATGAGAATATTTGGTCCACTTCTCATGCTTTTGTTTACATATATGATTTTCAGTAAGGCTGAATTCCCCACAATTCCAACAACAAAAACAACAAGAGAGACCACAGTATTGACATATTTGAAGGCATCTCTGATTCCAGCCGACTTCGAGCACATAGGAGGTTGTGGTGTTTTTGGTCCTGCTACTCGGGGTGGATGAATTGAGCTGTTGGATTTCTGTTTTTCCAGTATTAAAAGACCAGGGGAGGCTGTTTCAGAGAGCTCAATTACAGCGTATGCTTCTGAATGCTGATCACTGGCCTCGCCTCTGATGAAAATGCTTCCCAAACAAAGAACGAGCGCCACGGTCCACATTGTTGATGATTTCCTCAAAAAGACCCTGAAATGTTTTTTGCCAGCACTGGACTGAAAACAAGAGTGGAAATAATTAGCACAGCATCTTAGCTTTGAGATTTACAGCAAAGAATTTAGGTGAGGAAAAGGATTCATTTCATTTGCTGATCAAAAGGCAACAATAAATCAACAGCACTGAGACAGTATGATACTGCGAGTTATGCCAGCTTACCTCTGTACCAAACCCTGCATGAGATGAGTCTCTGTAATACAGTATAGGCTGTATGTTTAACACAAAGCACCACCCTACTACTACTTTGTTGCTTGGCCTGCTACAAATGTTTGAACCCAGCAGAGGGAAATCAGGGTTTTATAGACTAAGGTATTGTTGTCAGCATCCGTCATCGATCTGTCAGGAGTGACTGTAATTACTTCCCTTGATGCATCATCCTCAATGAAAGGGAGGTGTTGAAGTGTATTGTCTGCCATCACAGAGTGAGATCATTTTATGGGATTCAGCAGGGATATTATTTTACCTTTGTTTCCTCGATCTTTTTACTAAAAAGTTATGGCCGTTATCTCGTTTGACATAAAAGTTCCACACAAAATCTAAATGTAGTGAAATGTCTATTTTAGTGAAGATAGGGGTTTTTTTTGGCTTAAAGCCACAGAGCTGCTATCATTAAGAAGTCATCAGTAGCGAATGTAATGGGAGCAGGGAAACTGTCTCTGCAACCATTTGACAGTTTGGATGTGCATGAGCCTGAAGTAGAAACTACTGCCGGGCAACTGCACTTGAACAATAACAAAAAATGATACAAACGGAACCGTGAAATAGTCGGTGAGTGTCCTCTTGAGATTTCGCTTCAGTTGACATATCATGTTTTTTATTAAAACATGAGTGAGCCTCCATCCTGCCACAGAGACACTGCCTCGGCATCTCCTGAGAGTCCTGAAGAAGGTGACTTCTCCCCGCGTCAGCTTTGTGACAACCCGAAGAGCCTGGAGGAGCAGGAGACATGTGAAGACCACAAAGAGCCCATTGTTAATATCATACCAGACAGCTACTCCAGCTCTCCTTTGAACACTCAAATCTGTGCTCAGCTCGTGACAAATGACCTTGGGAAACTATGTGCTGGTAAGCTTCTACAAGAACAACCGATTAAGAAAAGTGAGTTGGTTGAGTTGGCTATGAAAAAGTATGACAACTGTTCACAGCCAGGCTGACTGTATACTCTGTATTATTACAACTTTTTTCTCCCATATAGGCAGTCGGAGAGAACCAACATGCTTCAACACATCGCCTATGACGTTGAAGCCGTGAGGAACGTTTTTAATTTACAGCAGCCTGACTGAAAGACCTACTATAGACAGTGACAAGAATATTAATACAAGATACAAGTATCTTTTTTCCTGACCATATCATTGACCTAGATTGCAACATTTTAATCTCCTGTAGTGTCTTTTTTTTCCTTTGGTTTATCTACATTTTGACTGGACATGCTGTAAAACTGATCCAAAATCGGTTTGTGATGCTTTGCCTTTAGTGTATACCGATCTTTGATGGTCATATATTGACATTTCCCCAGTCAAGCTGTCAAAGTGATTAAAAAGCTTTTCAATCTGCATAAAAATATCAAATATTAAAATATACATACAAACACCACCAATTTATGTGATGCAGATATAACCACTGTATGTTACATACCCAGCAACGAAGAGCAGACTAATAAATTTAGCGACCGATCAGCTGGAAAGTCTGACAGATAATGAAGCATCATTGTCTGTGAAATAATGTTGACAATGTCATCTTTGTCATCTTTGAAAATGATGGTGCTCCTCTATGATGTCACTGTATAATGTAGTGATTGGTCCAGGTGAGACCAGGTGGAGACCTGTCTGAACAAAGAAAAAAACAAAAAAACATGAGCTCAGTAGATTCATCTGGTTCCCAGGCTTGGGTTTGTGTGCCCCAAAGAGGCCAAAAAAATCTTTACATTTATTCGTGAGATGCATAGAGTTGTTCTGGTGGAGCATTGCTGTAATTCTTTGTCTCCTGTCTGTGTTCTTGTGAGCAGCCTGGTCTCACCAGAGTTCATGGAGGTGCACGCACTGGATGGAAGATTCATTACTTTGGTGAGCACTCAGACACAGACAGATTGGGAGTGGGTGGAGCAGAGCCTCTCTTTCAGCTGTCAAGGTAAGCCCTGTCATCAGTTTGGGTGCGATGGGGTCACCTGTTCCTGCCCCCCTCTTGCCGCTCACGACTTAGACATCTGTCAAAATTCCCAATTATCTCTCTCTTGTGCAGTTCAAAAGGAAACTGAAGATCCGCAGTTGTTGCAGACGGAGGTGCTGAGCGTGGTCACTGACCCCGATTCCTCACAGGTCGCCTGCTCCTGGCAAAATGTGTGTTTTATTCGCAGTCAGGTGAAGTCAGTTTTGTTTACACAGTGCAAAATCTGGTGGTACAAAGTTACCCACTGTATTTACACACATATATTACTTAATGTACTGGTACTCTATTTAAGCATTTCAAATTTATGCTACCTTGGACGTTCCAGAGACAGATATTGTACAATTTACTTCACTACATGATGAGCTCAGATTATTGTAATAAAAAAATGAAATAAAAGAAACTATATTATTCTAATTATTATGGATTATGGTGCTCACTATCCTATACAAGAATAAAATTTGTCAGATCATTATCTGCTGCGACATTTAATTGAAACTTCAAATGTAAAAATGTAAAACTCCTAATCCAATTTTATTTAGAAAATAATTCAAAGTCAGCATTTTCAGTTTTGGTTCTTTATATTTTAATGTTAATATTTATGTAGTTTTACTTGTGATGCAACACTTTCACATGCAACAGACTATTATTGTGCAGTTGTATGTCCTGTTTTTGTACATGAAGAAGGTCAAAAATCACAAATCTGGGCTAAAAAGCCTGTGCAACATACATCATTTTATGAGCCATACATGTACATCATACATATAGGTTATATAACATTTTATAATCTCTGTAAGCATTGTTTTTTTACAAGTCCAATTTACATTAGGAGATGAAAGATGAAAAGATGCCAAAGAAGAAACTTGATATACCTTGTGTTGGTCCGCCTCATCTCATCGCATACAAGCCAGAGCCAAAACAAACTCCTCATGATGAAAAGGTACCATCCACTTGGTCCTCTATCTCTGTATCACCCATAGTGCCTGGAAATGACAGTGATGGCCTTTTTCATTTTCCCTACAGTAATAGCAGTGTGTGGAGGCTATAATATCAGAGGTGGAAAGGTGATTGTGAATCTTTTTTTCTTTTTTTTGCTGTACTGTAGGCTCCAGAGGTTGAATCTAAACATGTTGTGCATCTTGCACAGTGTGACTATTGCCAGCAGCTCTGCCAGTCTTTCATACACAGTGAACTGCTGGAAAGTGAAACAGACTTTGAAAGGGTGAGTGCAGCTTGTTTACCTCCAACAAGACAGTGGAAAGTAAATGCATTAGAAATAATGACAGTTCAGATTGACTGTGGTGAACAAATTGTTTGGGGGAGGAGGGGGGCCTGTAAATAAAAAAGAAAAAAAATATGTAACGTGGAAATTTTCTTTTATTCAGCTCTTTTGTTGTGAGCCAGTTAAACAAATGAGAGAGCTTATCCTTGAAGAAAAAGAGAAATTGGTGCAGAAGGATTCAGATAGTTAGACTGATGTGAACATTCATGCATCCATCATGAGTGAGGAAGCTGCTAAAGCACAGGCATGGGAGAGGTTAGCAACATGCATGCTCTGTACCTTTCTGCATTTGTTTTATATGGCACGGATTGTGGGGACAGCTGCCAAGAGGCTTACATGCAACTACGCAGCATTGCATAGGTATTCATATTGATTTATTGAAATGCATGGTAAAAGGAACTCAATTTTTCTTGTTGTTGACTGTAACATGAAATATGAGGTGGCGTCTTAATTTGATTCTCAACATGCCCTTCAGGTTTTAGCATTAAATTGTACTTGTAGTCTCCCACTTTTGTAGAAAATACCTTCAATTTCTAATGTAGGTTGAGACAATTGCAACTCCAGAGAAATCCTCAAAAAGACAGCTTGAATGAAGACTTAAGTATGTATACAACCTTGGGCCCCTAGTCTAGACAAAGTAGTACAAATGATGAATATATGAAGCGTGCCGTCTTTCATGCTTCTCATTGACAAAGTATCAATAAAAGGATATTCTTCTTTGTCTGCTCAGGATGTTTTGAGATCAAACAGAAAACCTGCGGGCTGTCAAAAGAGATTCCCTACATCAATGATGAGCCTCACATCTTTAAGATAGATATCAAAGATATTACTGACATCTTTACACTGAGGAACAACTCTGATAGTGAGGCAAAGGTATGTTTAAAGGTTTGTAGTAATAATGACACTGCTGTTGCTGTGCCCCCCCCCCCGGAACCAAAAAAGTGATTTTATCAATTTATCTATATCTATTTATCATAAATGTACAAATTACCTCTTAATTTGTGTGTCGCACCTAAAGGAAGTCATGAGGAAGTTCTACAAAAGTGGGAAGTGTTTTCTAACCTTATGTCCAGATGGAACTGGTAATGTTTTGTATCCTTTCAAGCAGTGCACAAAGATCAAGAACAAGGTTAAAGTACATAATGAGAAGCTACACATTTGTTCTCTTTGATAAAAGGTTTGCACAGTGTTAATGATCCTTAATAGACAAAGTTATCCTTCTGGGAAAGCAGCCATTGTAATAGCCTCTACAGAAGCTGCTGACTTCACTTACCTAATCTTGGAGGACAAGGACGTAGCGCCCAGCATCAAAGGCATTTTCACAAATAGAGGCCACTCCACATGCTACCATCCCAGTGGAATGATATGGTAATTGTTCCTCCATAATAACCATTGTTATTCCCACTAAAATCAAAGTAAAGTAATAGTTCTACATTTTGATAAAAATGCTTATTTGCTTTCTTGCAGAGAGATAGATGAGTTGATCAGTGTCTTATTATGTCAGTACATATGCAGCAACAGCCAGCAGCTGGTTAGCTCAGCTGAGCTTAAAGTAAAAGAGCCAGCCAAGCAGTGGGTTGGAGTGTCAAAATTAACAATTAAATTATATCTTGTTTGATTAATTTGTAGATAAAAATAAAATTTTAAATGCCTTTTTTGCTGTTTTATGAGATTATTTCTTGCCAAGTAATCAGTGGAGATTTTAGGATGTTACTGCTCCCAGGTAATGTATATATGTATGTATGTATATATGAATTTGTGTTCATGTAATCAAACAAGATATATCATGTTATTAAGTGAGAGTGATAGCAGTGTTCTCCTCTAATTCTCTGCCAGAGAGCCAATGGCATATTTTTCAAAAATGTCAAATTATTCCTGTAATTCAGTTAGTTATTAGGAATCATATCTAGATTTAATTTCATGCTAAAATTCAATCGTTAACTCAGTGACACCAGATCTTAGGTTTCTTAAAACTTTCTGACCACAGATGGCCTTTTCTGATTAACCTGCTGCTCTCATGCTATAGGTCAGGATGTGCATGTTGCTAATCTCTGTGCTGTGTCTGAAGGTTGAATCTGACCCCTGTCGGAGGTCTCTGCCTCAATGAGACAGGAGCTTTGAGGAGGCGCTGGAACTGGTTGTATTTTGACCCACATGAACATACCCTTCCTTTCAAGCCTCTCACCTTTGCCCTGGGCCCACAAATCAGTGTGCGCATACACTCAAAAGAACACATGTACATCACCTTTGCACATCAGACAAACAGCGTGCGCTTCAGTGTGGGGTCAAAGCTTAAGGTAGGCAATGATAAATGCTCTATAAATGCAAGTGTTTCTCTGTTTTATACATGGAAAACATCAGTCTCCAAGTCAATCTGTATGCAAATGCTGGCATTTATTCCTCTATTCATTAATGATTTGTACTGAAAAAAGAACAGATGTGACAAGGAACACGTTATTTTTCTTTTAATGCAGGAGCTCATTTATCCAGAGGGCCACAACAAGCTGGGGCAAGACAATCTAGAGAGATATGTCCAAATGAAGAGCACGGAGATCTACTCTCTGCTTGGTCAGATGCAGACCTGTATGTCCAACCGTTACGTTTTCATAACCAAGACGCAGCAGCTGAGCAGACAAATGGAAAAAGAGAAGTCACCCCCCAAAAACATAAAGGCCCATGGAAATTAACAGAGAAATACAGAATTAACACAACATCATGGATGGATGTGTAACCCTTTACAGCCTAATACCAATTCAAACCTCTTGAGTATCTCATCCTTACAGTCACATTTACATTCAGGCTCTAAAGAATATTGAAGAACGAGTCAAAAGGTTGGGCACTAATGCAAACATTATGATCAGATAGTTACAATTTTGAAGAAGAAGAAGAAGAGGAAGAGGAAGAAAAAAATACAGATAAAAAACCTCAGAAAAGAAGTGAAGGTTGTCTGTGTTTGGGCCATATTGTGTTTAAAAAGATCACTGAGAACAAATGAATAATGAATTCCTGACCTTCCATAAAACGCAGCTGTGATGGATTCAGTGCCAAATCGATTGCTTTTATAGCTCCTGCAAACAACTGAAGGCCTGAAATTCTTGCAAAATCCCACTAAATACCGAATAGAAAAACACAAGTTGTATATACGTCGATGTCTCCTTTATAAGAGCACAGAGGCCAGCAGAAACAGGAAACAGGCACGAAACCATAAGCACACATCTTTTATATCCCCCCCATCAATCTCTCCATCATCTATCTAATCCAACCTGTCATCCCCCAAAATCATCACATGCCTATTTTCATCATTGAAACACCACTGTTCCCATCCTACCCAACCAGTGATCGCTTGGCATTTATATGAATAAATAATATAATAACTGTTTACCATGTGATGTTGCAGTACAGTAACATAAATAAAGCTTCCTTAAGTAAAATGTGATTAGATCAAGTTATTTTTTAAGTGGACTTCAGATTCTGTGTATTATTTCTAATCTATTTAGGAAGCAAACACGAGATAATGTATTTACAAAAGCTAAATTGCATGAATAAGAGAACAATGCTTTGGGCTATAAAGCTACCATTATACAGTTACAGTAGAGTCATTTAACAGGTGCCATTTTTCAACACTGATCGCAACTTCTTATCATGTTGCAGGTATGAAGTTCAGTAAAAGTAATCATTTGCAGTGAATGACTCAAATGCCGTATTACTTTTTTTCTTTATCTGAAGTTTGTAGCTTTTATATTTAGAGAGATTTGCTGGTTTCATTGTACTCTGCAAATAGTTTCAATCTACTATAACTAGTCTGGGCTTCTAGTCAATTGCAGATCACTGTAAATGATTTATTTCCATTATCTAGTTACTATTTATGGTTGTCTGGAGGACTTTTAATTAAGTAATTCCCAGACCTCTAAATTATTGAGCTCAGACAGTCACTGAATGTGGACGTACAGCTGATTTACACTTAGGATTTTTTTTGCAGATGGTGAAAACCCTCCACAGAGCCCTTTTTCTTTTGCTTTCTCTGAAAGTCAAATTTACATTTGCTTTATTGGCAGAGCATAGCTGAAAATCGTATTGCTCAAGATTTTCAATGTGAGTATGATAATTCAGATGACTCTGAGGAAAAAAAAGGCAACAAATTGTTAGCACATCACTGGAAAACACTGAAAAAATGCTGTATGTATATGATGAGATGTTGTGATTTGAAGAATTGAATGTAAAGGCATTGCTAAGGTGAGAAATTACAGAAGGAAAAAAGATCAAATAAAAGAAAAGGCGGGTTTGGAAGATATTCAGTAGAGTTTTCTCTTCTTTTTTCAACATGTCTACCATAGAAACAGTCGTTTATTGTTCTGTGGTTGCTATGGTACACTGGGAGCAAAACACGCTGCTTTCATTTGACCATTCTGGATCCGATTCAACATGTTTTTTTCTTTTATAAATCATTTGTGGTTTCTCTGCTCACATCTGTTCCACAATGAGTCGAGGATATCACAAAGATGAAGATGCAACAACACTCAACTCACCCGGCAAATCAACTGAGATGGATTCAGCAACAAATCCTGGACTTGTAAACAAACAGAGCTCAGGACAGAAATGCCACAAAGTGACAAGAGTCAGGGCATTATGAGCAGCAGACACTGAAGTTGTGCAACTAATGGACATAGGACAGATATCAGAAAGAATATCTGAGGATCCATGCATACGACGGGAGAGTCGTCACCAGAGTCAGCGTCAGTTCACAGACTGAATGGAGAGACGAGGAGGAGTGCAGTGAAGGTACAGCTACTTCACATTTCATGCTAATTATGCATCTGTGACCTTGGCTG
This sequence comes from Datnioides undecimradiatus, assembly GCA_008933995.1. NCBI lineage: Eukaryota > Metazoa > Chordata > Actinopteri > Lobotiformes > Datnioididae > Datnioides > Datnioides undecimradiatus. Next base: position 8,352,644 of record WARS01000036.1, on the reverse strand, counting down.
GTAAAAGGCTGCATACATCTGTGATGATTAGTAGGAGTTTGGCTTTTTTCTTTGCATTGGCAGACTATAAATACCCAAACCTTGAGACATCAAAAGCTCTTCACAAGAATTTGGGGCTGACATCTGAGCAGATGAGATGGGGTAAATACCCAGAAGATGGTTTACGACGACAAACTCACAGTGAGGTACTCCAGCTTGTAAAACCTTCGTCTCTGTCAAGTGCAGCGTTGATGTCCTTGACAGAGTAAAGGCTTTACTAGGAGGAGAGGTTTCTCTGAACCTGACTATTTTTATGTTATTAAACTAACATTTGAAATGCTCTTTGTAGAGAGACCTTAGACAAACGGTGAATAGATACAATTAGCATATATGAGGTCTTTTGTGTGTGTGTGTGTGTGTGTGTGTGTTTTAGAAATAATCTTGCAATTGGCAAAGAAAACTGAATTTAAGTTTTCACAGCACTGTCTATCCTTGTCACATTGTAAGTTTTATCTTGTGAAAGATGATATGACATGGTATCCAGAGACATGGTTTTGATTTATTCATGAAGCACAAGTTAAAGACCTCAAAGAATTTAATAAATTATGAAGTGTCTTTGTTTTTTGTTTTTTTTCTCCTCAGAGCGTTCCTAAAAACATGAAGTCTGAGTTAGAGATATCCCCAGATAATGAAGTGTTGGATTCACTCAGCCAGGAAACTCCCCGAACTCCTGCAGCCTACCAAGGAGAAACTGAAGAGTCTTTAACTAATGTGGACAAGGTATGGAGGGGAAAAAGGCCACTTTTGAACTGCTCTTTTTCCTCTTCTTATATAAATATGAATTTATTTATGGAGCACTCTATTAGCCTGTTTGTCTCAAAACATCTCTGCTGCTGCTTGTTTTAAAAGGTGCTAGACATGCTTTTTGGATATCTCATTAACTGGACTATTTGGGTACTGTGCACTTTGTGATGCTGTCTTTTTCACAAAAGAAAATAAGATTTAAAATTGTAAAAAAAAAAAAAAAGGTGTCTACTCCTACAATGTTTTCAGACTCCAACCCCAAGTGAATCAGACTCATCAGAGCAGTCGCTGCAGACTCTGTTAAACATTAGCTGCCAGCACAGCCAGCAGCTGAAGAAACCCCTGGTGACCAGTGATCAGATAGCCAAGAGTGCTGACCCAAAAGAGGTGAGTGTGAGTGTGCATCCACCACTGTTAATATGGTGACACGCTCATGTTATATAAAAGCTGACTGAAACTACGGGAAAAAAGTGAGATTTTGCTCATGTCGTCATTTGCTGAATGGAGATATTCAGTGTCAGTGTGAAACTACGAGCTGAGATGTTCAAGGAAGCAAAAAAACAGCTGAGATCATTTCAATCTTATCCTTATTGACTGTAGTGATCAGCTCAGGTCAGCATTTATGGTTCCAAGTGAAATGTCTTCACAACTAATGGACTGATCGCCACAAGATTTTGAGCAATATCTGTGAAATTCTACCTGGTTTATGGCTGAATACTAATTAGCAAATGTTGCATTACATACCTACTGCCTACTACTTCTTGGTATGGTTGTGAGTATTCTAGCAGGCTGGCTTTGGCATTTACCTTAAAGCTCAGATGTGCAGTACAGCCTGAGTGCTGCTAGCATGGCTCTAGTTTGTTATTTTTTGTTTTTATGCCTTTACAAATTCAAAAATCCAATCGGAAGCAAGTTTCAGATTAAGCCATCAAGCTTCAATGGTATCAGTCAGATGTTTTCAGTCATACTGTATGACCCAAGCATTGTATCTTTAGTATTCCAAATATTCAACTCAAGAATTAAGAAGAACTAATCCACTTTGTGTAGCCTGATAATATGACTTCACTTACATTGTCTGTAAATACAGTTCTCATGAGGACTATGTCTGACTTTGTGGACTCTCCCTAAAGTCAAACCAAAACCGTTTCAAGATGAAATTACTTCCCAAACATTTCAAATAGGGGGATACAAACCACATGGATTCAGATAGGTGGTTTCTAAAGTAAAATACTCCAACACTGTAACTGATGTGGTATTTAAAGTATTCAGTAATAAGATTTTACAATTAGGCTTTTATTTACATCCACAGGATGAGTGATAATAATAAATTAAAAAAAAAAAAATCACACTAACCTCTTTTTCTCATTATGTCTTTTTGTGGAAAGAAGAGACTGAAGTTTCCAGAGATTTTGCTGAAGGGTGCAGCAGTTATCAGAGAAGAAACCGTTACTGATAGGTACCCAGCGATGCAGAAAGATCAAAGGTCAGGATCGCTCTTGTCCATTATTGGCTTCCACCATTAAATAGTTTTCAAATTACATTTTCATGCTATTGAATCCTGAACTTTACATTTTACAGGATACGCCGCAGGTTGAAAGGTTTGGAGTTTGAACGGAGCTCAGATCATCGGAGCCGTAAAGCAGGTTACACACACACGCTTTACCACAGACAGACATCTCAGGCAGATTAAATTATTAATTTTCCCTTTCATTCATCTAAGCTGTGACACCTTTAACTACATTACAGGAGACAAACAAGAACTATTTAGCACTCTACACTATGGACTCTCAGATGAAGTCTGGACTGAAATGAAGGACATTTCATTCCCTGACATGGAAATCATTTATTCTGAAAACACTTTTTCTTTAAATGGAAAAAATGCTGGACTGAAGGTATCATCATACACTGAAATCACAACTGTTCATCAACTGTAACGAGGTTCAATCATGACTACAGCTGAGAGACTCAAAGCCTATTAATTATTTAACATCTTATCCATTTAACCTGTTTGAATGGACAGAGGACCACGCCGCTCCTCAAACACTACAGCAATGGTCAAACATTTATTGTGATCTTTCCAGATGGAGCTGGGCAGGTGTGGTATCCTTTAAAGTAATTCTAGCAGACATGGTTTCATAAAAACACCATGTTTGATTGTTCGCCTTAATCATCATTGAAAAGCTATCCATCCGGCAGGCTTGCTATTCTTTTATGTGCCTCACAATCAGCTGACTGGTCTTGCGTGGTTGTGCTGCAAGACAAACACCTGCAGCCTCGCATTCAGGCCGTTTTCACCAGCAGGGGACGAGGGACCTGTTATCACAACAATGGCTGCATTTGGTATGATTGGTTTATTATTCAGTTGAAAATATTTTATTTTATAGTGTCAATATAGCTGATATAAAATCAGCCTATTACTTTGTAATTAAAATCTATTTAATTATCAACTGTTCTCTGTAGAAGCGTTTCAAGTTCAGTTTAATTATTGATAAAATTGGCAGCAGACAGAAATAACAACCTGTCTGGGTGGGACGATAAAACCCCTCAGGGGCTTATCATTCACATGCTGCTTCTCTTTATTAGGATGAATCTGACTCCATGGGGGGGCACCTACTACAGTGACACAGGAGATTTGAAGAAACACTGGAGCTGGCTGGACAATAAGCATCATGTTCATGCTCCGCCATGCCAGCCCCTCTGCCTGACACTGAGCCGTAACCTCAGCATCCGAATCCAATCCCAAGAGCACGTCTGCATCACTTTCACCTCCGGCGGACATGGTGCACGGCTTCATGTAGGGGCAAAATTGAAAGTAAGTTAGTGTGGCTTGTAATGTTAATAATCGTTTGTAGCGCTAGCAGAAATACAAGTGAGGTGCAGACACAATTTTGGGCCAAATCATTGATTGTGCTTCATTTCCTCACTGTCGTAGCTGAATCAAGGCAAAGGTCTGACGCTGCCGGGGCCTGACATGCTTCAGAGGGATCTGCAGCAGAAGAGTGCAGAGATCAATGTCCTACTCCAGAACATCCAGTCCCTCATCAGCTATCAAAAGACTGTCAGTCCGTGGAAGGTCAAGCCCCAGCAAAGCCTCATCTCACAGATGGAAAGACGGCGGCTGCCAATGAAGCAGCAACAGTCTGCCAAGAAGACCCCCTAAAGCCGACGATGTCCTTGAATGGCAGTTTCTCATTTGTGTGAAGCGACTTGTACTGTAGTGCTCCCAGAATGTAAATGCAACCACAAAGTGCTTTCTAGAAATAAAACCAAAGAACGTCATTAACCTTTTTTTTTTTTTTTTTTAATCAGAATGTTCATAAATAGTATAACTGTACACGTCATTTTACAGGGGACACACCAAAGCAAATGTTCCACTGACAGTGTCCTGTCACTTTCTGTTACTCTGTGAGGACCACTAGGACACACACCCATAAATCATACAGTATACAGTGCAAAACTGCCAAGGTCAATGGTCCAAAAGTAAAAGTATATTAGTTTTTAATCGACCTATTTATAAAAAGAAAAAAGTATAAAACACAAGATTCAATGCAACAGAATAAACAAAAGAAATCTTTCTTCTTTAAAGAACAGCTGTGTGGATTTTTCTGTGATCAGAGGGAGAAACCTGTTGGACCTGAGCGTCCTGTAGCGCATCCTGCCACCACATTTGTACTGACATTTTAAAATAGAGGAATAAAATATTTTGCAGCATTTTCCCCTCGTTATCCTTCCAAAGCCATCGGGGGAATCTGGACATCTGGATGCAAGCTCCCTTCACTGGCCATTAGCTACCTGGCAGGTGAACAACCCTTTAGTGCCTCTATTTGCACACCTCAAGTGTCCTTCTCTGAACACACTTAATATATTTCACCCCCCCCCAAAAAACCTGTGCATAGTGTGCAAATAATTTTGATTCAAAATAACTGGTGGTAAGAGAGATGCTACTGTGATTTCTCCTACATGAACACAACCCTAACCACAACACTGCTGTCAATTTGAGTCAAACAAAATGATCAGTACCCCAAAATATAACCCTTCCCAGTCTGTTATGGGCTTCAGATGAATAGCTGAACTTCAACATACTTGTAGCTACTCGAGCTCCTGTCTGTTCGGAGAATCTTTGGCCTTGTGTAGGATTTTTTTTTCCGCTGTCAGTTCAGCACTCCCAGTCCAGCTTGCATCTCAGGTACAGTTCTCTGGTCATCTCGCCCACTCAGCTTGGCAGCTCCCGGTCATGGCTGGAGTTGCAACATCCCATTGCTATCCAGAGGGTGCTCACTGGCATCGCCACACGCCGAACTTGGACATTACTTATTCACAGACAGCAGTAGGTTAATCTGAAAGAGAGCCGTAAAGAATGATGAGTGCTCACCGTGACTTAGCCGGCATTCCTTATCAAACATTTCTCCACTGAAGTGGTTCTCAGCACTTGTGGATGTTGCAGCAGCATTATTAAAACTATGTCAGCTGCCTTTGGCTGTGCTAATCCCGCAGTACTGTACCTGCTCCATAGATGGGCATGCGATGATTTGAAGGTCTTCTCCGCTGTACTCCTCCTGAAGCAAGGCGTGCAGTCTTTGGAATACCTGCTGGATGTTATTCTGTGGAAAAAGCCAAGCTCTTACTGCGTGCTGGAGGGAAATTAATACTACATTTCCATCTGGCCTACGTCCCCTCACTATCTTGTTTCCATGTCAACCACTAGAATTCTGTTTCTCTCTCATTCAGCTTCACCTGGCACCTTGATAAACGGTGCGCAGGCAGCACAAAGATTTCTCTATTAGAGTTCAATCACACCAATAATTTATAGCTAAAGGCACAATCTCCAAACCCACCACTAGAATTAAATCACAGGATTGAGATCTATATCCCTCTAAAATTTTACTCCAGTGACTTAATATTATAATTACTGATTAAACCTTTGAATGCAATCACATGGCGGTCCTGCTTTGTAAACACAGTATGAAGGATTCTTTGAGCTTTAACAATGACTTGAAAAGAAACTGACTCATGCTGTGCGCGTTACAAACTTCCGTTTCTGCCACCCACCCGGACAGGCTTGAAAAGGATGAACTCTGTGTCTCTATTGGCCAAGTACAAGGACATGCTCTGTAAAGTGCTTGGCAGCTTGCTCTTCATCACCCGGTAGGTAGCCATCACTATATCGTTGATCTTTGCTGAAAAGAGGAAAAAAAGGTGAACTGAGAGGGGAAAAAAAACAACAAAAAAGCATTGATGTGCCCTCTAGCATTCACTATACAAGTTTTGATGAATTATAGTACAATGCTGGGGGTGTTTCCTGAGACAAATCTTACCTGGCTGTGCCCAAGGTTGTTGAGACAGACTGTATGTGGGACCACCTTGGATAGCCATAGTTTTAAGAGCTGCAACCTGAGCGCAAACAGTCAAAACAAAAATATTTCAATTTGAAAACGACTTCATTTGTGCTGAAGTTACTGTAAGCAATGCAAAACAAGCATGAGATGCTGTGCTGCCAATTGGGCCAATTCAAAAGAGTCTTTAATTAGACAAAGACAAGTATTTACTTGAATGATAATAGAAAACTGAGTGAGGTGGGTAGGAAACATAAATCCCCGCAGCTAATTATTGCAGCACGATTACAACATTGAAAGATTTCGGTACACAGTGAAATGCTAAAACACATGCATATACTACACACACACACTAATACTGAGCAGCAGAATTAAATGTTCTAGATGAAAAACAGGTTTTTTTCTGTAGCTGTGAGTGAAGTGCTGAGACCTTTAGTGATCAGTGAATAAGCAAATGATTTTGTTTTTGCAAAAAAAAAAAAAAAAAAATTTTAAACAAGGTAAAAAGCTGAAAAAACGAAGGTCAGGACGAGCTGTCGCTGCCTGGGGCTAAGTCTGCCTTCACTCAAACAGTTACCTTGGTGAGAAACTCCTCAAGGTTCCCCACAAAGATCTGAGTCTGCTGCTGGATGAACTGCTCACAGCTGAACTTCAGGTGTCGGTCCACATCCTTCTTAGAGTCGATGTAGTGCTCCTTTATCTCTGGTGTTCCCTGGGGGCCACAGAGACAAAGGCTTTAGCACTATCAAGTGACTTTTCCCTTACGGCGGGGTGCTATCAAAGTATATAAAGTGTACGGTGTGTTTAACAAAATAGGAAGTAAATAAATAAAGAAATGAATACACTACCTCCAACAGGAACTCAAGTATGGCGTTGTGACTGTTAAGTCGGAAGAATTTGGGAACAGCCTTAGGGTTCAGGATTTTGAAGGCAGCATCTTAACACAAAGCAGAGATTAAATCTGGGCTGGAGTAGAATTAGAGTGCCCTCTAGTGCTTCAAATTTAATATGACCTTGACTGAGATGAGGGTGATAGGAGGAGCGAATCTGCCCTGTGAGCCATCGGTTAATGTACATTATGGTGTTGGATTACACTGTAATTTCCACATTAATTGTTGCCACTGGTGCATGTGATAGGCACAAGTTGCTTAATGAGCATGAGAATGTAATGACTGGCTTTATGGAGCCGAACACCAATGTTCCCTCCACCTTTAATTATCTTACCTCGCGTTTTCTTCAGGTCCAGTGAGATTTCCTTGATGGCAAAGTCGGTGTGAAATGGGGCAATCTGTTCACGCATTATCAGCAGGTGCTTGATCAGGAAAAGTTGCCCATCTATTTGCGTCTACAGAAAGTGATAGCACACTGTTAAATCCACACTGCAGGCTGCCAACACAAAAGGGCATCTGCTGACTAGCCAAGCTACAGAGAACATAAAAAGCACAGGCTCAAAGACGATAAGGGAATACGTCTAATTAATAACTGCTGATTAACCATAGCAGGAAAGGGACATATTACTGTGACGAGAAAAAAAGGCAGCTCAAGGCATTTATTGCTCAGCTAGCGACAAAAACATTGGAAAAAGACATCATCAACACGGGGTGGGAACACATCCTCTGAGATTGATGCTGCTGCTTTAATTTGAAGCGTTAGGTTGAAACGGGCCAGTTAGCGCAGATAGACGGCAAATTTGAAGGTGAGAAAGGCCCATAAATAAAGGATGGTCTGCTGAGCACTCCGCAGCGCATAATAAAGCAGCCATTAAAATAAACTTTAAATGACATCCCAGCTGCTTTAGTTAAGGATCCTGTAGCCGGAAGGAATTTGAATAACAGAGCACATATTACCTAAGAGGGAACTGATCTTATTTACTATGTCAAGAGAAAGACACATTTCCAGCTATTTTGATGATAATAAAAAATATAAAAAGTTGAGTAAAAATACAAACCCATACTCCGTTTAAATCATGTGTGCCAACCTTGTTTTTGAGGATGATATCTGAAGCTTTAAGCAGGGACTGGATGCAGGCAGATAAGGCTTCTTGAGATAAACCCTGGAAGACTGCTCTCTGGAAAAAGACCAATACTCAGTAAGACACAGCAAATGCAAAAGTGCCACACATCCTGCCAGATTTTAGGATCGGAGGCTATGAATTAAAAACAAAAATTGAAGCCTCACATCTATACATCTGTAGAGCTTGGACAGACAGACCAGCGTTCGTCTGACGGTTGGGTACCACATGCCGTGCAGATCAGCAGGAGAGATCGACGCCTGCAGGCCTGATGCTTCGACATTTCCTGTGTTCATTGTGCAAACGGAGGAAGAGCCATCAGGCAAACGACAATGACACCGAAAGTTGTATAAAAAAGCAAATGTCACAATCTGGAAACACGGACCAGCATTGCTGTTTCGTCGACCGTTGGGATCCTCAAGCTGAACATCAGAAAACGTGGACTCTTGTGACATCTGCTTCATCTGCTCTTCCTTCAAGCTCTGAGCAATTCGCTATTGGTGGCCAAAACGAAAAGGAAAGAGTTGGTAGAGAGTTTCAGATTCTGGATTTAATTCAACTACAGCTTTTTACAGGCTAAATTAATAGAAAATAAAATTCAACTTGCAAAACGAGTCTGCAGGGAGACATAAAGCCAAATAAAACTAAAGACATAGCAAGACCATCGGGGAATTTCATGGTAAGAAAACAGTCCAGATGAAACACATTTAAGAGTTGTTAAATGTAAGATAAGACTCAAAGGCATATTTAACAACATTAAAGTTATTCACTAGACCAAAGGCCTGCCCCAAGGCCTTACATTTGCATAATCAAAGTTAAACCTATGACTTTTGTGTAGATAAGAAGTCATAAAGTCCCTTCTTCTGCTCTGCTTCAACAGAAAATATACAGAGTTTTAAAAAGCTTTACATAAAATAATATTTTACTTATGGATAAAATAAAAATCCAGAGCAAAATTATCCATGCATTAACAATTTATAGCTGTATCCCTGTTGTGTAAAGCAGGTTGAGCAGAAGCTGTTAGGAAAAACATTCCTTTCAAGCACACAGGACTTACCTCCATCATCTCTAGTTTTTCAGGATAGGCCAGATCCCCTGGAGCCGGGTTATAGCCTGTGATGTCAGTCTGGATGTAAATGTGAGTCCTGTAGACCAGCCTCTCCTGCACGTCCTCTAGCATCTGCTTCACTACTGCATCAAAAGCCCCCAGCTGAGCAGCTACATAAAAGCGCACAAGAGGTCAGTTTATGGTCGAACCAGTATCACAACTGCAACACACTTTGACCTCTAGTCCAACACTTTACGCATACACACGCTGATACAAGTCCCATAGGGTCTTTAGTATAAAGTTGATGTATAGTGATGAGAATATGAATGGGTGGTTGAGATGATGAGCGCCTGTAGAACAAACCAGCAGCTGGCTAATTTAGCTTAGCACAAAGACTGGAAACAGAGGGAAACAGCTAGCCTGATTCTGCTCCAGGTAACAGAATCAGCCAATTAGCACATCTAAAGCTCACTATTGAACACACTGTGTCACGTTTATTCTGTTAAAAACATTGAAGTGTAAAAAGACATTTGAAACAAAACAGCAGTTACATGCTAGACGACATCAAGAAGTGACCTCCTGGAGTGTCTGTTGCTAGCTGGGAAACTAGTCCCAGGAAGTAATCTGGTACATAGTCTTCCCTGTTTCTGTATGTGTTATACATAATCAGTATTTCCAAGCAAAAAGTTAAATCCCCAAACTCCAGCACAACTGTATGGTAGTAATTAGACATTTAAAACCCTACCACATGTGACAAGTGAGAAGCTTTGATGAGAACAAAAGCCCTTACCCACCATTGTTATGAACGTGATCTTCCAGCATCTCATTCTTGAGGATGCTGCAGAGCTCAGACAGGGTTTCCAGGTGGATGATGTGAATGATGAGAGGCCGGAGGACATCATACAAGGACAAACATAACTTCTCTAGCAGCTCACTGTCAGAGATTAAAATACAGTTTAATTGCTTTGTACAGCTGAGAGAAGTCTAAAATTACACCTTTTGGTTCATTTGAGATTCAAGTTTTCCTTCAAGTTGAGGAATAAAGCAATTTCTAAAAATAATTATGCAAACTGCTGAGAAAACACAAAACATATCAAGAAAAATATCTTAAAATGGATACTGTGCATTATAACACACCACACCTTAAACAAACACATACTGCCTGATCTAACTGCTCATGTTAGCAGAGAGGCAGGTGATACTCACTCCAGCTTAGGTGTTGGTTTGGAAAAGAACTCGTTGTACAGCTGGTGCTCATCCTGGCACACGTGAACCATGAAGGCACAGCCACTGCGAACCTGTACAAATACACATAACGATCACCCGCTGCAGTGCCTACCAATACTTTGCTTTGGCCCCACTTCAAACAAACAAACACATCCTCCCACATAAAAGACAGAGGCACCCATTACAGCAGTCATTAACGAGGTGCCGTATCATTAAAGGAAAAATCACGGATTGGCGGCGGCGTGGCTGTCATGACGTTTTGCTGCATGAAAATTCTGACCTTTAATTATAGGATCCCCATCAAGCCAATTAGTGAAGTGTTTTTAAATGCCAACGTAGCGTCAAAACACACAAGTCTGTCCATGAGCCAAAATTGGATCAGTTATTTCTGAGGTATGAAATTAGAATAAAAAATATTTTACCATGAATTATTGTGCCAACCTTTAGGTCAGTCACATTTTTAACAGCACTGTAGTCGCTGCTTTATAGATGAGGTTACGACAGAGTATACAAACAACCCTCTGCATGGCAATTCACTTGTGAACAACAACAACAGTAAGCTCTGGATGCCTGCTGAACACAGTCTCAGGTTATGCTCATTTATCATGTGCACTGCTTCGTGTCTGTGCCGAACGGTCCAGAAAATATCCCAGAGGGACCACGCTGTGCATTCTCTGCAAGCTCAAATGTCACCTTACTAGATCTGAAAGGGCAGCTCCACTTTGAACCGGTCATGCCTTACCAGAGCACAGTGGTCTTTGCTGTTTTGGTTGGTCAGGTCAGTAATGGTGGATGTAATGCTGGGACTGAGGAGCTGCTCCCTCTGGTCAAGGTAGCACTGATGGATTTCATCTAGGAGCTGATGGTATCTGCTCACATCGATATAAGGAAGGATGAATTATTGAGAAGTGTAAAAACATATAGCAGGAACGCTAAAGCTGCTACTTTATCCTGGAGAAATGTAAAGACTCACTCTGGAATCTTCTCTGCTCGTTGTTCAACCTGCTCAATTAGTGACTGAAAGAAAACAGTGCAATGTCATTTAACTGAAGAAAATGTTCTATGCATAATTTAAATGGGTAATAAAAACATTATACTCACTCTAACTTTAGGTGCAACTGCTCTAAATTTAACATAGTAGAGTGTAAAGGCATTGTCTGCATTGGTCAGGCCCATCGGATCCTGAGAAAGAAAAGACAGACAAAAAAAACAAAGAAGAAAAAAGACAAAAAACAAAAAGGTATTGACGACGGTAAGAGCATACAATATCATATGTAGGAGGAAATGTGATTGTTTTTCTTACCCTTTTTGTTAATTGGCTTGTGAGATTCTGCATAGTGTTTACGATGTGGATCTTCATGAAGTGCATAGCTTTAGAAAGACACTGTTTAAACTTGGCCAAGTACACCGGATAGTCCTTGAAATTGGGCTGCAATCAGCGGAGAGAAGAGAGTGTTAGTCGGCTTTAATTGTGTTCACATACCAGAGATCATTCTATGAGGGCGGCACAGCTCTGCACTTATAACAAGTCGATGGTGTATTATCAAGGTCTTGGTTTAAATTTCCCACTGGTATAAATATGCATCAATTACACAGAAGGCATTCCAGAAAATTTACTGCTAAAAAACACAATTTAGTGTTTTAATTAGTCTGTTGCTGGTAATAAAAGGAGATCTGCACAGACAGAGCTGAAATTCTAAAAGAGAGTGCAAACTACTTACATGTGAGGAAACGTATTCAATGCAGTCATCCAGTTTGGACAGCATTGGTATAAAGCCTTCGCTATTTACAGACAAGGTTGGCGAGTTTAGTTTCTGCAAAGCCAAAGACAAAGCCGGGTTGGAAGTAATTCTAAACATGAACAATTACAATCTTCTGGCTCTTGGTCTTTATAATTAAAATGTTTCTTTCATTTGGCAAAGTCGCCGCTACCAGAAATGTGTTATTTTTCCTTTGAAACCAGGCCAAAGTAAAATCTATTAAACAAGTTTTACAGATTTCATTTTATACTTTAAAAGTTTAGGAGGTGAGGCCAGATTTCATGAGTACATTGTAGAAAACATTTTAGAAATAATTACCTACAAAATGTAGCTGACATCAAATTTCTCAAAATATTTCATAACCTGGGACATAACTGTTGATATTTATCAATAATTAGGTTAATATCTAATGAGTAATTAAACACACACTTTACAATGCATACATTCACGTATCATATTTCAAGATGTAGACAACAGCCTACCGTGTTTATGTTTTCCAACTCATTAAAATATGACAGTTTCTGCTGTATGCTTTCTGCCAGGTCAACAAGCTCTGACTGCAAAGACAGAAAACAACAAACCACAGCTGACACAATATGGCATGACAGTTTAATTTCATTTCAGCTCCAAGTTCAGTTCTGTTCAAGTCCCCCGAATGGTCCAATCTACATATATTTGTGAACATAAGCAGCAATCTGCAGGAAAAAAACCTGCAGCCTCGATAAGATCTTAAGTAAATCACAGAAAGAATGAGGCGCAGAGTGATTGTCTTCTTTTTTTGACCGGCAGAATGCTTGCTCGCAATTTTATATTCTGACAGGCTTTTATCTGTGTCATGCTGTTCTGAACTAGATAGCGTAAACGGTATTTCCAGTCATCTCCAGTGAGTCCTCTGGGTGTTACTATAGTTGTTTTTTCACAGTTTCCCAATTCAGAACAGCTCCAGGGTTAATGCCATACAGACATACAGCTAACTCAGCAGGTTCTGGGTTTGGGAGTGATGTTCATTTGTAAATTCTAAATATTCACCCTGTCCTGGACTACAAGGAAAACACTTTCATTGATTTTACAAAGGAAACATTTTCTATAGATCAAGCAATCCAGCTACAATGCCGTTAGGGATAATTGGTGGATAAAACAGTGTCCAGCTCACCTGCTCTTTAAGGAGCTGTTCACAGGCCTCGTGCAGGGTGCCCGTCTTATTGGACACAAACAGATACTGTTTCTGAAGGGAATCCAAATGCTCTAGAGCGGTGCTGACATCTTTCAGAATAGCATCACATTGTTCCTGATAGCAGTTTAGATCATCTCTCGTTTTCCTGAAGGGAGAGCAGACATTGGTATCTGTTTTTTTTTTTTTACCCAAAGATATGATGATGCAGTGAAGTTATTTACTGGTCTCCATAGCAGGTTGACAAAGTTTTAATATGGACCAGAAAACATGATGCTCTGCTCATCATGAATTGAAACTTTAAAGCATGTTGCACTTAGTTGCACAAAGTTGACGTGCTATACCAGCTGTCAAAACCAACAACTGTGACATCACTAAGTGGGGCATGCCCAGAGGAGCAATAGACGTCTCACCAATCAGACAGGCAGGCTTTACCACCTTGGTTTTTGGTCTCACTTTGTGTAAGGCACTACCCGATGACCTGTGATCTGTCACAAATGTCCTCACTTTTCAAAAGCAAAATTTTCATTCAGGACACAATTAACTAATGTAAGTTAAACATGAATGTTCATGTTTGTGTCATTGATTTATCTCCAATCTCAAAGCTGTCATCTGCCATTTGACATCTGACGTCTTTGGGGGCAACAACCATGTGACAGTTTGTTTTCACTCCAATTAGCAGCTTGAGACACAATAATGAGGCCATACAACATCTCAGCTAATCTCTATAAACAGTTATCTGTGTATGAATACAGATGCATTTTGGAAAGCTAACAAAAAGCTTAATTACCATGAACTGATAGCAATGGATTCTGAAACCGTAATTCAGTCAATGCATTCAGCCTCTTTTATTTTCCACATTGACTGTTTACCTGCATGCAGCCAAAACATGCAGAAATGTGATGTGGTCAATAATACTACTTTCATTGCAAATGTAAACCAGACCTTCCAAGATCTTGTCACTTACAGTGTCTCATCCTTTCCAGAAACTTTACTGTAAACTCCTTAAATAAATATATGACCGATACATGCAGCATAACACCAGAGTGACAGTGTAGGGTACAGTACTTGTATGCACCTGTATTTGTCACTCTCATCCTGGTCCATGTTTGTCTGTAACTTGGCAAACCAGGAAAAAAACTGCAACACAAATTGACACGGAATTAAAACCATGCATCCTACTGTAGTACAGTATGTCTGACTGTCTGCCTACAGCGAGGTTTACTACTGGCAAACACAAGTTACCTGTTGTGCTGTTTCTATCCTGTCATTCTCCATATCGAGCATCTGGAAACCTTTAAGCAGGACGTCCTCTGTTGAGGCAGGCACAGCTGCTGTGAAAGGGGACTGCAAGGACCGCGACGAGAGGCTGCACAAGTCCTCAATGGGCAACTGCACAACACAACAGAGCTCTCTAAGTTAAACAAGCCTGCATAGGAAGCTAGCTGGACAGCTTGACGCGGTGAAGAGCAAGTGCAAACTGGCTAGTTAACCAAAAAACTAAATTTCCGTGACATATTAACTTTAAATACATGCAAAGAGTTGAGCTAGGTTCGCACAGAGACGGCTACACGTTTTAGTTTAACCTCACTGACGTTTGGAAAGTAAGTTAGCAACCCTGTTAGTTAGCAAGCTAGCTAGGTATGGAGTCGCATCTCACCTCTGACGGGACAGAGAGGGTTTCAGCAGCGGCTCGGAGCTCCAGGACAGAGTCCATTTGTTTCTCGGTGAGCGGGGCCATGGCGTCGGTGCGGCGATCCCATAACGACAGTTTCTCCCGGGTTTCTTTATCTGTTAGGTCCAGGAGGGACTGCTCTGTGAAAGCCATCGCCACTTTGTGTAGCACCAACGTCAGCAGCAACGCGCAGGTACTTCCTGTTCCGGGAGTGTGGGCGGGGCTTAGTGAAGGGGCTAATCCAGCCAGCCACAGTCACACATTTGAAGTAAATATACGTAGTAGGAACCTGACCCCGGAGTTATGTAAACATACGAAACTGCTTTGTGTGTGTCCACGTACTGTTATTATAGTCTTGCTTGTCTTGCTTCTTTTATTGTGTGTGTATACACTTTGTTCGATTTTTTTTATCCTATATAGTTTGTTTAATTACGATTTGATTTACGTTTTTCTTTTTACGTGTCTAGGTCTCATTTTGGGTTGAATTTGGGGGTGGGGGTTGTTTTTATTTAGTTGTGTCTTTTCTTTTATTTTCTTTCCTGGTCAAGCTGGCCATAGGCATGTCACACATTCAAATTTCCATGCATTCCATGCAGTAAAGTGTGAATTTGAGTTGTAACAAATAAAAACATAAATAAAAGATTGATAACTGCTGGAAAAAAAACTGTGTTATAATGTTTTATAGTCTTCATAAGGTAATATCTTGGTAAGTTACTCACTTCACATTAGTCTTATTTTGATTGCTCCCCACGAAGTGCTATTTATTCTCTATTTTCCTTGAACTAAATTTGCCTCACTTATCACCTGGATGACGGCTGTAGCACATAATATCATTATTACAAAGCCTACACCACAAGACTAATAGACCAACGTGATACATTGAATTTCTGGGTGGGACAGATATGGCTTCTGGCAGCATAATCATTTGTCACAGAAAATACAGATCCAGCAGGTGGAGCCCTGGGGCACATTTTTAATATTTTAAATTGAGGTTTTTAATTCTATTTCATTATGTCTGCAAATGAGTTTCTCTTCTCTAAGCGTAAACTCAGAGGAAGGCCTATGATCAGACTTGATCAGTTGCAGTCACACACGAGACAATTTATCATTTCCCCCAACATACAGAGCTGTGACTGTAAATCTGCTATGCTTTGTCTATTGTTGGGAATACAGAAGATAAAGCATGAACAAAAGATAGCATCTTTGTCTCTATATGTTTTATAATGGAATCAGACACTGACCAAATGGTTTATTGTCTGCTCATATTTTATATCATCTTGTCAACATACCTTGTATGTGATAACATGATACGTGAAAAATCAAATTTTGTTTTGCACTGTATTTCTCTGGTCTTAATCGCTGTATATGAGCTGAGTAACCCTGTGCATATGTGTGTGTACATGCATGCCCAAATAATTTCTTTATAAAACTGCGTTTGACAAATTATTTGTTTGTAGTCACAGCTTAACACATTATGTGTAACAGTTATTCATGATCAGATAAATGTATTCTACTACTGCTTGACACACACAAACGAAAACCTTTCAAAATCCACCTCAGTCCTGGTGGCATCACACGAAGGAGGTCGTGTTCACGTATTGCAGCTCTGTCTACAGGGTGTTTCGCGGGAGGTCGCACAGAGTTCAGATTTTTTTTTTTTCTTTTTGCTCTTGTCGACTTTAGTTGAAAAGGGATGCTGCAGAATTCAAGCCACGTTACTCCAGAACAAAAAGAGATGTCAGAACAAATCTTGTCAGAAGTAGTATTTTGGCTCAGCGTGAGTCAGAGTGAGTCCTGTAACGCAACACTTTTCTCTGTGGTGGTGGTGTTTTCTTTTCACTGTGGTGTTGTGAGAGCCTGTTCATGCTTTAATGAGAGATCAAGTATAAATGAGTGTAAACAACAAGTGTACAGTGTATTATATCATCATCCTATTGAGACACGACATGACATCTTATTTAGCATGCAGTACGTCTTAAAATGAAGGGAACAAGCCACGCAGATAATCAAATGAAGTCACTTTATTACATCTTGTCAGAGAGAAACTTAAATGTGAAACTTGTGATGAAGAGTCCTTTTGAAACTGCTACAACAAAGAGAAGAGTAATCCCATAATGCTGAGCTGTACTCAAGGATTTTCTGATAATAAATATTTGAAAATTAATGAATTGACTGATTTCACATTCAAGTGAAACTGTGGTTAACTGTTGTTGTGGGATCTCATTAAGTGCTTTTCCCTAACAAAACCATGAAACCGTTTGCATCATAGTAAATGTGGCTTAGAAATAGAATTTATAGTGACAACATGGTCCACTCAAAGTGCTAAAACATTTCAATCAACCTATAATACAACCTTCCAGAAACATTTAAGTCGGAGAGTCTGCTTGTCCCTTGAACTTAAAGGTTTATCATGACTCTTAATGACACGACTGAAAAAGCTTTTAATATGAATTTAGAAATTAGAGAGAAAATCTGAAACCTATTTGAAAATATCTCCATGAATTTTAAAATGTAAGCAAACCCTTAAAACCATCCAGCTGTGTAATGTACATTAATGTGCAAAGCAAAGAAATAAATCTACAGAATTTCTTAAATAATTCCAATTAATTTCAACACAGGCTTGATTATAAATTTACACATGGGCCAGTAATTGCTTCTCATTTGGTTACTGTTTCTATTTAGCCAACAGTATGTGGGCATCACAGTCAATGAGGTGCAGGCAGTCTGGTCTCTTTTTGGGTGCATAAAGGAAATCCAGCAGGACCAGTTTTGTCAGTTGTTGTAGTCTGTCCCCTCTAAGTGATCTGGGATAGGCAGTCCAGTGAGGATTGTTAAACACCTGTTCCACACATTGAACACGGGGCAGACTGGCTGGGCAAAGGCGATGTCAAATGTATACAGGTGCTGAGAGCCAACGGCGTCGTAGAAAGACAGAGACCCAGAATCATAGTCCAACAATATTCCGAGGCGCCGCAGGTGGGGTGAAGGCTCGATGGGCATCTCTTTGCTGTTGTGACGCACCACCCAGGAGTTGTTGCACCGAGACAGTACCCAAGAGGCAGAGTTTTTGCCAACCCATTCATGTTTTGGTGCTGACTTGTATGCAATTCCCACTGCAAACCTGCATTAAAAATAGATTTCATAAATAAGAGCACAATTCAAGCATTGTCTAAAACATCTAAAACATCATGGTTGAAACTATAAAAACAACTACGACCATGCACCTCTGTGTTAAAATGCACACACTGGCAAAATTAACACACTAACATATACTAATTTTATCATTTACCATATTCATCATATTCAGTTCTCATGGTGGCGCTACAGGAAATGTCAGGGCACCACCAAAGTCATTACAATTTGTAAACTGGAGACCTTGAATGTCTGGACATGTTGTGGTAATCCATTCAAAACTTTAATAATACAGTAATAATACCTTAATAAATTAAGCAATTTCAGTCTGGACCAACATGAACCAAATGACAGATGTATGTAGCTCAAAGTGAGTAAAAGTTTATACCATGTGCTTCCTCCAATCAAAGCTTCCCAGTAGTGGCGGCCACTGTCGATGTAGACATTTCCTGTAACACCGTAGCTGCTGTGGCTGGAGAAGCGATCCTGACTGTGGCTCTTCTTGGATGACGTCTCATCCCTCTCCACTGTCAGGTTGTCATGCGACACCCTCAGCTTCCTGTGTGCTGACTTTGGGTCCAACTTGAATGGTTGACCTAAAACATTACAAAATATCGCTGGGTTCAATGCATTAAAATGTTCATGGCTACTTAATTGCAGGAAAACGTCTGTGCTGTTGGTAAACTTGACATACTGTTGGTCTTGAGTTTCCCTGGTTCACTGCTGCGGTTTCCAGCTTGGTTTATGGCCTTCACTATGAAAATGTACTTGGTGCCACACTGGAGCCCGTGCACGGTGTAGTGATTTTGCTTGATGTTTGGTACAATCATCCAGCTATCAGCAGAGTTACACAAACCTGCAGCACAGATAGGCACAGAGTCACTGACAAAGCCAAAAACAATTCATCATGGAAACTCACGTTGAGTCCAGGCTTTATATAGCATTTGAAATCAAGACAGGAGACAATGTAGTGTAATTGTTTGCAGTGTTCAAATCTATAGCTGCTATTTTTGACTCATCAAATATTGTCACATAACCACTCATCCAAATGTGCTCGAGCACTGAGGCAGATGAGAATAAATTGCTTGATCGAGCGTGTTGTGACCTTGTTAGAGCAATCAATTCAAACAGTCTGCTTCTCATTTCAACTCTGAGATAATATCGAGCTTATGATGTGCATCTGGATGTAAATCCACTCCGACTGAGATGTTATTTTTTCTCCATATTTCTTTCTAGACACTGCAGTGTATTTTGGTAACATCTCATTACCCATAAGAGGCAGGACAGAGCTCTCCTCTGCTGCTACAATACATTATTATGTTTGGATATTGTAACATAGCCCCAAAGCAATTTTAAGTAACACAGCCCCAAAGCAATTTTAAGTCCTTCATTGAAATCCCTTTAAAATCCCTCCATCATTGTCATGTTTCCCACCACAAACATAATGCTGCACTCCCACCAGAGAGCTGCATATAGACTTACTGACAACGTTAGATTGGCTGGTGAAGATGGCGTACTGAAGTTCATATGATACAACAGAGAATTCATCATCTGATGTCCAGTGAACTGTGATCGTGTCATATGAAGCTGTACATAATTCCTCACGGATTACTGGTGGATTTGGTGCTGCAATTGGAAAACAAAAGACAAATGTTGTTTAAAGACAGGAAAGTAACATTAGTCATTGCTGCACAAATAAAACAACAGAAGGTGGTAGTGGATGTGGTACCAGTGGTGGTAAAGAGCGCCACCCATGTATTTTTTTTTTTTCAGTCTGACAAGTGTAATTAAGCTAGGCTGCAATTCCTCCAGCTATTACAGCTACAGCCCCCATGCCGAGTTAAATTCACGCTGCACAATGGGCGCTTGAGCATAAACAATCAAACCTGTTTCATTCAGCGGAAAATAAAGCTTAACTGTAGCTCAACATTTGGGTGCTTTTCTGTTTTCTGTCATTCACGAACAGACACATAGTTGAATTATCCTCTATTCTATTTTGAGCCTTTAAGTCTGCTTGATTCATATATAGATTATTACTAAAACTGAAGGATGACAACATCAAGTGCACGTTTCAGATAAATTTAACAAAAAAATGATCAAATAATTAGTTTCAAGTTCCGAGAAAGCAAGTGAAAAACTGAGAGCATATACTGTGTGTAATAGATTATATTAACTATATTAATCTACTTTATGCCCAACAGTGTATCATGGTGTGCTCAAATTGCAAGACCCAACCCACCTGTGAGATAATCCAGACTTTCTAGCATTTTCTTTTCCCTTGTGAAGTCCAAGGCAAAAGTATCAAAGGTGTCATTCAAGTTAATTTCTGGTAACAGGATTTGAGAGGATGCTGTTGCCATAGAAACTCTGTAATGAAGCAGTAAAATATTAAACAGTGACAAATTTAATTTATTATATTTATTTTTTATATAATAAATTCACTGTTTGTTGATAATGTTCTTTGGTAGTTCACCTCTCACAGATGTTTTTAGCTGTTTGGAGGAAGCGGGTGTGGTCAGTCTCCTTAAGGGTCTGGTCTGCCTGAGTGATGAGGGACGAGGACCTCTCGATACATTGCTTACAGCTGGCTATCTGCTGGGTTAGTTTCCTCAGCCGCACAGACTGGACAAAATGAAAAAAAAAAGGACATGTTGATAGATGAAAAGCTTGGTAAAAAAACAAATAATGTACTGTATACAGCACCCAACTGCCAGATGCTAGATTTGATTTTACCTCACCAATTAGAAAATCCTGCTCAAGAAAATCTGATTTGCACCTTTGACAATTGGATTTTTCAGTTGCGTAATACCCACAAGGCAGCGAGCTTCAACCTGTTCTAGAAGCTACATTGGCACAGGACGTGTATTTATGAAACATCCCCCTGTGCTGCCATAGTAAACAGACCCTCCTATCCCACATCTGCTGGGCTACGTGGCTGAAAATGACCCCAGAACCTGACATGAGGCATGGGGCGAGGAAGGAAAGAGTTCTTGTCCAGAGAGGACCATCGCAGGAAGCAGGACTGATCTTACTCTGACACTGAGCACGACGCAGGATGCCAAAGCCTTTTTAATGGCATCTAACAGGGGACAAAGAAGGGAAACGATTCAAGGGGCACAGCATACGCACATCAAATGTATGGACCCTGCGCCAGAAGTACTGCAGAGCTGAGTACAGGAACAACCTCAGTTATGACCTTTGCATCTTTTAATTTTTTTTGACCTGCTTCTTTTTTTAATGCAGGCAACTAAAACTGATGTGGCCATGCTCCTGCTGTAAACATAAGGCAAAATATTATTGCATTGTATAAGAACATTTAACACTTGAAACAAGCAACTAATGTACGAAACATTTTCAAAATTCAAAACTTCAGCAAGAACGTATTTTAGCTCTGGGTGCAATCTTTATTTGGATTAGGAAAACTCTGAGAGGGAGTTGCAACTTGGGAAATGGGTTAAATATATTTATATTATATCATCATCCACATAGTCAAAAGCATCTCTGAATATTCTGGGAACAGCTTCAGAGCAGCAGTTAGTGTGCTTAAATGAACTGGGTTCTTCAAAGATTGCTGGGTACATAATATTTTGAAAATCAGATGCTTAGCTCCGTGACTCAGATGTAACATTTATACACAAGAGGCACAAACTGGGACATGCTAAAATGTTGTGTAACAGGAGCACAATTAGAGAAGAGCAGTAAAATAAAAAAAAAAAAAAAGACTTTCAGTTGCGTTACACGTTGCACACAGTGAGTAAGTCTACAGTAGTAAAACCCCCTTTCCTGCTGTACTGCAATAAGGGCAGCATGCCTGGGTGTTTAGCTGTGTCCTAACTTGTCGGCTGTGTGGGGAGCAAAGGTTATCAAGAAGCACAAGGTGATAAACAAACAAAGGTTATCACGACAGAGGCGACAAAAGGTGATAAACAGTACCTTTCCCTCCTTTATCTTGGTCGCTATGATTTGTCTTCGCTGCTGTATGATATTAATCAGCAGGTCACACTCCTCAAGCAGCTTGTTTTCTTGTCGCGATGCATTTACCTACACAGGACAGAAGACAGATAAGAGATAGGGTTTTGTTTTTCATTTGCCATGCCGCGCAACTGCAGGATCATTTAATTTCTATTTAAATACATTACTGACAGCACAATTAATTTGATGCAAACTGCATGTGACAGGAAAACCGCATGAGAGGATAAATCTGCCTGCTCATGTCGGGCAGCAGGACAGTCGACCTTGTTTGCTGTTTGCCTTTGCATGATCACAGTCAGTGCAATGAACATGTGGCACCCAGTCATGAGTCATCTTTATTACAGTGCCACTTGAACGTACCAAAACAAGGTGGCTTGCTGACTTCATGTTAGGCAAGAGTTTGTTAAAACTGCATGTTGATGTGAGATCATGACCCAGAAACAAGATACTACAAATACTTACAACAGCCTTGTTTTAATGTACTTTTTTCTTTACATACTAATTACCTATTCCATGCAAATATATTTGGCCCACACTTTGCTCCAAAAATACTAAATCTGTGGCAAACTATGTGCATATTACAGAAATGATTGATCTAATGACTAATGAGCACTTAATCTTGTTGACATGATGAAAAGCAACTCTCGGGTACAGTAATTCATCACAGTGTTAATAATTTAATGAGTTGTTACCCATGAAATGCCACAGAAGCGAGGAGCCTGCACGTGAAAGGGAACAGATAAACAACCTCACCTCCACATGTTGGCAGGTTTGGATAAGTTTGCCCATCAGACTTTCCAAATCACTGGTCCTCTTGATTAGACTGCTGAGGTTGGAATCCAAGGCTTGCTGCAAAGCGAAATTGAAAATGAGTATTTCATTATACACTGCCCCTCCCAACACCCCAAACCCCACACACACCCCCCCACATCAAACTGTAAACGGCAGAATAAATCTTGGAGGAGAGTTAGGTAAATGGGAACATAAGGAACATATCTGGCCCAAATGTAATGGGCACAGGAGAGGATACACAAGGCTGCCTCTGGATATGACTGGCCAACAGTTGGGCTCAGATCAGCGTAGAGCCCCGAGTCCTCCCTATGCGCCAAAGATCCCATCATACTGCCTGCTGAGGCCACGGAGCTTAGCGGAGCATCTGCCAGTGATTTGGACAACTAAACCCCGGCTGTGTTAATCACTGACTCAGATCAAAGGCTTATGTTTCAAACTTAATCTCTTACTGTAATTGGGTAGCATGATGACTGTGTACTGTGGGAGCACAAAATAAAATAGCCTCTGATATAAAGTATTACTCTTCTTAAATAAAAGACTAATGTGTAATTACATTTAAGTGTGTTATCTGGGAATTAAATGAAAACAAAAGAAGACATAACAAAATTGAAAACAAAGGTGCGGAAAATGCTGTAACTCAAAATTTTATTGACAGATGTCTTAATCGACTCGCTAAGAACAACTTCTAAATAATGGATCTTGTGTTGTGCTATAAGAAGCCCGGGCTTTCAACTGAATCAGATGAAAACAGAAAAGTGCTTGTTTGAATCTATTATTAAAACCCTCGACAGGGCACAGTTTGTGACCAGATTTGCAATTTTTAAAGTCGAAAATTGCCTTTAAACTGCACTATCCACAACACTGGGTTTAAGAGAAAAAGGGTATCTGAGAGGGTCACACTGTGAATGGTAAATATCCAAAATGGATTTGGTATTCAACACAATATTATATATATTGTATTATAACTCCCTTGAATGCAGAATTCACAAATAACAGACATCACTGTGAACTTCGTGCCTAATTTCACTTGATCAAAAACAAAACACTGAAAATAGCCAAAGGACGAGAACAAACAGAGAAAAAAGATCCCAGGCTGGTAGCTAATAGTGGGAAGACCTCTTTGAGGTTAGGTGTTTCACATTGTGATTTCATAAGGTTGGTGCGTCACTGTGGACCAAAATAGCAGGTTTTATTTTATCACTCTAACTGAATATGATTTATTGATATAAAGGAGAAAGCGATGGAAGCCATTTCACATGCTGGGCTTCAGGAACAGGTGAGGAGTGTACAAAACTGGACGCATGAAAGGATAACATAGTAATCAAACTGATCTTTGGTGCGCTTTAGTTCTCAATGCCCATAAAGTGTGGCTTCTCCTGCAACATTAATAGCCTTCATGTGTTTGGACAGCTCTCTCTAATGGAGGACTCTTTCCTAGGATAATTTAAAGCTGATGAAAGGAAAGAATAGCAGCTTCCCTTTGTATGTGAATGCTTCTGGTCCCACACCTTTACTTTGGCCAGTCTGCCTTCCTTCCTCTCCAACTCCTGACAGGTCACTGTCAGGACTTGGAGTTTTATCCTGTGTCAACATTAGAAATTGGATCCATTGTCAGACTTTGTCACTTCATCCTGTGAACACCACAGGCCCTGTTACACGTCTGTGATTTATACTTTGTTGGAAGGCTGTTTTGATAAACCATAGAGACATATCAGTGTGGTAGTCTACTGCACAAATATACACTGTTATCTAGTATCCGTTATCCCAACCATTAAAAGGCCCAATTATGATTTTTATATACAGTATATCATAAACATTCTCATCTGATCATAATTTTAATGCAGTCTGATGGCTTCAGAAAATATGAATAACCTGGATTTATACTGTATATTATTTAGTTTTAGGCTATGCAGGAGATTTTGACTTGTCACAGGAAGCAAATGGTGTAAATAACATTAACAATGGGTGAATTCTTTTTAACTCCCAATTTCATTGTATGCTCTGTTTTACAATGACAATAAAGGCTTTCTGTTCTATTCTACTCTATTCTAACTACTGCAGTTTCCTGGTGTTGTGCATGCTGGCTCACTATCATACTGCCATTATTTACAAGAATGTATAAATGAAAGTAAGCCATTGTAAATGTTATTAGCAGTAACAACTGTAATTTGACACTTATGCTGTGAAAAACGTCCTATTAGAAGGCTAAAAACAGTTAAGCTGGGAGTAAAAGCAGGGTTCAAACCTGTTTTTCTGCCTTTTAACGGAAAACAATGCAGAGACTGGATGCAATGACGCAGGTTTGCAATATTCTGTATAGCAGATCTACTGACTATTAGATCACCTAGAAATTAAAGCAGATGATGCAGGACTTTCAGGCCTTGTTATATTCTGGAGGATTTTTTTGAATCATGGAATAATTACCACACAGAATCATGAAAAAGTACAATCATGATCAATGAAAATAAATATCAAGTAAATATCCACAGGTATAAAAGTTTGGGCTCTTGGAGGTGCCACTAAAAAGGAAAGTAATGCCTTCAAATGATACAGCACACCAGCGAACAATACTGAAGCAAGTTTGACATGACTATAACTATCTATTTTTCAGGTAAACTGATACTGTGCTGTGGTGATTGTGTAGCACTGGAATGTCAGTTTTGGAAGGTCCTGTGTCTGAGTTTTATTCCTGGTGCTTTCTTTGTTAAACGGCGGGTTCTCTCTGTGTTTACACGAGTTTCTTCCCACAGCTCAAAGCCATTCGACTCAAATTCAGTTCAAAGTTGAAATTGCCTGTGAGTGTTTTGTCTGTTTATATATAAGCCCTGTGACAGACTGGCAATCTGGGGTTTCTGAGCATGCAACGTGCAAAATGTTGTCCTCACTTTTTTGCACTGCATGTTGGGATATGCTCCGGCCAGAACTCTGACCACAAATAGGAATAAATGGACAGAAATAATGGATGATGGATAGATAATAGCAGATATAATACCAAACCAGGATCATGTCACATAATGCCGGACTAAAGAAATTACTGTATTATACATGCTTGTACAGACACACACGCGCACACATTCATATATACACACACACTTATGTCTTTCAAATGTCCCTTTGTGTGGGAATTTCTGAGAAATGGGAGGAACTGTGACTGTAAACATGTGTTTGGAAAAACAGGCAACTATGAACAAGCTCAGCTGCATGCCACCTGGGTCCTGTGCGCCTGTGTGCTACAAGAACAAAAAAAAAAAAAAACCCCAGAACAATTTCTCTCTAAGACAGGGATTGCTGTTTCTATGTCAGCTGAGACTTCTGACAATGCAGCTAAGTGCATGTAATAGGAGGTCAACAAAGACAAATAAAAACATCAATTGGTAGAATATATCCTGTTGTAAAATGACATTAAGCAACTGAAGCTATTATACAAAGGAGAAAACAGATCACAACGAGTGAGTCTTTAAGAAGATTAAGGATAAAGGGCTCTTCTCATCTAAAGTCTAACACCCTGCTGTCTTTAACCACTTGGAGGATGTGCTTATTAAAAGAGAGAGAACAATGCATTAACTACTACACCAAATAATGGAAGCACAAAACAGTATACTATAATTCTCTGTAATTATCCTGTCTCATTACTGCGTGGATGACCTGTTGCACCGAGTGCAGAATATATTTTACGCTCATTCTGATGGTTTTTCAAAGGAGAAAGCCACACAGAGGTCTTGTTTTGTTTTTCGTGAAACAAATCTGTCCCTGAATGTGGAATCAAAGAAATGATGCTGATCACCTGGTCTGCCTCCTGGTGTGAACGATCACGCCCCACACAGAGAAAGCGGCCAGGAGATTTCTGCACAATGACAGCATGATCAAACAAAGGAGACAGGTTAAGACTGGTCCTCTGAGCTACCCCTGCAAATTGTTGTTTGCATCCCAGTTCCACTGTGACTAAGCATTGTGACAGAGAGGAGCGGGCACAAAAGGGTTTCGAGTGTTCCTTGTGATACAGTGCCCTCCCGCCCATCCTTTTGTGAGTCATGCATGGACACTGTGAGTGCTTGTGGAAAACAAAGCGGAGCTTCATTTTTATTTTATGCACTGGATGCCACGCTATCCTCAGGATACACTTCAGGATCAACCAAAAGACTGAAGACATGCTCCTGAACTACTAATAGTACAGATTTTGATGATTCAAGAGAATTTACCCTGCTTAGCTGTAGTTACAAGCAGTCAGTTAAAGCTAACTTTGCATTTCCACGTCAAAGACTTCTCAGTAAAGTTTCACTGTGGGACTGCCTTGTTACGGACTCGAAAATGATCCCATGAGGTTGTTGGAGACGTGATAGAGACCGACACTGGGACCGCACTAAGCCAAGATCTCGCTCTTATGATAGAAGCTGATTCATGACTATAATAGAGGGAGTACAGAGCCACCTTTTTATGTGCTCCAGCTAACAGCCTCTCCTCATGTCTTATTGATATCAGCCTATCTGCTGAAAGTGAGCAGTTCCACTTAACCTAAAACTGTGGGAGCAGTCTCTTGCTTTGGGTGTCAATCCATTTAAGACCAAGAGAGAGAAAGCCTCCATCTCACTCCATTTATACTATTTGTCCAAGGCTTATGATGACTTTGGTCTCAAAGGATGAGGCCGGCAGTCTTCTCTATTTTTTATTTTAACAAATCCAATGAAAAGTCCAAAATCAAACCGCAAGCCCATGAATACAGAATTTAATTTTAAGTCAAGATTTACATTCTTTAGATAATTGGGCACTGTACTGTTCAGCAAACATTTCTCAAACAGTTAAATGTCTCGGTCTGGGACTATTTTCAGCGGCAGATCTGGTGCCCTGGCGAGTATTTTTAGGCAGCAGGACAGTTTATGTGGGATTGACTCGAAATAAACAACAGCGCAATGAAGGAACATGTCACCAAGAGCAACAGTGCAGCTCACTGATGTGTTTTTGGACAACGATGGCAGAGAGAAATAAGCAACATCGGGCTTGGCTGCACAGACACAGAAATCATTTGTTTTGATCTTTCCAAAGGATTTGTTGACAATAAGAAAAATAAAGAATATGAGCAGACACACACATTACTGTCCAATTCATTTGTGTAAAGAAGTTGCATTGTTTGATATTATTTATCATAGCAAGTTTACACTATGTGTGAAGCATCACTTTAGATTTATACACATGCATTTGACTTGTTTTAACATTATGTGGTATTATCTACTTTGTACTTGCCAGGGACATTAAATTGCAGTCATGAATCAGTGACGTACAGACAGGTCTAATTTAATACATTTTACCCAAACTAATAGGGAACAGCTTTTTATCATATCCAATGTAACATGTCACAATTGAATCCTTTTGAATCTTCTGATCAGATCTCA
The DNA here is from genome assembly GCA_008933995.1 of Datnioides undecimradiatus. Classification (NCBI taxonomy): domain Eukaryota; kingdom Metazoa; phylum Chordata; class Actinopteri; order Lobotiformes; family Datnioididae; genus Datnioides; species Datnioides undecimradiatus. Next base: position 8,324,353 of record WARS01000036.1, on the reverse strand, counting down.
TTAAGTTTAGCTGTTACCATTAGGATTAACTTAAACTAAAAGTTCTAAATAAGCACAACCTAGTGATCAGCTTTAGATCTGTGACCACCAGCTGTTGGATTCAAAATTCCTACAGCTTATAGTTGTAGCTCATGTTTATTGTTGATTGATATTCTGACCACAATGTCTAGAGTTGCAGCGGTTTATCTACTGTATCTCTCTGTATTATGATAGAAATATGAATATTGACTGAGATCAGACACAAATAATCCGGCCAGTGAATAGAATCAATATTTGATCTACGGTATAAATTTCACTGTATTATAATTATAATAATTATTATGATTATTTTTAAAAAAACAACCTGTTAAAAGTCTGTTAAATAAGCGTTAAACTACAAAACTACCAGTTTACCTGTAGTCTTAGAATAATCTTTCACAGTGGTCATTTTAAAAGGCAAAAGCAACAGGCAGCTAGTGCTAATGTTTCCTTTTTCAACAGGCTAGTAAGATAGCAGATTTGCTCCAGGCATTTTGTCATTTTCAACAATGGAGACAGCCTCAACCCAACCCCACAAATAATTTTTTTTTGTTTCATGTAAAAGAACTGGCTCAGCTAAGTTTAACAGCAACCAATGAGACTGTATGTGTGTTACAGCACACGTACTGGTTTTCATTAAATAAAAATTTCTGTGTCATAATCATCACAATTTGCTGATGAACTGTCGTTTATCTTAAATCAAGTATCTTCAGTTTTTAAAGATCTAATACAACAATGGTATTTATAGCTTGTGGACCTGACATATTATCATACTGTGACACCGTATAAGCTGGAAATAGGTTGTGAACATACGCAGAAATTGGGTTATAAATTTGTGGGGCTAAAATCAGCAGGAACAGTTGTCTTCAGTGCATCATACATCTCCAAGCATTCCTCCGACTACAGGTCATTGCTTACCTTGAGTTTGTCGTATCGTTCACTGAGGGCTGCTACTTGGTGGTCCCTGTGTCGGCCAACCAGCTTACACAAAGCACAGATCAACTGTTCATCTGTCACACAGTACATGTTGACCTTCTCATCCTCATGCTCCAGACACATGAGCCCTCGCAGATGGGAATCCAGCAAGGGCTCGATGAGACGGTGGCCCGTGAAAGGCTTCTTGTTGGGGTGGGTGGCCTTAAGGCACTCGTCGCAGTAAGACACCTCACAGGTGACGCAGGTCTTCACGGCGTCCTGCGGAGGGTCCTGCTCACAGAATTGACACTGCACCCGGTCACTGGGAGATGTCATGGCTTTGGTGTTGGGGACGGCTCGCTCACGCCGAGTCTCGTTAGGGGAGTTGGGTCCACTTAGAGAAGCTTTCTGGTAGCGGTCAATGATGTTCTGCAGTGTGACGTTGCGTTTTAGTCCCTCTAGGCCCCTCTGGTTGAGGGTGATGACATAGCGACAGGTTGGGCACTGAAAGGCGCTGATGGACTGAATTGGCTCACTGGGCGTGCAGTGTGACACCAGGATACGATGGGCACAGTTGAAACAAAGGCTGTGAGCGCAGGGCAAGAGCAGCGGGTCCTCAAAGAGCTCCAGACAGATTGGGCAGGTCAGCTCCGACTCCAGTGTTTCCATCTTCAGGCAAAACAAAGTGGGGTCGTCAGCGAAATCCAGGGAAGCTGATCAGCTATCTGTAAAGATGACACAAAAATTAAATAGAAAATAGTGATAGCTATAAAGAGTTAAACTGCAGGAGGACATATCTGCAGCTACCATTGCGGTCGAACGCTATATTTTTTGGGCAAAAATACCAAACATTCCTTTGTTTCTGCTTGTCAGTCGTGAAGATTTTCAGCTTCAAGACAGTACACTCAATGTCTTTGGAATTTGGACTGTTGGTTGGAAAAAAAAAGCAGTCTGAAAACATCAGCAGCAGGGGAAAAAAAAGCATTTCTCACTATTTTCTTGGATTCAGTGAATCATACGATTAACCTTTTAATCAAAAAAATGACCAGCAGATTCACTGATAGTGAAAATAATCATTTGCAGCCCTAATGTCCAGTTTTAGACATGAGGTTTCCTTGAAAAACAGGAGAAAACAATATTATTCAGCCCTCTCGAGTTTCATTTGATTTACATTGCAAATTGAATATGAAAAAGAGGATATAAATATTACCGTATCTGCATATTTGTATGCAAATATCTGATTATGGAAATGAAGCAGATTGGAAAAACAATACGTGCAAGCAGGACAACACTCATACATATACACACGCTAATGTTTCCGCATATTCTGCATATGTATCAGACTTCTGTTTGGTCTGCTTGGCTGAACTTAGAACTTAGAGAATGCAGCAGCGTCTCATTTTAATTTGCCACAGGAATAGTCTAGCCTGTCCCCATGTGTTCCTCTCCACACTGTAGTCCATAGGCCAGCAGGCCAGTGAGGACTGACAGCTCAGCCATGCAGAAGTCTATTGGCCTGCTTGCTGATGGCTGGGGCTCCACACTATCACAGACACTAAGCCTTTGTTCCCGGCCAGTCAGACACCCCAGCTGCGAGTGGACACACTGTGCTCACAGCGTCTCCCTATGTGAACTCCCTACCTCCACTCATTATGTGTGAAGAAGGCAAAAGCTCATTATCAGGACAGTCGGGCACAAGTAGCCTTTTGAAGTCGTGAGGATACAGCAATTACCTCTGAGCCACAGACCTGGGCTTGTTCTTTCCATTCTATTCAAATCTTCATGGACATTCAGCCATCCCACTGCACTGTATGAGACAAGAGGCGATTGTTGCACTTGTCTCTGGTGACGACTGGGATGCATCTGTGGGCCTTTGTTTCTCTGCTATTTTGTTCTTTACAGACAAAATCAGTGAATGCAGGTGTCTAGAAGTTATTAGAGGGGATCAAAGACAACCTCTTCACTATGCAAACCCCTCGGTTTTAAAACAAAACATGTTAGACATCAAGCCTTTTGGAACAAAGTTGGTAATTCATCATTCAAGAACATATTCTTCTTGACAATTCAGATACTATCAATGTTTATATTTGCAGTGAATAATTTATGCATGTATAAGTAGCCTAAAAACCATGTGACTCATGAAAACATCATTTGTAGCTATCGGCGACGATACAAGCACTGGCTGTACTCGCACGGGTCTCGTCAAACAGGCTGAGTCGTTACTTTGACCTGGCTGCCCTGAATTCAAAATGAATAAAGAGCTTTGTATGACAAACACAATGCAAAGCTGCTGATCCTCTGATGTCATCACATATTGTATAAAATACCCCGGAGTTACAGAAAGCTTGTAAAACAACACTGTGGCAAGAAGCCACTGCAAACTGCATTACAGCCCCCAAGTACATTACACACTCCTGAAAGCTCTCCCATTCATACACAGTTTACTTTACCCACCGATGGATTTCGCCTCACTTTGCACTGCCGAGACATTTCTGCTGAAGGAAAACTTCTGACCTAAATCATGGAAACGTATTTATGAAAACAAATGCACCAGCCATAAACCCCAGCATGCTGTAGAGATGGGCATCCAGATGGCACAGGTCTTCACAGCCACAGTAGTCCTGCAGCAGAGCTGTCATTAAGCAAGAGATTGAGCAAGAGGTAGCAAGCACAACAGGAAAAGTTGCCCGACAATTCCAGGAAAGCCAGCTCCACCTACAGCTGGAGCGCTGGCCAGTACTGGAAGAAGAGAGAGAGAGAGAGAGAGAGCAGACAACAGTGAGAGTATGTGTGTGTGCATGTATGTGTGTGTGTGTGTGTGTGTGTGTGTGTGTGTGTGAGAGAGAGAGAGAGAGAGAGAGAGAGAGAGAGAAAGTGAGAGAGAGACAGAGAGAGAGAGAGAGAGAGGTATGGGATTGTGCACAGCTCCAGCCCATGTCCTCACAGGCAGGTTAGTGTCCTCTTAGTCTGGCCCATTCAGAAATTCAAAGCATCAGGATCAGTTTCAGGTTTCCTTGTGTGACCGTCCCTCTGCTTTCTAGCAGCACAATGCTGTGTAATGGAACTTTTCTTGGCTATTCCACCAGGGATTCAAAGGGAAAAGCTGAAGACACAAACACAGCTGAGAGACAGCCTGAGAAGCAGCAGGAGTCATCCATAACATGGGACAGAGGTCTACGATTCCTTCAGCATCCACAAAAAAAAACAAGGTGACGAAATGAAATAAGCAAATTACATCACAGTCTGTTTCTCCGGAGGCTTGTGATGTTTGAAACTCCTCATGAGGGCCGCAATTCAGAAATCCGTATTGCTCTGTAGATGGAAAGATAGCAGTAAAACTATGCCCATCTGATAAATTCCTTATTCAACTTCGAGCAAAAAAACAGAAAGACACTGAGCATCCGCTCTGATAGGCAAGACTACAAATGAAGACAGACACCATGTAACATCATCTGCTACATACAAGTCTGTCCCAGTTGGCCCTCATGTGGGAATCGCCGAGGTACCATCTGCTTACCAAGTGCCTCTATTTCCAGACACACCCCCGTCGTGCTCCATTTGAATTCTCCTGTCATTCAAAGGAGTCCCCAGAGTGACTATCCTCTCTGAGAGACGGATACACACTGTAAATATTAAAGTCAAGCTAAAGTTCAGACAAAGCAGTGGGTGTGAGCTACATTGCTTGGGAGATGCACACGGGAATGTGCCTGGCATTGACCAGGTTTCCCACAGCATTCCTGAAATGGGATCGAATTTAGTACCATGAGATCAAACTTCTGCTTCTTTCCCCACTCTTCTTCTTGCTCCTTCACATTTAAGCATCGTGTGCTCACAGAATCTGTGTTTTTTGAGGGCTGCTTTTCTCATAAGCAGTATGCCTATGCAAAGCGAACTTTACAGGCAAGGTTTTGTGCAAAATCGCGTACAAGTTGTTGCAGTGAGTGGTATTTTTGCTTTCAGAGGCTACAAAAGAAATGTGAAGATCACAAGAAAACCACAAAAGCCATGTTATGGTATAAAATATCCACTATGCACTATTTTAATCTCTCAAAAACCACACTATATATTACCATTGTCAGATACATTTCTTCAGAAAAAATAGCTTTAAGAACAATTTGCATAATTTTCCTTCTTTGGGAATAAAAACTGCATTTTATATTTAATTAAACTTTGTAGCTTTTGTGGCGCACAGCAGATTTGCTTAACGCTGAATCTTAGAAGATATGACAGGTGTGAGACATGCACACCTAACTGTCTGGCACTTTGTCAAAAGATGAACTCGAGCACCAACTTAACATTTGGGGTTTTTATTTGATTAGGGAGTAATGGGTCATTTAGAGATGAAACAATTACAATGACTCAGATAGGAAGACAATTACCTGCTCAAGCACTTTCTAATCCTTTTGGTTATGCTCTTTTTTATCACCTTTAATGATGGCTCTTAACCATGTATTCAAGCACTGAAAGAGTGTGATCGCTCTTTGTCTTCCTTCCTGGGGCAGACACCTAACATATTTATCTGTAATCCTGTCTTCACAGCGTGGCTGTGACCAATGTGTGGCCTGTTGCTGCTCCCTAAAGCAGCCAGCTCAGCAGCGGCCCACTCAGGCCTAATGTGATTTACAGCTGTAGCAGCACAAGCCAGCTGATTAGACTGACAAATCTACCTGATCTGCAGCTGCACACATTACTGAGATTAGCTGCATGAAGCTTGGACCTGACCGACATCCATTCTTACCGTTATTTAAATGATCGTGGAGGGCCATTTAATTACAAATCTACACATTGAGGCGACTGAAATAATAACTAATCTGTCAAGCAGAATTACTATGAAAAGTATGACCGACATTATTTTTTTTATTTTTTTGCTGTGCACTCATCTGGCAAACTGATGTTCACAGACACAAAATTGTCACGAGAGTGAAAGATGGCTCCATTAATGGGCTCGCGCTTCCTTCATGAATGTGTTGGATGTTTTATAACCCGGATGAGGAAGTAGCGCTACAAAATCAATAATGTGCATAATGTTTGTGGCAGATGAGTTTCCTACAGACTCGGAGGTGGGAATAGAGGTCTAAAGGTCAGCTTAATTAGTTATTTCTTCCATTTCTCTGTCCTCTTACTGTCTGTGCTGTACAGGTCATCCTGGTCAGCATCAGAAGTCTCATTTCCTCTCCGTGGCTTGGCAGGTGGCATCAGCCGGAAGACAAAAAAACACTACATCCTTCCCACAACCACAGGAACTTCACAGAATGTGACTTTCCAAGCAGGCGGCTGGAAGTCCTCTGCCCACAATGGCTCACTGAACTATCATAAAGAAGTCACGTGAACAGCAAAATGCACAAACACATGCTTTTATCTGTCGTCCCTCGCGCGTTTTGTATCAATTTGTGAACGTCATATAACAAGAATGGTGTTTTTTTATTGCTGGGTAAAACGGTCAAAGAGCGACATCATGTGGCGGATAGATGAACTACAGCAAAGATGTTTACCTCTACTCACTGAAAGGAATCATTTCTTACCATAAAACGTCGCCAGAATTGCAGTTATTGCTGAAAATATAACAATATTTCAAAGATTGATTTGCGAATTTAAACTGGTATAGTCATACTGTTTTTTGAATTCTTCCAACCAGAAGCAAACTAATTGCAGCAATAACAGTAATCATCATCATCCAATACATACCATTTTAGTTCTGCATTCGCCTAATCTACTTTACAGTGTTACATTGGTCTTTGTTTGTCTACCATGTCTCCTATTTCCATGTATTACTTTTTATTTTCATTGAAATGTTGTAAGCATCTAATAGTGCAAATTTGCAGGAAGGTGCCACATAAAGATTTGATGGATAGATTTTGATAGTCATCCTCCTAATAGCTATTAACACTCAGAGATCTGCCCCCTCTTCTTAACCCTCACTGAAAGCCAATGCTACGTGTCCTTATAAAGACCTCCACATGTGTTGCCATGGTGACAGCTTGATATCTATTTGTCACACGAGCGATCAAAGGCAGCGCACTCTGGTGGGAAGATGTCTAACATTCCTCCTCACAGGAACAAGCTAAGTTACTAATTAATAAGGGGAACCACAGACACTACTGCAATGCCCTAGTTTTGCTCTTCATTAGCTTAATGTATAATGACTCCTATGTATGTTTTGCATGTGGGCCTGTCACACACACTGTGTCCAGATGTACTGCCAGGAGACAAAAAAGTCTGCGTGTTTTGTCTTAGCAGTAGAATAAATGGTATTTTGTAGGTCTTGAGGCCACCAGCTTGTGAATGAAAGGCTGGGTTTATCTCTTTCAATAGGTAAGAAAAAACTTTCATGATAACTCAGAAAAGGTGACACTGGGGAAAAAAGGAAAAGAACAGCCTGCTCTAATTGTGCCCTCTGAAATAATGTTGCAAGGTGATTGCTCTTACAAAGTTAATCATATTGTTTTTAGATATATGCATTTAGGAAATTCTACAAAGTGCACAATGAATAGATGCTTTGACACTGGAAACCTACTTTGGCTACTCCCACTCTCTTTGGTGCTTTTTAATCACAAAAACCCCCGTCGGCCTTCTCACTTAGTCATCTCTCTCAAGTATTATCCACCGCTCTAAACATGAAGGAATCTGTGAACACAACAGGGCTAAACAACCTCAGTGCTTGCACAGAGCCCTGCCTGGAGGCTTGGAAACATATGATGACTCAATGTTTTGGTAGCAAAACACAGAGGCTCAGTAACATAAAATACAGACTAAGTTAAAAATGACTCTCTGACTTACCCGCCACATGATTACATCCATAGACAGGCAACAGAAAAAAAAAAAAAAAATCCACCTTTAAAGTCAGTCAGTGTTGATATTTGGGCTCTGCCAAACTGATCCAGTGCAGTGGTCTGAACTTTGAACAGAGTCACTCGTCTCTCCAAGTCTCTGTGAAGTTCTGACCCTCTAACCCTGTTCTTTAAACCTGCTGAAAACCAGCAGGAGGATCGAAACTTTCCACCCTATTCTCTCCTCTCAATGAGGACTGTACCTATTCCATATACACACACACAAATTGTTGCACTGGCCAATCACAGGAAAGGGGCAGGACTTCAGCCGGTTCGGTCTATCACCCAGGGCTATCAAAGCATGGAGTGTTGCCATAACTCCCAACAAAGCTTCACTTTGTCATCCTCAAATAAACATCATCCAAAGAGATGAGCAACATTCCTGCATTAATAAAACATTCTGTCTTGAATTTTTTGCATAATTGGCATGATGACATTTACAAGTAATATCAAGTGTATTGAGGCAAAAATCTGAGCTGCTATCAAAGTTTCCCAGCTCAGTCAGGATTATTGCAGCTGGAAATGTGCTTTATGCTTAAGGCAAGAGTCAATACAGCCAAATGAAATAGTGCGTAAGTAAACACAGTAATCAATGATGAGTATGCTTTCCAGAAAGGACAGTGATGCTTTGTGTATTGAGTCAATGGCCCCATGCAAATGCTAACTCAGTTTTTGCAGAGATACATGAACAGATAGTCCAGTGCCATGTTCTGCTGATAGATGACATGTTCTGTACAGCACAGATGGGGATCAAACAGACCTTGTTAGGTTGGGACCTGAAATTCAGCAACTTTCTTTCTCAGAGTGATTCCACTCTTTTGTTTTTCTTTGTGCAAACACTGAAATGGAAACACATAGGAATGTATTGTGGTTGCCACAGTTGACTTAGATAGTGTTGAAAGTTGTCTCAGATTGTTGGCACCACTCTTTGGCTATGTGAAAATGTTCCCAAGACAAACATGTGCCGGCTGACGCGATTGGCATCCAAACAGTGATGCTGTGCACATAAAGTTTGATCAGTTTCCTCAGCTCTGGATTTGAGCCTACACTCATTGTTTAACTGTGAGGATTGAGGTATTTAGTCAGAGGCCATTACCTCGGATGACCTCGTCAACGACATCAAGTTAGTGTTTTTAATACGGTATCTCTGTTAAAAGCAAATGTTTGTGTTATGTGGTCAAACCGCAGCACACAAGGCATGGACTGATTTGGATTAGTAGCAATCCAAAAGACAAAATCATGCCAGGACTCCTTGTGTTTCAGTTTAGCCTGCAGGGTTCAATAAAATATGGGAAAAAATGGGAGAGCATTGAAAACAATTTATATTTGAGGTATGTTAAGGCTGATAACAGCTTGACATTCACACATTAATACACCAAAATATTAATAACTGCACAAGGCCAAATGCAAATGCAGTGGTTAAGGCAGTATGTACATAATGTGCAGTGTGGAAACATATGCAATAAAGCCCTAAAAGAATTTGTTTCAGTTCACTCAGGAAAATTAAATTAAAAAAAAAACAAAACAGACCATAGCTGCATGTCACCGTTATGTTTTCATTGTGATCTTCACTTGTCTGTAAAATAAAATTGCTATATTCTACACGTATAGACCAAAAAGTGCCCAGACAACTGCAAAGTGTGTTTATTTTAGCATGGAAAACTTTCTCAAAGTCTAGCTATAAAGTCAAAAAGAGACTTCAGGGGGACTTTTAAAGTGTCACCCACTGGAAATACAGATGATCCCTTACCTCTCAGTCTGTTAGTCAGTCAACCAGACAGTCCATAGTCCGGGTGACAGATGAATACAGAAATAAAGCGCAGGAAGAGATGTTTCTAAAAGCACCAGCTTTCTTCAGAAGCCTCCCTTTAGCTCCTACTTTCTGTCTGGGCTCTGCTGCTTCGTCTGTCTCACCGCTATCTCTGAAATTCTCCTCACACAGCCTCTTCTTCTCTAATCCTCTCTAAAGGAAGCCAGAACTGCTCCAAATGGTTCAACCAGGCGCCGACTTCTCAGGCTTTTTCCTCTTTGTATTATTGTGTTGGCTGGGATCATTAACGTAGTCCCATGAGAACATAAGGAGGTAAATAACCCCCCCCCCCTTTCCTGTGGGAGGCTGTCAATCACAACTGATGATGAGGTGGTGAGGGGGTTGCTTTTTAGCTGCCAAGGAGGCACTCCTGATTGGTCACCAGGGAACAGAGGTGCCCTGCATGACAAATGGGAGCACTGGGATGGATGGGCCTGTAGAGATGCTCAGCTGAGGTTGCATGCACATTTATAATAGACTTTTATGCAGCTCACTCATTTACATTCAAAGGAGAATAAAGCCATGGAAATGAGTGACTAATCAAAGTTAACATGGCAAATGTCTATTTAGCACATTTGCGTTGTATATGACTAACAAGCTGAATGGTAGGGTCAACATGAAGAATCAGAAGATCTTTAAATGACTCTTTGGTACAGTCTGGTCGCCCAGTGGGGGAACTGGGAGGAAGGCATAAAGCTTCCGTTGCCATGGCGGTGTGGCAAGAGCAACGATGCATCTTGGTACTTGAGCCAAATGCCACTCTAATCTTTTCACTGGCAAACCCTCAGCTCTCTCTTCACAGCTTGTTTGTTTCTCAGTCAAGCCTACTGCTGTCTGTCACTCTCCATTCCCTTCCAACATCCCATGCCAATCTGAAGTCTGCTGCATTTTGTAAGGGAAAGAAATGTGCAAAGACACTGTTAGCAGGGAAACGCAGCTCCTGAGACGGGTCAGTTTGCTCCCAGTGACCGCGACTAAACTCTTAGGCTGACAAGTAAGGAGAGACAATGGGCAAATTAAGCATGACTTCCAAAGTGATTCCCCCTAATGGATTTGTAAACAGCACAGCACACAGCCATTTCCTGTGTAAAACACACACAGCGGTGCTAAATTATTCTCACATCACTCCTCAGATGTATGCCACCTCTCCAGTAATTTACAACAGCTAGAAAATCTACAAGACAGCGTTATTGCCCCTGCCCAAGGCCACACATTGCTGTACATCCATAAATTGTCTGTGAAATAATGAGATTGCTACTTCACTTCATCTCAGTGCACTGAAATGCAATAAAAACTCATGACATTTACATGGATTGCAGAGTCACACTGACATTTGAGTCCATTGCTTTTTAAAGGTGAAAATGGTTTGCACCTCCAGGGTCAATCCAAAGTCACTCCCCCTTTTCTGAACTGTAATAAACATTAAGTGGAAAATATGTCTGTGTCTGTTTTAACCATCGCCCCCCAAAAAAGAAAACTTGTCTGAGCTGCGGTTTTAGCAACTGTTCCTGCTTCACTCACTGGAAACCCAACCTGACTCTTGATCCAGACTGACACAGAAAGTTTCTGTGGCTTTCAGTTCTGAAAATGGACAGAACAACATGCAGTTTTGTGTATTCCCATGCCTCAGTAGCCACCTAACTTCCACGAATCAAAACAAATAAAATGATATTGTTTAAATTCAAATAATTATAACAAAAGAGAAACTCACTGTTCCATCATGGCCAAATGATAAATAGGAGGCCACAGTTTGGATGCTGACAATTACAATTATGTTTTTTTGTTTATGTATTTGTATAAGTGGCAATCAAGATGTTGACATTATTGGTTTAATCCTTGCACAATAACTTCCAGAAAATATGTTGCATTATACGGTACATATATTTTCTTATCAATAAGTAACAGCACTGTCAGAATAATTATTCAAAACAAATGAATATTCCTCCCCACTAAATAAGGCCATTTGCTGCCTGAGGCACTCCTCTTGGTGGCAGTTGGCACATCAGTGTTAATTGGAAAAAGAACTGAGAAAGGCCAGAAAAGCCCTCCTGAAGGAGCAGATAAGAAGTTGGAACAGAATAGGCTGTGAAATCTGATGTTACACAAACTTTGATGGATAAAAAAGAAAGAGGATTTTCTCTCAGGGAGCAGATATTTGTATAAGCTACATCATCATGTTACAAGGTTATGCTTCACCTTGGTGCTCAGCCACTGGCAAGTCCAAATTCATTTTGTCACTGAACAAAGAAATCCTGAAATCTGTGTAATGTAAGCTAAATGTACATTATGCAGAAGAAAAGTATGAGGAAGCATTTTTTAAAAACTGGACTAGAGTCACACTGTCCTTGTAGTCAACTTCATCAGAATTGTTCACTAAAGCAAATTTTCACAACTTTTCTTTCAGCCAAAAAAAAGTAGTTAACCTGACTTACATGCTATTGTCCAGGATGATCCTCTAAAACGGCAAGAAGATGCAGTTCCCATTGATGGCTCATTCTATTCCAGCAGCACATGTGATGAGAGTCTAAACAAAACATACAGTAGCATCCTGGCTAGTCTCTTTCCACACTCCCTCTCTCAGTGCAAGAGCTCCCCACCCTGCCACAGCCCCAGCCGTATGCTCATGTGAGCGTAAAACATGCCCAGGAAGCGTCACTTCCACTGGGTCATTTCATGGATACTGTCTCCATTAATGCTCTGGCCCATCAACCCCCACCCCTCCTGCGTGTCTTGCCCCATGGCTCCCCACCCTGTCTGCAAAAAGACAAAGATGTAGCAAATGGGGAGACAAAGGGGGTTGCATAAACCTTGGGGACCACATTTTGATGAGTTTGTGACTCCATAACCAGGCCCCCCGAACAGATGGGATCAGTCTCCAGGGCTGTGCTGCATGGTTGCATTTAATCCACAGCTCTGTACATCCCTCACAATGAATGTTGTATTCTGCTGCTCACTAAATGGCCCTCATAAGATCCTGTACAGAAACAACCCAATACAAAGCAAAATATCCCATTATGTTAGCCATTAAGCCCTCAGAAACTACTATAATTAAAGTCTGAGTGCACATGCCTGATTGAGTTAGCACATGCTTTGGCATCAAGATTGTCTTTTCTGAGTGCAAACACTGATCTAAGCAGCGACGACTGTTTTCCTAACTAGGACAGTCCAAAACAGCCACTCCTCATTTTGCCAATAAACAATAAGAAGAAAGCGTTGTCTGTCCTCATCGTGGCAAAGGTTCAAGATTTTAATTGCTTTCATCCCAAAGGCATACTGCCCACAGCTAAGCATAACACACAACCAATCCAAACATGGACCAAATAAATGAACACCAGGCCAATTAACACTTGCTCCAATTTATCCTTAACTTTCAACAGACGTGTCATTTGGTGCAAATTAAGGTGGAACCGCAGAGAAAATGCACCCCGTTTATTAGTTAGAGCTATTTATAGGGCACGCCGGGCAGAAACTGAAGTGTGCCAATGTCTACATGCGTTTAGTGTGGTTTATGATTAGCTGGCAGAACATATAGGACTGTTGAGAGCACTGACCTGGAATTGATTCTTTTCCTCTGAGTATGCTGCAGCTTTATTGGTGCTGTGTTGATGGTTTTGCCAACAACAGAATCAATTGTCCAACCTAGTTCTAATCTGTAATATGGCGTAGCAAACAAATAAAATGTGTGATCTTAACTGGTGTGATTGAATTTGGTATAAAAGACTCAGATAAACAGGATATTGATAGTTTCTGGATGTCAAGGGTTGAAGAAAACTGCTCAGTTTAAGTGTTTCTGAGGAGAAAAGGCTTCAAAAGACTTGGTTAGCTTTTTAAACTGATGCAAAATTATACCCTACATCTGGTTTACTATCTGTGGGTATGATTAACATGGAGGTCAAAATTTTACCAGAGATCAAAAGAAAATGAAGGCCAAAGGAAACATTCGAACAACAGTCACCAAGAAAAACAGTTCAGCTTTGTGGTTGAGAGCAACACAATGAAATACCGTCTGGCATTTTCCCTTTGAAATGAAACAGTGAAGGAGTTTTGGGAAAGTAAGGTCATGTGTTATGTGCAGTCCACACCACAACCTCATAGCCTGAAAGTCTTGGCTTTTATTTTTTCCTACAAAAAAAAAGCATCTTTCAGAAAGGGTGCGGTGAACGGCTGCTACATTCTTTGCCGCTCGGAGAAGTCTGTAATTGCTTCCAGCTTCTGACGGATCTACTGAAGAAAACTAGTGTCACATCTTTATCGAGAATCTCCAACATCTTTCAGCAACACTGAGCCTATCTTATCAGAGATGGTTCCGGTGAAGCTCTCAGCCACTCTTCTATCTGCTAACTCCACCAAAAACTCCAGCCCCTGATGCGTTATACAGTCTTTATTTTTTACAAGTAGCACTGGTATTTAAAGACACTACAACCCTTACATATACTCAAGGAGTTAAGCAGTTTTACTTCTTCAGTATTTCTCCATCCTGCAGCGAGAGAGACTGAGCCTGCACTACACACAGCACTTAGACCTCCTACACCAAGAAAAGCTGGAGGAGGTCTGAACATCTGTTGTGGTGTGCTGTCTTCTGGTGTCCAGGGAGACAAAGTCAGAGCCAAAGGCACAAGCCCAGCTGCTGGGATGTGGGTCAGCTGCATCCGGGCTAAGGGATGTTTTCAAAACTATCTGCTCAGGATACGACACCTTTGACAGTGTTGTCACTGTTACAGACGGCACTCTCTCTGATAACTACCAGCATGTAGATTCAAGAGACCCCTCTATTCTGCTTTACAGATGCTGTAAAGGTTAAGAGGCAGTCAGACTGATCAGTTTTCTGCTTTTGCCGTGAATCTTGGCTCAGTGTGGCTCACCTCATCTACATGTCAACAAAGCATTCCTTCAAGACGGCGTAGGACACATTCCTCAATCTTGGCCTGGGAAGCACATTCTCTGGAGTTCAAAACAGCTAAACATTTGGTTTTCTTGCAGAGGTGGCAATAAAAGAATATTCTTTAGCTGCACAATGTGTGCTGAGTCCACACATACAGACACAGGCACACACTCGTACAAGTGCCCCATTTTCATCCACAGTTACTGGCTCTGACAATGAGACTGAACCTGCATTGACACTGGCCCTGTCACAACAAGCACGCCCAAAGAACTCACAGCAGCTGATGGAGACAGTTTTGTTTATCATTTACAGTGAAGACTGGCTTGACAAGGCCATGTAATGAGAGGAAGAGTGAGATTTTAAAGTAGATTGAAAAGTCACCTCACACTTAAAGCACCCAAGGAAATAATAGGACATTCAAATTAACTGCCTTCCCATGTCTACTTTATAATACGAAAAAAAGATGGTTGAATGACTACTATTCAATACCAAAGGCACAAAAGACTTATATGAATAAGAATACTTTACTTTCAGCCTCTTAAAACTGAGGAAGGGAGGGCGTTTCAGAGCAATAGCAGAACCAGATGCTTGCATGAAGGAAAGCACTGCAAACCAAAATGAATTCACCAGAGTTCCCTATCCACAGTTATTTGGCACAATTATGCATTCTGTTCTCTCTTAGAACAACACAGCATCGCTTTAGCTCTTACCGAAACACAAAGCTGGGGCGAGAGCAAGGCCGCTCATTGAAAAATCATAAGCTTTCTTGTAAAAATACACACATCTGAAAAATCTTGGACAACACTGGTATGACAACAAATTGTTCCCTGTACACAGGAAATGTTCCTTTTTTGCCAGTTCACTAATTTGCCAACAGTTATTCACAAGGAAGCTGATATCAGTGTATTCCACGTTCAGCAGATGTGATGCATGTGCAAACAAGACTGAACTTGTTGTTGAGACAGCATATCCGGCTCCCCTTCTGAATTAAAATTCTTATTGAGAAACACATGTGTTACACATAAACTCCTCTGGTACAAACCTGGCTGTTCACTCCTGGGCATCCGTGCATGTGTGTCTGTAATATTTTCCTGACAGCACACACAGAATGTTGATTTACTTGGACAAGAAATCACCACCCAAGTATTAGAGATAACATGCCGTGATTGATGTGTAACACCATAAAATCGTTAAAAACTGTTTCAGGAAGACTTTCAGCATCGGGTTTAAGGCCCTCACTGTCACTTTTCTCTGACTCAGCACAAAAGTGTTTGTAACTGCTCCTCTACTGCTCAGTCTGTGACGACTGGCATTGCTCCTCAAAACAAAATTTAAGACCTGGCACCAATTAAACTCCATCAACCCAGTGGCACTAACCGTTTCTTTATCAGATCTTACCTGCTTCCCCATGGCTGCGGTGATATGTGTCTCTCCCCTGGTGAATAAACACTAGGCTAACACAGAGTCAGACTGTTAGGCAGCTGGTAGTTCCCCTGAGGTAAAACAGACAGGAGACAGGAGGTTGAAGGTGTTTCTGTCTGCACGTACACTCCCCTTCATTGGGGTGTGTACACACACATACCTCACTGACATACACTCTGCTTCTCATCTGCTCTACAGGTTCACACAGGAGCATTGAAAGCTCCTGAGATGAGCACTTAAACCTTGCACAAGCTGGTACTAAATGAAATAATAGGAGAAGACATTCATTATCCCCCGTGCATGCATGAAAATCATTTCTTGTGCCAGTATCACTGACACTGGCTACGGTACTGTTAATGAGTAGCTTTACACATTTTGTGCAGGTAAAGAAAAAGAAAATGTGTGTCAAATGTGTGTGTAAGGCTGGACTCAGTACTGATATATTGTAAGTCAGCATCAGATAATGGGGATATAGGGCTTTTCTTCATCACCATAGGCAGCTCCATTGAGTTTCCAAGCAGAGAAAAATAAGGCTCAAGCTTAAGGATCCACAGCAGCCAGCAGGCAGAGAGCAGCAGACAAAAAAGCTTGCTATTAAGCAAGAGAGAATTGGTTTTCTCCACCCTAATGAGAATTCATCCTGAGAGATAGATGAGTCAGTCTGAAAACACAATTCCATACTTGCAATAATGAGATCATATTTGAGGAATTGGGTGTACATCCCTCAAGTGGAGAAAAAGTCAAGGTTACAAAGAATTTCAGTGAGCTCTAACTTTACAGTACCTTAAGAAATGTCCCCTTTTTAATCTCCGTCTGAAATAAAATGACTATTACCATTCATAACGCATACATGTAAAGAAGATGGCGCTGTAAGGCTGCCATTGTCACCAGGTGAGAAAAATAACAAGGATAAAACAGAAGGGCTCACACTTGGGCTCAAAATGTTGGGATTGTGAGGTCAGTGATAGGTCAGTGATGGGGGGGGGGGGTCAGAGAACTCAAAAGGACTGGTTCTTCAGAGGAAGCAGAAATGACACAAGAGCTCAAATAAAGTTTGTTTACTTTTACATTACTGGATGTCAGAACAGAGGGACCATGCCGGTAGCAATTATGGATACAGGAAATGTAGCTACATGGAGCAGCGGTTGAGGACTGTCTGAATAGTTTGGTTCAACATTACTGCAGGGCTGAGAGCAAAGGGTTTAGGCATATTAAACTTAACTTCAACATCCCCTTATTGATTCCTTTGTTCCATGTTGTACTGCTGTCTCTCTCCTCATGTCACGTCTGTGTCTGTACCATCCACTATCAAAAAGCCAGTCTGCAGCCATGTTATCCAGCCTTTGAGGCTGCACTTTAGAGACTTAGATCAAAGCATCACTGCTGACTTTGCATTTTTGAAAATGTTGTGTAGCCAGAAGCAGGGGGTGGAGGAAGTAGAGATGAATGGGCATGGGTGGCAATGAAATGATGTTGATGACTCATGGACAGGAGCTGGTCAGAGGTCTTAACCTGAAGAAAATTCACCCTGGAGACTTTTAATCAGAAGGATCAAGAGAGTCTGGTTTAAAAAACTGAATTAGAAGTAAATATAGTCTGTTATATATTCACAGAGACTCTAAAGTTTTCTTTATGTTTAAATGTAGCCATCTTCTGAGTGGCTCTGCTTATTATTTACCTTTACTGTTAGAGAGTGACAGTCATAAGAAGATGCAAGGTTGCTGGGGAGGAGAGGAGTTAAAATTCTTTTTAGCTGGAGGCAAAACAATCTTGCTCCAGTCTTGCTCAGTCTTGAAAGACTGAAAGCTGAGGAGGAGTAATTGGAGTTTCACGTCAAAATATTTGATTCCATTGAACTGATCCGATCTGGCTTCAAGACTTATGGGAAACCAGATTGTCTACCATCCTAAACAGTTACCAGCCCAAGAATAACAACCAACTTGTCTATCAGCATGGATCAAAAGGTTCAGTTGTGTTATTTTAATTTAGGACCTTTTAATCTTTCAATCCCTCTTAAAGTCACAAGTGAAAATGTTTTGTCCATGTGCAGCCTGTCTTCTTTTTTGTTCAGAGAGAGTTTGCTGCAGCTTTCAAGATGCCCAACTATCAGGAAGCTGGGAAGGGGAAAAAAAGGGACTTTTCACACACCTGTTAAGGTGGGATGATTATACGTTTACAGTATGATTCATTTGAGCATATGGAGTTTGATGACTTCAGCAGATTTCCAGCAAAGCCAACCCCCAGCATCAAGTCTGATCAGCCAGATTAAATGAAATGTTTGGGTGTGCAGAGACTTGACACATTTACTGTAGATGTGCAAAGCAAATCACGTGTTAGACACGACTTCAAAAGCCTGTATTCAAGAGAATTATTATCATTGTTACTTTCCCAGTGAAAACAATATTAGACTGATGTTGATAAGAATGTCATTGGCTTCACGAACAGCATTGTTTTATTTGATATCACTCTGAACTGAGGCTGTCACTTCTGAGACTGATGAAACAGTTGAACATTCCCAGTATCATTATTCATTAGCTTTGAAGATCACAGCAATTGTGCTGCTGGGACAACAGAGAAGAAGATCACAACCTTGACCTTGTGGGAACAAAAATATAGACAGAAACCTTCAGAAAGATCCCAGAATGCCACATCATTGTTCTCAAGTCACTCATAAATCTGAAGCATGCACTAGATTTGGATCAAAAAATAATTTCACGCTTTTGATGTCAGAAATTTAAAAAATGATGATATTGAAAGTTGAATAATAGCGATACATCAAAACACTTGATGTTTAGTTATGTATACAAACCCCTTGATGCTGTATTCTGGCCAAGGAAACCTGTTTGCATTAATAAGCTGCTGTAATATCTGAACTCTCTGTCATGTTGGAAAAGCAATTCTTATACTCAATAGCTATTCAATAACAGACAACACTTGATAAAAGAGAAAGGGAAAGAAAGGTTTGGAAGCCTTAAACCTGGAATGAACTCCTATAGAATTTGAAATTTAACGGCAATGTTACACAAGATGAATGCCAAATGAATAACATGTTATTCCTAAATGACCTGCATATCAATGGTAGGTATTTCTGCAATGTATGTAGTGCAGAAACTGTAGCAGAACAAAAATGGTGAGTATGAGGCAGCACATTAGTGGACTCGCCACATTTCTGAAAACATATCTGATATAAGACCAAAGGGAATAAAGACAAAACTGAAGAGAACTAAAAGGAAACATCTGCCAGCAGGACGTTGGAGGGCACAGCAGGGAGAAGGTTCATGAAGAACATCCACTGCTGCAAACTGTCTTTTCAGGACAATAGTGTGAAATCTTAAAGATGCTGATTAAATTCTTTCTGGGAACACAGCCATATTACCAAAGTGTTTGTGTGTTTGCATTGTAACTCTTGGAACTGTATCATTTTTGAAGTCACTCTATGATAATTACCCAGGTTGATTCCTCTGCTTAATTATTAACTGCTGACACTTTCTTTGATGCATAAAAAGCATGATTATATGTTTGAGGCTCGATTTAAGGCTAAGTCTCTACGCAGCAGCTTCTGTTGCAATCAGCACACAAAGGGGAATTACATGGAACTCTTAACAAACCTAGCCTACAGCGCACTGAGAGCTGTCAGTTTCACTCCAAGAACTGAAAGAGTCAAATAATATCTGGCAACGATCACTCGTATTTTGCTGCAAAATATATAAACAGTAGAGCTGCACACTCGCTGGGGTTTATATTATTAGCCTCCCCCCTTTTGTCTAATGTGGCCTGAATATGGAACTCATTTCACATGATAGCACCACATCTTATCAGTTGCAAAATGGATATATTTAAACTTGACAGCTTAATCCCGATGGGACAGCAAACGCGTATTTCACAACACATCTCATGACTTATGCTAAGTGACTGCTAAACGACTTGCTGACAGGCTCAACTAGACTGTCAGCAATAAATAATAAATAAATAAATAATGACTGTAATAATATGAAATAAGATAGAATCAGTATGTGTTCATAGCTTTCCCATAAAAATAAGCTTGATATCGACAAAGAATTGGAGGAAAACATCTGGATGCTCTAATTTCTGATGTTGCATGGGAGTCATTCTCTCCGCCACATAATTCTTTGGCTGTTGCGCAAGTTTGAAGGCTGAACAAAACCTGCTTGTTGAAAACTGCCGTTTGGTGGTTGTCCTGAAGTGTGCTGCTAACACAGTTTAAACAGTGAATCATTCAGCGTCCTGCCTGCCAAAGAACTGACATATTGAGGTTGACCCAAGTTGAGACCCTGTCCCACCCGATACACAGCCTGCACCCCAGCTGAACTGCTGTGCTGTATCATGTAGACTCGAGGAGAGAGGAGGAAAACATTGCCGGCAATATGCTCACTAAAAGCCCCAGTGAATTTGGGACAGTACAACCACATGTGCGCCCACTACGAGCTGTATTGCATGGCCTGATCATTTGAACGCAACATCAAAATGAGCAAATTCAACACCGTTTTTTTTTTTTTTTCTCCTTACTGGGTACAACTTGGGCTTTGTATCAAAATGAGAAATATTTATCAAATTTATCCCAACTGGAGCATGAGGCAGAGCAGATGGGGTGAATAAAATTAGATTTTGTGGGCTGTATAAACACAGCTCTGGTGTTGCTTCACTGAGATTGTAGAAAACAGGAGAAGAGAGAAAGAAAACGTTTCTCAGTATACTGGCCTGATAATCTCCAAAATGGGAAAATATTGATTTGGAATGCCTTGAGACTAAATTAAAAATTAAAGAAATCTAATTTAAAAGGACAGCTTCAAACAACCATTTTGAAGAAGGGAGTGTTGCTCAGAACCCAAATTTGGTTGAAAATTGCACCAAATTGCTTAAACTCATCTTATCAGCGAAACACTTGCTATCTAAAACTTCATATTTTGTTCATAAAGTGCTGAACTGGACTGAGCTGAGAGGCTTAATACAATCACTGCTAATCCTTTAATCTTGACCATTTTCTTTCTTGAAATGAACTTCATTACCCAGTTATGACTGTGACTTCTATAAGTCACTGTTATTGACATTTGGGCCCTGTGTAACACCCACAGTCATTAATAGTCTGCTGACTATTGTATTGCACATTTTTCCATTAGTGAAATGATTGACATTGTGTTCATTATTGCCATATACGGCCCCTCCCTACCAAAGGCATCGAAGAGAAATTTTCACATACAGTGGAGGACAAGTGGTATCATAAATCAGCACGAGAGAGCTTCGTGTTTCCATTTTTAAAAATGTAAATGCAGCACTTTAAGTTTGCATTGCAACACTGATTGACGGCATGCATGTATTTGTCTTAAAGGTGCAATCTCTGATTTTGTTTGAAAGATAAATACAAAAATCGACAATAAGCTCGCGGACTAAATCCGTAAGGTAGGTAATCACTTAAGATGTATGGCAGCAAGTTATTGGCAAGCAGTGAGGGTATGGCAGCATACTAAGTAGTCCATATTTGGTATTTAAAATGTCAGAATATGGACTGAGGCTTTGTAGCATTTGATTTCAAAGTGTTTTGTGCAGCAAGCAGCACCTTAATGAGCTCCACAGAGCTCTATTTATTTTTTTCCTCCGTGGAGATTTGTATATCAGTCTCGACCTTGAAACACCAGGGCCACGGCTCTCTTGTTTCTGGACATTCAGCCTCATTTCGTCTGTGACCTTCCTCTGTCCTCCCTGCAGCTGCTCCTGATGCCAGGGAGTGGACTCAGACAGGATGGACCCCCTGATGGGAACAGTTGCAGCTCTCTGCCAAAGGATCAGCTTGCATCCATCAGTGCTGCAAAAAGATAAGATGTGAAATTAAATATTGGATCTTGATTGTTTGCATTCAGGAGGCAGGTCACAAATGAAAAAGAAAAAAGAAAGAAGCATCCCCTGGCTGTTTTTTCCCCTTGGCCTGTTAGTGGTTAGGATATTAAACAGGATAGTCTTATGGAAGACACTGCATTCCCAGTTCAGATACACAGAGCTTCAGCAAACTGCAGTGATTCTGTGTAAAACACATCCAGACATCCTGTTCTGTCTCTTTGGTCTCGTCAGCGTGGGACTGTGTGGTGGCCAAATGCAGCTCAGCTCACACAGCTGTGGAGACATGTATGGCCGAGACCATTTCGCCACAGATCTTTGTGCTGAGGAAATCCCCTGGGTTAGCTTAACAAGGGAGGAGTTTTTATCAGGGCGAGGACATTTATTGTTACAGCATAATCAGTTACTTTATTTGAAACACACACCCTAATGCAGTCTACAAAACGCACAATTACAGTAATCTCAATAATGTATATGACTTTCAGGCAACTGATCACACTGTTTTACCCTCAAATATAAAGATGTTAGCAGATTTTCTAACTATCTAGCCTTTTCTCAGATATCAATGGTATCCATTTCCTGCAAAACTGCATACTTATCAGAGTAAGACTTTATCTAGTGGCAAATGGTATTTCTATCGTCCCAGCTCAGCGCTTTCTTTCTTTTTTTTTATTCACGTAATACAAGATTACTGTTGATAGAAGACAATGTACTCAGCAAGGGTAGCAATACAAGATAAAGTGTAAAAAAGATCTTTACAAACATAAAAAGCTCATCATCCATAACAACCGAAATCACCACAATCCCTATCACTGCGTGAAACGTATCTATTAAGAATGAAATGTAACTAAGAGATGTTCAATATGTGGTGACTTGTTAAAACCCATTGTACTCTGTATTCACAGAGCAGAGGTGGCAAGTAAAAAGAAAATACATGGTCTTATGGTTCCCTCTTGTGGCCAATTCAGGTAAATGTTTCATTGCCTTCTGAGTCACAGTTAGCAGGTACTGATAATGAATTAACCATTAGATTTAACTTCCTGCTAATTCCTGAATGAACTCCGAAGGGAATGAGCCAAGTAAGATTGCCATCTGCACTCAGAAAAAATGGCTCTTTATAAGATATGCATCCCCAGTCACTTTTACATTAATTTTGTACATAAGGGAAAACAAAAATTATGCTGAGGCCAATATAAAACCAATACAAAGCACTGGCATTTGCATTGCCATTGTAAATGTGGTCTTGGAAAAAACAATAAACTTGTATAGTTGCTGTTATTTAGACATACTGCATTTACTGTCATTTATAAGCAACATTACTGAACATCATTTTAGCATTTCCACAAGTAATGAGATCGTAATTGGAACCTGTAACAAGATTAAGTGCCACACCCTGCCATGCTCTTTCCTTATGCTCTCAGTTTAGTCTGTCTCATGTAATGTCAGAAATATCAATATCAATATCATGCTGCCATTTTCCAAAACTGGAGCAAGTGATGAAAAAAACAACAACAATGCATTGCTTTTAAGTGCCATTTGGTTTTTGTTGAATGTAAATGTATCACACTGAGAGACACACTGAGATTTGTATTAGCATTTTTTTCTGTAAAACTAATCACAGTTTATTAAGTGGAGCTACAAAAAAAGCACAGCTAATTGCTTTTCATTAAATTACAACATTATGCAAATTTACAAATAATACATATCCATGCAAATAATGCTGCATAACCATTTTTCCTGCATTTCCAACGCAAAAGGCATGGATGTATATGAGCAGAAAGTGAGTGCAGAAAGGTGACAAACAATAAAATCTAGTTCCACTTCATACAGTGTAATAACCCATAAGGAAAAGATATCCTTCAGGTTTGTTTTCTGGATAAATTACCCATATATATTACCCATATAAGATACGGGTAATATATGGTAATATATGGACACAGTCTGCAGCATTTCCACAAGTAATGAGATCGTAATTGGAGCCTGTAACAAAACTCAGTGTTAAAGCAGCCTCAGTACATATCAAGGTAATACATATTTAAAGCATTACAACATAAACAGGGTATATAGTTTTACATTCAACCTTAAAAAACATTCATGGCTTCAAATTAGTCATTAATACCATTCATGTCTAATTATGACATTCAAGTCTAAGTTTTTATGGATTTGCTGCAAATAATGTCTGTGTATTTAATGATAACACATTAAAATGATTTACTAAAAATGATGTACAAAATCACACAAAACAATAATTTTATATCAAATCTACAGTTTACATGCACAGTAAAATGTGTGTGTGTGTGTATGTGTGTTACTACAGTTAAACACTGTAGTGCAAAACAGACTGTAGCATTTCAGCAACTGATGATGTGATGGGAGCATGACCCCTTACTCTTTATAGTCCATTATAGTCAAAGGTGCATCACACCAAGGTTTCAGGCAGGGCGTCCGCATTTTCCTTTGACAGTATCTGCCATATATGCCACCTTTCTGTCTGCCAGTCCGGCACACCAGAGCCCTTTGTTAGTACAGACCCAGAGGCATCTGCAGCAGCTACAGTCTGGGGGGCAGGACTTGGCTGGGACTGCTGTGGGCTTTGGGGGTCATGCTGATACGTGAAGAGTGAGGGAGTGGAGTGAGAAATATGGGTCTCCCTCAGCTGTCCAGAGTAGTAGAGGGGAGACAAACTATGTGTCCTGTCCGTAAGTAATGGACATGCAGGGTGTTCTGTCCTTCCAGCCAAGTTCTCCGAGCTGTGGGTTCCTGATTGGCCACTCAATTGCTGATGTAATGATGATTGCGGTTGTGTCTGTCCTCTCTGGTCATGAGGACCACTGCTGCTGCGAGTCACCGGGAGGTGTGGCCTGATTTCCAGTGCGCCCAATGAGGTTTGTGTTGGTCTGACGGGCAGTTTGTTGTTACCTTGGTGACTGCTCAGCCCCTCTGATGATCCGTACGACTCACATTCCGACACGTCTCCAAGGGAGCCTGGGAGAAACCGTTCATTAACATCCAGCTTTCATTACATATCTCAAGACCATCTGCAGCAACATGCACAGAGAATTCTATTACCAGTCGTATGATGGCCAGTGAAATCCTTGCTGAATAGTTCATGCCAGGAGTCCCAGAAATGATCAGTTGAAGTGTCTAACAAGAACAAAAGTGTGAAGATGATTACTTTGGCTTGATTGATCATCACATCTATACAAAATAAGTCACACTCAAGGACACAGTGTTTAGACATGTTTCTGTTCATCTATCCTTGTCTAGACTAGATTGATTCAAACCTTTCATCTGTTTTACCATGACACACAGTTACTATTTACTACTGTAATATGAGGCAAATTTGGAAGTCGTGGTATTTTAACAAAGATCAAATATCAGCATGGGGTGCTGGAAGCTGCTGATTTTGAAAACTACCAACATAATCCTATGAGTCTTTGAAAAAGATATTATAGAACAAGAGTCACTTCACTTTAAAAGTTGTTAAGCCATTATTGGCAAACATTCAAGAGATAGTTCAATATTTTTGGATACTATATGCTAAATATGAAACTACAGCCAGCAGCAAAAGTGGAAACAGGGCAAACTAGCTAGTCTGTATGCACATAAATACACAAATGTTATCATTCATTTGACAGATAGATACATAGATTCCTTATTCTTTGCATGTGTTGCAATAGATTTACTTTACCTTTGTCTGTGGAAAGTGTAGGAGAGGTGCTTCCAGATCCATCTTTAGAGCGCCCACTGTGTTTGTTCTGCCTGGAAAGTCTGGGGATCCCGTCAGAGGGTGGACTGCTGTCCTCTGGGTATTTACACAGCAATCGATCTGACAGGACAGGGGAGTTGTTGTCATAGGGAGACACCTCTCCACTAGATGCTTTGATGGAGTCATTGGATAAACATCTCTCAGTCAGAGAGAATGACTCTTCTGCACTAAGAAGGTCTGGCTCTCTGTAGAAGCAAAGAAGACACAATACATATCATAAATAGATAATCATGAGACATGATGTGCTCTTCATTTGGATCTTTTGTAGGCTTGGGCAGTGGGACAAACACACACACACACACACAAACAATGGGATAAAAGGAGGAAACTTACGAGTACTGAGAAGACTTCCTTCGCAGTAAGTAATCCACAACATCAGGGTCTGTTTCTAGTAAACTCATCAACACCTCATTCTGCAGGTCAGCAGGAACCTTGGAGAATGAAAACATAGCAAGCGATGACACTCGCAAAACTGTATTCTTTGCAATCTCAGTTTCACTGTGCCTTAATAATTAATCACACTTGAGCTGAACCAAACTGTGACATTAAAGCTACACGTTTCCTGCATCCAAATACCAAATCTGTTTTTAAAATGCTTCCCACATTCAGCCAATTGCTCTTTAACACATTTTGGCATAGCGTCTATGATGCAATACATGCAAGAAAGACAGCATGTTGTTTGTATGCTATAAGGCAAACATAATTAACAGCAGTTTAGGAAAGCAGAGCTAATGATGCAGAGCAAATGTCTGATAGGTTTTTTTGCCCTGTGGCTTCCTTAACAGATCATTTTCAAATATTCCAATTAAGCAAATCTGCACTTAAGTTTGTGGTAAAAAGCAGAGAACATAGTGTAGATGAGGGTCTTGTCCTCACCCCCAATCGTTGTCTATAAACAAAACAGAGGCTGGAATGACTCTTATTCTTACCTCTCCAATGATGCCTCACATTTGCCGTGCACTATAATGAGTATCCACTAAGCTAAATTTCACAGGGCTTAGGAGAGAACAACAACATAGCATGGATTTCTGTCTTTTACTGTGATACGGCTTTGTTTTATAAGTGATTGTAAAAACTCAGTCCTTCTCAGAACCCATAAAGCTAATGTTTACATTTTATTAGGTGGTTCCACTCTATTAAGCTGTGTCCCCATAAAGACTTTTTCCCCGTCAAAGGAAGACCAGACTGTTTGATTAAACCCAGCCTTTAAATGTAAACTGTGGGCTCACCGTAAATAGTGTATCGTATGTGTCGATCATCCTTTGGACCACGCTGATGATGGCTGTGCTCTCCTCTGCACGGGCAAAACTCTGGACTGCAAACTCTTTGTCCAAGTTTTTTTGCTTGTGTAAGAGGTTGGGTCCGAAGATGGTGGCTAAATTGAGTGATGTCATCTTGTTTCCTGTGATCTAAACACAACAGAGGACAGGGTTCATTTGTCTGGACTGTCTGCTGAACATGCACAGATGTTTTCCCTGGATATTTCAAAACGGTGGACAGCAGCCCTTCTTTATGTACATGGTGGGATGCAAGTAAGATTATCTTATGTTATGTATTTTGTATGTTATGTATGTTCTTATGTATTTTATTTTTAACAAGTTAAAACATTTCTTATTTAACAGGCTTGCTAGTGAACCTCTCATATCACAGCCAAATTATTATTTGCTTTGACCCAAATTTCACCCCTGCAATTACACAAAATGGCTTCTAGTCTGAAATGATTTTTAATAAGGAAAGTTAACAATAGAGCCAAACAGATTTTCTTTTCATCTGCCCATGTGCTTAAACACAGGAATGGAAACTCTCACTCACATAGAGTAATTATCGTATCAAGTCTTTTGTTGCAGACAGACCCTCGTTGGCACCCAGAAAATGTTGGGAATGTGCACCTAACGCAGCCCTGCCACCATCAATAAGGCTGCCTCTGTCTTCTGTTGTAGAGAGTAGAGAATTAATCTCTACTGTGATAATTAGTCATCGTGTAAAAATATAGCATTACATAAAATGGGACATTGGGTCCATGTTTAACAGCAATATAACAAAGACAAGGACACCGGGTTCATAAGGCCTGTGCTTATAGATGCATGGCTTGGAAAGGAGGCTTCGAAAATTCATCATTATCTTTTCAGCCTTCACAGGACTAATCTCATTTATTTTAACCACATATTCCAGTGACGCTGGTGAATGACACGGTTGAATGAAATTGGCTCCACTAAGTAGGAAGAAATGTTGTGGTCTGTGGACACAAATATAGAGAAAGTGATATAAACTATCACACTATCTCACAATTTCCTTACGCTTGTTTATATCATATAAACAGAGTAAATAATATTTGTGACCAAACTGTATGATGTATGGAATGTATGTAGAAGCACAGCGTTTGTGTGGTGTTTCTGCAGCATGGCGGTTTATGTTGGTTGTGCATCATTTAATCAAGATACCCACAATGAATCATCATGCATAGTTTGCTGTGCTCTGGAACAGCACTTTCTTCAAATTAGATGCTGCAGATGTAACAAACATCTGTCTTACCACCCTCTGATGGCTGCTGGGATTCATCACAACCACATTAAACTTCTAAACAGTCTGTTTACATTGTTTTATGTATTTATTTTTTGATACTTGCCTGTGAAAGAATTGGCAAAACAAGTGACAAATTGCAAACTGGCCCTGTTGAGGAGCTGGTCTTCTGACAATTTTGACCAGCATCTCAACACTTTGTTTTGGCCTGCCTCACGTATATGTAAATCTCATCTTGTCATGGGCCACTAACAAGCAGGTGTTTGCACATTTTGTTACGCTGCCACAAAACAGAAGGTGTTCAGTTTAATTACCTCCTGCCCCTCATTGTCCAGGCCATCTTCAGCATGTGCAGCTACTGTGGACAACAGACACAGGAGGCGTTGCAGCGTGTCGCTGTTACAGGGAGGAAGCAAAAATATGAGGAGCTGGAGGACGCTCTCTTGGTCAGCATAATCCAGCACTGCAGGAAGAAAGGGCACCACAATGACATCAATTAAAGTCACCACACAGCTGAAAATGTTACCAAAAGCACACGTGTATGTGTGTGTGCTCCTCACACGTTGTGTTGATGAAGGCTGTGTAGAGTTCTCTGGTCAAGAGTGGGTCAGGAATGTCTCTAAGGAACTCTTTCAGCAAGGCAGCAACATCATGGACACTGTGTTCCTCGTCCAAACGCACGTCCCATCCCTGGTCGAACTCCTCACGAAGCTGGATGAAATGTTATGACAATTACGACAATAAAATGCTGCTCATTATGAAGAGAATTCATTGAAGTGAGTCAAAGCTAAGCAGCTGAGATTGTACCTGCCGCACTCTCTTCTTGGAACTGCCGACACGGAAAATTCCTACCGTCTGCAGACCTAAAGAAAGATAGAGATGCTCCCTTAATGCCAATATTCATCCACATTCATATTGGAAGATTCACAAGCTCATGAGCAAACTGCATTTGTTAATGAATCTCAAGTTTCCACGGAGATGCTATTTCTATAACATTTAACCTACAGTGTTTGTGTATTTGACCTTTCTTTTATAGTTACTTTTCAGCTTTGATCATATGTACCATGTTTTTCCAGGTGCTGGCAGCAGAGATCCACTACCCTGGGCACCTGTCTGTAAATGGGGTTGAGGCTGAGCTTTTTGTCGTGGCGCTTCTTCCTTTTGCCAGCTGTGTCTACTGGCAGAGACAGCTGGAGGGCCTCCAAGAGCCGAGACTGGTTATCATCAAGGTCAGTGATGCAATCCACAGATACTCCGCCCTGTAAAGCAGATGGGTGACAAAGCGTATAGTGAGTGCTGTAAGTGATAACACGTGGCTGCGTCTTCCACCCACAGTGTGAATATCCAAAAAGGGCATGAATTCCCAGAGAAATCTATGTGCATGTGTATTCAGACAGACATCCTGTTGCTACACAGCAGCATGTAAGGTTAGTTGTCAGAAAAGCCCACCCTTCTGCGTGTCCGTGGGGCTGCGTCTGGTGTGCTGGGCAGCGGTGACTCATTAGGGGTCTCGGAAGTAGAGCTGAGGGAGGAGTTGCTGCTGGAGAGCTCCTTGTTAGCCTTTTTGAAGCTGGAGGTGAGGTGAAGGAAGGATAGCATCAATTCAGTGGGGTCACTGTGGCCCTCCCGCGGGGGATCGTGCCGTTGCTTGTGTGTGCGGTCGTTGGATATGACCTGCGACAGCGGTATGCCAAATGCCTGGGGTGTAGTCTCTGTGTGAGGGGAAAGGGTGAGACAGGGACACTTAGAGTCCATCTCATTGGCTCTGGGTCAACTGAGAGATCACAAATTACTCTTTATACGTTCTAGATATGTCAGTATATTACACATTCAACCCTCTGCACAAAGTGTCTGTAACTGTTTGCATTCATTCTTTGTATCCTTTTAAATAAACGCTACGCTGAATAAATATGACAAGAGAAATGCCAAGAACAGTGCTCTGCAGTTCACACTCAATATTCACAGTCAGAGAGCACATACTTTCTGAAGTGCCTTTGTAAACAAAAGGGGTAAAGGAGGAAAGAGGGGGCTGGCCATGCCGGAGGGTAGGCTGTAATGAATGAGCCACCACTTAAGATTGTTTTTGTTATTTCCCTCGACTGCCTGTCTTATAGAGAACATCACTTTCCTGGCAGATTGTTACAGCGGGTGCGGCAGTCGAAGATCACAGTTCCCTCTGAGACTTCTTTACTGTACTGTAGATTCTGATCACTGTGCGCTCCACGGGTATAAACAGCTGCGAATGTCTGCTTCAGCGAGTCTATAGAGCTTTAGCCAAAAGGATCAAGGAGTATCTTTTCAAGTGTCAGAGGCTGACTAGACTAGAAACTAGAGGGGAATAAGAAAGTCTGACAGGCTCTCACACAGAGCTTAAAAAAACAACTGTTTATCTTCACTGGTTTGGAAAGACTAACAATATCAATTGGTGTTTAAAAGGGGGACACAAACATTCCTCCTACAGCATTGAGCATACCGAGCACACCCCACATTACCTTTGTCTTTACTTTTCTCTTTAGATAATGAATCCAGCTTCCGTATGAGTGACTTCTTGTGCTTGTGTCCATCTAAAAGGAGGCAGAGGTTTCACAATTTCATAAAAACTCATGACATGCATCTACTCACGCTTGCTCCATTTCACATTCTTAAACTCGGTTCCTTAATGATACACCATTAAACAAAACTAAAAAAAACTGCTCATAACATGTAAGCACTGCACCCCTGCACAAAAAGGAAAATAATTCTTTGCACGTAAACAAGAAAATAGAAGCAACTGAAAAAAGGAACACTCTCTACCATTTTGCTGGTCTGAGTGTGTTTCAGAAAACATGTTGTGACAAGCTTTTGCTTGGGACACAATAGCTACTTGCTGAAAAAGGAAAGGAACTATTAGTGTGTGTGTGTGTGTGTGTGTGTGTGCGCGTGTATGTGTGTGTATTCTAATACATTTAGGGATGGTGATGTGGCAGCCCAGGTCACGATCCTGAAGCAGCCGCCTAAAGGCCACGTCCTGGAGACGAACCCTCTCCAACTCTGAGAGGCTTTGCAGGGGGACGGGCTTCAGGCCAACACTACGTCCTGACATGCTGTTCCAGGTGAAGTCACCCTGAGGACACACAAACACACACACACACACACCAGAAACATCAATCACTACCATCATATGTTCATGACCAATCACACCCTCCACAGACCCTCAGCATGCATGACAGAAACCTTTGCTTCACTTGGCAGCTGGAACATTAACATTAATCATCTGCTGTTTCCCATGACAAAACTAACTAAGAGCTTACATATAAACACTGTTTGTTTACAGAGGGGTCTAAATTGTATTGTGTTCTTGATGTTAGCATGCAGCATTAGCACTGTACTGTTTATGTAACCTCACCCAAACAACTTTTCTCTCGTTGTAGAGATGTGAATTGTGGGTTGTTGACATCATTAATACTGTCTGACAAGACTTTTGTGTCCCAGTGAGGAATTTGTTTAAGTAGCAACTGCAAGGACTAGTTGTCTTTCCAGAGAATTGATTTGAGAATTGAGAACTATGTAGATTATCCTATTTTATAAGTCGCAAAACTACACTTATGAATAATGTAAACACACATTTAAATTCCATCCCTGCCCTACTCAATAAACTTTGCATACTCCACTGATAATAAGCCATCATCAATACAAATCAAAAGCATTTCATAAACAATACTGCAGTGGTAAACAGTGCTTGAGATGAGCCATTCTTAAGTTTTAGTACCGTACTAATGACGGGGTAATTAATCTGATCTGAAATCCTCAACCTTTGAGCATCTCCATGCTGGAGATTACTGTGCTTTGATCCAGTACAGTCGAGCCAATCATATGAGCCATGTTCCAAAGAGGCTTAGTAACTCATTATCAGGATAAGGCTTACACTAAAGTGGCTCACTCCCATTAAATGAGAATTAGGGCCATGTTACTGTAGCATACTATTTTCTAGTACACATACAGTATGACTGAGTACAATATAAATATGTATGGAGAATGTGATACAACAAGCATGTTTTCTTCAGCCTTTTGATGACTCATGAACTCATGAATACTTTCAGTCAGTGAAGAACGCCTTAACTGAACAAAAATGATTAATAATCAGATACAATGAATTACACGCAAGAAAACAGAAAAAAATAATAAGAGAACGCAAACATTGTTTGACGTTGATTGGACGTTCGGAAAAAATGCAGCAAATTTTCATTATAATGAACTGTTGTTTATATTAAAAAAGACAGCAAATGATAGTAGGGTTTCAACCAGGAGTTATGTTCATTATAGATTCATTGATTAATTAACTAAATGTCAGATAAAGCATAATTTCCTGAAGCCCATGATGATGTCAAACGGCTTATTGATGTTCAGTTATTGTCATGTACTGTAAGACAAAAGAAAACATGAATTAGAAGCTGATTGTATGAAATTATTTTACTGGATAAATGATATTTACAATTAAGTATTAATTAAGGCCAATGTTATATCAGCTGAACTCCTGAAGCCTGCACCATGAAGGTAGATTGTAGGTTAAACTCATTTTCTTTTTTTTTATGTATCACAAAACTGGCTCACTTTACCATCACCATGGTAACCCATGCTGCAAATCTAACAGCGGGTTAACTTCAGAGGATTAGATCAAAAAACCTGTCACAGCCGGCCACTGACCAGTCAGATCAGTGGGAAAACTGAGTCATCAAAACAGAGCCTCAAGCAAGGTTTACCCTACAAAATACAGGTGGACTATTAAAGCACAGACGTTTCTTTAATTCCTGATTGACTGTGTAGACGTGCTTATACAGTCACTAGGAATAACAAGAGACTTTGTTTCATTGAAAACACACACTACTCTGCTGCTCTCAGCTGTCCTTTGTTCGGAAAATGATTCACTAATAATTGTTCATTAGTGCTCATGGTTATACATACAGATTATAGGCATTACCTACTTTTCTCCTCGTCTCTGCTTTGGCAGCTAAACCCATCTTTTATTGCTTTTTATGTGTTTCCATGCACTGATAATTGTTTGTTCATCATCAAACAAAAACCCCCAAAATACCCACTTACACACCCTATAACAAAGACACATGGTATATAATAATTCTTGTACTATTTGCATGGCTGATTCTTCTTCTCTTGTAGCAATGTGATTATACTGCAGAAATTAGCCCACGTTCACTCTAGTGTTTTGCTGTTGCAGCAGACTTTTCCTGTGAATATATCACCATTGGACCTTATGCCATATTGTGTGTTTTATTTATGCCTATCTGTCGATTACTTAATGAAGCTGATTGATTGTGTAGTAGTTTGGTAGTTTGTGTTCATGTTCCTGCCCAATTCTGCATTTTACAAGTCTTTTAACAACCTGATATATTACTTATGATATATTACACTTTTGCCTCAGTTACATAATTAAAGTATGACAAAAGATGATCAGGACACAAAAGTCCAACAGAAAAATAAAGTTATCTTTGCTGTTACTACCCGTTTTGTTCAGACATTCCTTTTGAATGATTATATGGGAGTGGAAGCTTTCTCCCTATCTGATCTGAGGGTCAGCTGGGTTCCCACAGTTTCCTCCAGTCAGTGAAGTGACGTCCTCTAATCAAAGCTAATTATTTTGGAATTCAGAGTATTGCGTACAGCATTTTGTTGCAATACCCCTTTAGCTACTCGATAATCATAGGGTTGAGGGTATCCTGTCCAGACATGACGTTTAAAACTTGTTTAACCATGAATGAGTGAATGAAAGAAAAAAAACAACTCCCCACTTGTATTTTTCTAACATAATCTTCTGTAAGTTTTTTGAAAAGAAGAAAGTTAGACCTAAACAGCAGCTCCCAGTTATTACAGAAGCAGTCATTCTCAAAGATGGATGAAGTTACTGTTTCTTATCACACTGACCTCGTGATTTCAGTAATCACTGATGAAGCCAGGCATTTATAATCTAAAAAGAAACCTTTAGATTTTTCCTGGCTGCCTCTCCACAACATCGTGAGCTATTCGACTTAACAGAAATAAGCCTCACACTGCTTGAAGCCTTTTTGTTATGTTTTGCTGTTTGTACTTTTGACATTTGAACTACATGCTTTTATTCACCCACCGCTATACTGTTACAACAAAGCCAGCAATAAAGTGAGCGTACCTATTAAAATGTATCAACGGCTTCAATTCATCTCAGCCCTGTCTTGTTTCAGTGAAGGTGCACTTTCCTTGTGTGCATGTACCCGGCTTTAATTCAAAGCCTTGCTGAAACACAACTCTTTTGTTAGTTGCTCCCTGGAATACAAAGAGAGGAAACGTGCAAGGTGGTTCATACAAAAATAGCAAGATTGGAAACCGAGATTACACAAATCAAGCCACACTTGAACTAGATGCAGGGGTGTGATGAATATTCCTCAGTGCTCAGGAAGCCATTAAATGGGTTGCATTGTGGGAAGAGTTTTCCACAAGGGCCCCTACACTGTGTACATTTCTTTAAGAGTTAAATGCTGCATTAACAACTGCATTCAACTGCAGACATTTTACCCTCAGTCTTATCATATCTCACAGTATCCGTGAAATCAAAAAAAGGAAGTTGTCCCTAAAAACTGAGAAGCCACCAGCACAAAAAAGTCAATCAATCACTCACATCCTGTTATTCTTAAAATATGTAAATATAGAATTGTGATCTACATTTTGCCCTCCAGATTGAAATGCAAAGATTGATATCAACTTTTCTTTTCCTTTCCTTTGTTTTACTTTTTCTTGTGCTTTCATAATCTCATACAGGTATCAGAAGATGTCTATTAACAAACAGGTCCCTGGGGAGCTGAGCTGTTTGTAAGCTTGTATGTTTACCAATTGACGATGACACTTTAAATGCAGGAGTTGGGATGCATGAGTGGAAAACTCACTCAGTGTACAGTAACGTTACTGTCCAAATCCGCTGAAACAACAATGCCAGGGAAGTTTTGATTTTTAGGATGTTTCTTTCCAACATAACGTACATGTCATGTTTTTACGTCATCGCGCTTCTGCCTACCTGTTAATCTTTTTCGTATATTACGCACTATTATGCATTATCCGCTGGCCACATTGATACTTTACTGAGACAACAAACGGCAGCAGCAGCAGCAGCAGCAGAAACTCACAAGGTTGGCGATGCTTCGCTCGACAAGTGGGTGTCCCATTACAAAGGTTCGTGTCGTCACGGACGAGAAGTCACCCCTCGAAGTTGTAGATCACCACTTATTGCCATATATACCATTTGACTCCAGCAGAAACGCCCCGCATGAATACAGTCCACATGCTCGCAGCTAGTGCTGGGATCAAGGTCTCGCACCGCGCGCACTTCACGGGGGAACAAGTTCAGCAGCGAGTGATTTACATTACGGCGAGAGACGCGAGCCCTGAGAATAACTGATGAGTGGATTGGGAGGGGTCAGTGCTCTCCGTGCTAGGTCACAAGTTAAATGAAGTAATCAGTCTAAAGGAAAGAGAAAGAGCCCATAACCGTATTTATTTATACATCACATACATGCATGGTTCAGTCATGCAAAAATCTGGCATGGAGCAGTTCAGTGTTTTATTACTAAATGCAATGCATGTGATTTCTTAAGGACAACAAACACAACAAAGTTCACTTTCTACCAAGCTTTTTCGAATCCCTCTCCATACTTCAATACTACAATACCCATGAGCCTCAACCACTGTTGCTGTGGAGACCAAGTCAAAGGTGTGTATTGTGGCAGTAATGCCGATGGCAAATAAAGCAAACAAGTTGTACTGCACCTCATTAATGGAATTCAACAGGCCAAGACACTGAAAATGAACGTATTCAAGGTTGAATCTTCTGTATTTCTTCTGTATGTAGTTCAGTGGGCCCTGCACACCCACACAGGTATTTTGAGTGATCCTGGTTGATTTGACCTCTGCTCAAGTTAAAGCTGGGCCCTATTCACGGGAGAGAATTTGATATGTCATGGTAGGACAAGCACAGGTGTTATTAATAATGTTAACAATGGTCTTTTTGTATATTAATGCTGAAACTGAAGCAGCTCGAATGGATTCAACCATTAATATTGTTACTATAATCATGAATTTTGTGATGAAATTTATGGATTTATTGCCTGAACATTACTCATGTTATCGTATGTCATGTTTTTATTAATTATATATGGCGGGAAAGTATGATCTATGTCATATCTCTGCTCCTATGCAAGCCAGTTTGACCTTAGAGTAAAGAGACAAGAACATGTTTTTGTGAGGAGCTCTTGTTCTCACACTGGAAAAGTCTGTCCCTGAAGGATAGAAGAGGCTAAGACTCACAGGTGTACTTTGATATGGGAGCTTGTATTGTTTAGACTGGAGGGGATCTCTGTTATAGCAGCTTTCACTGCTGGGAGGGAATGAGAGACAAATATATCTATAAAAAATTGAGTGTTTTTTTTCCCCCTTTTTTATGAAGACACAAATCTTTCATGAGAGAACGCAGTATGAAAACTCTCCAAGAGCTGATTGGTTGAATGCACTTTATCACTGTGACATGTCAGCAGTACTTTTGGTAATTATAATTGGCCTGTTTCACAGAGGACATGAAAAGTGAATGATGGGTGAATTCTATTTTGCTGCTTCTTGTTTCAGGGTGCATGTTTCCTCACTGCAATGGCTGCATCGACAGCCAATGACAGTTAAGGAAATATCACTTGAGCACAGCCGAACACCCACACAGTCCAAACACAGTAGGTCTAATTAGGAAGAACAAGTGAAAACACCTGTGTGGGTCTACTGGATATTTTGAAATCAGACAACAATGACTAATGGATATGTAGCCTGGCAGTCAGCCTCCACATGGAGGTTGAGCTTCTTCCTTCTCATGTCTCAACCACCAGCACCAGAGTAAACAGAAATGATCTCCACTTGTGTCGAATTACATTAATAAAATCAAATGACTTTTTTATTCCTGCATTCTAAATTTAATGTGTGAATAAAGGCAACTTTAAAATACTGACTTGTACATGTCTTCTCTTCAATTCTACTCTATTCTGCCTTAAGTAGCTCTTACCCCCTGGAATGCTGGGATGAGGTTGTTAATGTGATGCAGGGTGGTGATAAACAGGAGGCAGCATGTTGGAAACATCATTTAAAGGTGATGTTGTGTGGATCCTCATTCACTTTAAGAGTTATACGATCTGCTTAGTACCTTCACTAATAAAGAAAGTTAAAATTTAACAAAAAGTCTCTTAATATGAAATTTGACCTGTAAACTGATATTAGTACACTGTAGATATAGTAATAGCATAATGCCTGTTACACACATTCACGCACAGATAGCTGTGGATCACTCTTTCCTGCTGTTAGTCTCTTGGTTGTAATGTAGAGTAGATACAGATTAGGAATTGACCAAGACAAGTTAATTAAAACTGAACAAATGATATTTATCATTTTAGTTTATTACATTAGTTTGAATAAATGTAAGAGCACATGTTGAGCCCTACTGCACAGCAGCTGTAGCAGGTGCTGGCTGAGTCCTAATATTATATTTTCATTTTATATCATAATGGGAGCAACAGCTGCATCAGCCTGCAGGTGGGATTAAGTGAAATTCATGCATTTCAGCAGTATGTAGCTTCTGTATTGTGATGTATGGCAGGTAAAATGTAACTCTGTGAGGAATTAGATTTGAATGGTGAAAAGTGGGTGGGTCATAACAAACTTATACTTGCCACTTTTAACATCTTGATCCACTTTGTTACCTGATCATGTAGACATACCCCTCAAACTGTAAGAGGTCAAGAGGCAAAGGGTGCTAGCTAAATAATGCACAGCATAGCTTAGCTCCGTACTGTTAAAGGTTGAAGATTGATTGATGGGTGGATGTCATGATAATTCTTGTCAGAATTGGATACTTTAGATTTTGTAAGTACGTAGGTTAGCATCATTTTTTTTTATAAAAGAAGAAAACATGGCAACATTTTGGCATTGATTTCATAGGTATTTTAAATAATCATTCTGTCAGTGACAATTAGACCAATAATATTTCTTTTATGTTTTTGTTCAACAACAAATTCTGTTGTTGCATTTTAACTTTTGCAGCTTTGTATTTAATAAAGTCAGCCGTGTTTTGAGTGATTCCAGTGTCTTTTGCACAAGAGAGACGTTTTCAGTTTCCTCCGAGCTCAGTAGTAGCAGTACTCTCAAACTTTTCTTTTTCCACATCATCATTTTATACCACCAACATGTTCAAGGAGGCATAGGACACTCAAATGTGTGTTGTGACACGTTGTGCCAGTCCACAAATGTTTCTATTTCCCAGTTAAGAGTGCTGCTCTGCTCATTAGCACTTGAAATGGCATTTAACATTTGAAGCTACATTTCATTGTGTGCAATAAACATTCAAAGTGAATAAATAAAAATCTTGCAGAGAGAGGGTTGAGACTTTTTCTGATGCCCAGAGAAAAGCATCTCCCACAGAATTATAAATTCAGCCTTCTCTGGCCTGACATAAAGGGAGAAAGATTAAAATGGCATCTGAAATCTGTGGTCCAATGTCATCGCTGCTTTAGCACACAACAAAATCTAAAGTTGAGCTAACATATACATTATTAAAACTTCAGTGCAATAACAGCAACAGTAACAGGATCATCTTGAACTTACAACTGAAGAATTTGGCTTGATACAAGATGAATTTTCACTTCTGTAAATGCTAACTTCTGTCAACCCTTAATCTTTGTCCCAGTGATTAATGTCCTCATTTGGTCACAAGAAAATGATGAACGGCTCCCTCTAAAGGCTTTGTAGTTTCTGCATTTTAATAGCAAGAGAAACCTGAGTGAATGGAGATATACTTAATGCACTTCATAGCTGCGTATCTGATTTGGCTGTTTAAAGTGACTTACAAAGGTATTTCTCTAAAGGCTTGTCTGTTATATATATTAAATAAATATATAAATATTAAATTATATCACACGCGACCTGAGGTCCTTACAAAATCATCATCATCCACGAACAAAATTTCATGCGGACACTATTAAAAAAGAAAAAAGACTGAATTACAGTTAATATGTGAGGTTTTTACGTAAAGGATTTAACCAAAAGGCAATTTTTTCCAATATTTCACAAGGTCTTACTATATCCAGAAACTGATACGACAACAGTCTGAAAATGAAATGCAAGATGAGTTTAAATGAATCCTAAACATGACTGTAACCAATACCAGGCACTTATGTGGATCAGAGAAGGAATCCACCATGGTCATATTAAATAGTAATTGACTAGCAGTGGGGCAGTCATGCCTCCTGTTATGGTATTTCAAGAAAACTGTTCCAGATCTGTTCTATAATGCAATATGGTGGACAGATGTATTAAGGAGGTCTATGCAGATCAAAGGTATTGCTGGTTTCAAGGGAAATACCACACATTAACTTTAATGTACATGTTGTTGCTGCTGTCTGCAAAGCCAGTCTCCATAAGCCAGAATCCATAATGAACTGTCCTCATAAAACTTTCCCTGCTCGATGTTCTGTCTCCTCTCCCGCAATTCAGTGTATCCAGTGTAGTTCTGCTCCTAAAACAGTGCTCACCAGTAAACATATTGATCTCATTTGATAATATGCTGGATCTTGGGAGGAGTAAATAGAGACACTATGTCTGTGAAATAATTAATCCCAAAGCTGTTCATGCACATTTCTTCTATCAGCTCCACTGGCACCTTGAAAAGCCTGACTAACCAAATTTTACAGTGTATTATGCCATATTCTAACAGGAGTGGAGACATACTGTATTCTCATAGAGAGACTGTGAACTGAATTAGGTTTTTCAGTGCAGGTATCGGGCTGTTGAGGCGTGGAAAACCTTTTGACTTATATGATCATATACGTCAGATATGTAACCATAAAACAGAACTGACTGACTCAATGTAAAACAATGATTTACCGCCTATGTTTGCATCTAACCCAGTGTTTATTCCCTCTCTTAGCAGACACAAACTGGATGCTACGGTGCTTCACTCTTGAGCCAGCAACTCTACTTCCATGCCATGCGAACGGACAGTCTCCTGTGGGAAGAAATATGTGCCTGAGGGACTGTAGCCAAGGCTCAGGTCATGCTGCTGTACTGTGAGAAATAAAAGTCAAGGCTTTCTTCATGTAAACCAGATGTCTCTGCTTTCCATCTCAGCTCAGGCTGCTGACACCCTGAGTGAGTACACCTCAAAGAGCACAGTGATGTTCAACCTATGGAAAATACAGGGTCATTTATAGCAGAGATCAGACATACCACTCTGACACTGCTTTTTAAACAAGGGAAAGGATGTGTTTCTGTGCCAGGATCATGACACAATAAGTTACTGCTTGGTGATATCCTATGCATCACCGACATAAAACAGAGCACATTAGGATACACTATGACCAAACACATTGAAATGATTGATTTCAATTGACTCAGCAAGATGGTGCGTGTGCCTGTGGTTTCCTGTGTGATTTACTCTTTGCTAAGCACAATAAATACACACTGGATGGCATTCAAGAAACTCAATACAGTAACTTTTTATTTTTACAAGAGGCCTGGATGGCCTGAGTTGCAAGACATATAGTACATCTCATAAAAGAAGTCTTGTAGAGCTGAAGCTATTATTGGGTGGAGTGGTGGTGCAGCAGTGTTTTGTGCAAAAGGGGGAAATATTGTCAGCCTGACTTCACTAATGTTGTTGCAATGGTATCTTAGATACTATTGTCCCTGGTTGAACCTCTGGTTGGATGTTTGCACACCCAGAAAATGTGACTTTCATTACAGGCTTGGAGTGAGGTTTGCATACAGTAAGGCACTTACTTACTGTCAGTTTAAGCCGACAGCATGGTCATGTGAGTCTCCAGTACGAATCTCACCCTCTCGGTGACATTTTGGAGCTGGAAGTAGAGTAGTATAGCTGTACAGCTGAGAAATACCCTGGTTTTGTAATGGTAAAAATAATCAGTGATTAATGAAAATATCTAACTACATACATTTTCACACTGTGTCTGAGGTTGTTATCCACATTGGAGGTAGCATTTTCCAACTTAATAATGCTTGGCAAAAACTCAGCCGTAGAGCAGCTCTCTGAACATAATGGTGCTGGCAGCACATGAGCACTCCACAAAGTCATAAATCATATTAAATATCCTCTATGACACCAAGATGCCTCCAATATTAATCAGCTTCATTCAGATTTACTGTGATTACATTTCTAAGAGCTCTGGCTGTAGGACCTGAGTTATTGTTGATGACTGTAAGAGAGACCAGACACCTGGTATTCATTACAAGTCTATTATAATGTCATGTCACCAATACATTTCCATTATACTAAGCAAACACTGTTACCATGAGGACCAACTTAAGCATAGTAGTACAGATTGCTTCAAATTATGAACATGTGACACTGTTAAATAGTATAAATCTAAAATAGATTCACCAGTAACAAAAGAGGAGGTGCAAATGGCCACTGTAATGGATTTGTCTGTATATGTATTCTCCCATTCCTGTCTGCTAATTAAGGCACCTCCTCATGAAGTCGAAAACCACGGTGAGTATTCTTTTTTCCATGT
The DNA here is from genome assembly GCA_008933995.1 of Datnioides undecimradiatus. Classification (NCBI taxonomy): domain Eukaryota; kingdom Metazoa; phylum Chordata; class Actinopteri; order Lobotiformes; family Datnioididae; genus Datnioides; species Datnioides undecimradiatus. Next base: position 8,282,766 of record WARS01000036.1, on the reverse strand, counting down.
GTCCAGGCACTGATATGCAGTAATAACTCAGCTGATTTGTTTCCTTTGGTAATATAAAGAGTCTGTTACAACAGAAATGTCAGTCCTTTCCATTGTGCATCAGCTTCACTGCTACTGCTGCTTGTGGTGTGGTGGTCATACATTTATCCCTAGGGCTTTTAATGATAAATCCACAGTTTCTTTGCTTTTTGCATTTCTAAGAAACAACAGAAAACAAAAAGCCATACTTTCAAAGGAAACTGAGCTGAAACAAAAACACTTTTTACAGTACCGATGTCTAGTAACCATGAAAAATTGAGTTTTCAGGCTCATTCTGAGTTATTTAGGAGTAGGACATGTACAAATTTATGCACAAATTTCACAACTTTGGATACTTTCATCATGTCCCCGTTTTCCTATTTGTACTATTGTCAAGCTGGAAGCTTTACAGGAAATGCTTAAATCAACACCAATCACAGCCTCTTCCACACGTTTTTCCCAGAACTCCACCTTCTGTATTATGATGTGAAAAAGTGATGACCAACTAACCAAACACGTGCCAATTGTAACAAAGTTATCCAGTCACACCTTTTTCAACAAACATCAGCAAGTTCGCACAAGCAGACGTTTCTGCTGACATCACTTCATGAAAAAGGAATGAGCTGAATCATTTGCTTTGCTGTCCAGTGACGCAGCAACTAAACTATAGGGCATCACAGACAAAGTTAATTTGCTGGTCCCATTCGTCATAGACTTGATGGTGTTGCAATAGAGGGAGAAAACGTTTCCCCCTGTATTTCTTTCTTCCCATTTCAGAAAAATCCAATAAAAGTGTAAATGCGTAACAGATGTGCGGTAATTTAAAAAAAAGTCTAAGTCAAAACCTGTTCATGATCAAAGACATAAACCGACAATCCTGAGGTTGGCTACATCATCCTTAAGGGAATTCCAGCCACTTCCGGAATTTACATACGCTGTTTGTACCACGCAGAGCCGCGCGCTCATGTTCTGTTCTTGCTTTAATTCATGCATTTCTTCCTAAATGTGATCAGACTAAGGAAAAAATAGCAATGAATAAAAAGTTTGCCTGTAAAGATTCTGAATCACATCGTCGACTATTTTTTTCTTTTGTGACTCCTCAGTTTATGGAAATTGTTTTATTAACAATTATTACAGCCATCATTATCATCAAAATCATCTAACGCTAACATTGAGAACTAATCATCACTGCTTGCGAGCTAATGTATTTCTATACCAAACGTCTGGAGCAAACCCCAGTTTGTTAACTCTCTGTTTGTAGATGCTTTGTGATCAAATCAAACCGGACGACACCAACAAACACTCGCCCGGTGACGCTTTCAGGTCACTGACCTTGTGCGACGTCTCCTCAGCTTCGGTACCATAATGTCCCATCAACGCCGGGTCCAAGCTCCTGGTCTGCCTCAGTCTCCGCTTGGAAATAATTTTGGGGCTAAGCGAGCATGAGAAAACACTGCTTAACAATCCTTGAGCGGACATGTCTTCTTTCAGCTTATATACTCTCGATTAAAGAAGTGTACATTTAGTTTCATATCGGAGCCAAAAGTCCAAAAAGGAGCAAATGAGTAGCACCGGTTCAGGTCACCAGCAGCAGCAGCGGCGGCGTTGGCAGGTCCCCAGCGCGTCACCATGCTGAGGATTATGAAATACACGCCTGGAGTCCCTGGTCACCCCCTCCACCTCCCACTCACTCTGACTCAGTGCTCCCTCCTCTCATCATTTTAATAACAATTAAAACCCAGTGACAAAATAATTACACATACATGGAGGCATTGGAGCAAAAGTCGTTTTTTTATGCTTAAGTGGGACACAGTTTGTGCTTCTCTCTGCTTTTCTTGCTGCTAAATTAAAAAAGTGATTCACAAACGTAATTAAGCTTTCAGCTATAGGTTAAGTTAAAACACAACAACCCAGAAAACAAATAAAACACAACACTATTTATTTACTAAATAAAACCTCTCAAAAATCAAAAATCATTTTATACACGAAACAAAACAATGAAAATTGCCAGATCCAAATATGATACCATATATAATGTAATTACACTCATAGTAAATAAATGATTTAATTCACAAATGTAATTAGTTCATGTTGTTCAAAAGACACATATTGTTTCCAAGCCACTGAAGTGCGCTGTATATATGACTACTACTGTTGCTTTTTGTAATCCTGTTACACAGAATCAAATTATTAGTCTTGGGGTAACTGGGCCAGTTTAACAGATCAAATTGATGTTAAAACTTAGTCAAATATCGATTTAAAAAAATATAAAGTATCTGTATTTCTAAAAAAACATCCTCAGGACCAGAATAGATCAAACAAACTGTTTAATTCTGTTAATTTGACTCTCACTGAATCTATTGGGATCCTCATTATGACAGAAACATTGAGCAGATCTTGCCTAAATTCACAGTCCTCTGTTAACCAGACTGCAATTTTTCCCTCAGTGCAGGGCCGTTGAGATACTTGGCATGTAGTGCCCTGGGAGCACACTCTTCCTGTGGGAGCCCTGGGGAAGGGACCTGTGTGATAACATGACATGTGAACCAGCACTGTATGGCCATGATAAGGATTCATCTGATACCAGAGTCCACCAAACAGACAGGGGAAGTGGCGATAAGAGGGCAGCTTTGCGTTTGATCCACTTATTTTGGTGGTTTGGAGTAAGACTCCTAGCAGATCCTCATCAGACTCCCTGTTATGTCATTTCTCTGTGGGATAAGTGCAGCTTTTTGGAGCTTAAGTCCTGCTAACAAGTTATAATGGATGTCAGAATACACCTTTGGCCCACACATAGGTAAAATATAAATTATATTTATGAACGTAGACACTGATTGCTCTCTTGATCAGCAGAGCAGCTTTCCAAGACTTATACACTAGGACTATAATGAGGAGTATAATGTGCAGCCGGCTGGCAGAGATGCTGTTAAGACTGCTGTCTCACTGGAACCATACGGGTTCCTCGGGATGTATGTGGGCGATCATTTTTCCTGGTGATTTATTAGGTCAGTTCTCTAGTGCTATCATTAGATAATTAGATGAAAGCTAACCAGGCTCTGTTGTAACATTTAGATTCTCTTGTATAGACCTCGCTATGAGTGCCTAAAGCCTCTAATGAAAATATGATGACCACTATGTTTGCCTACAGCAGAGCCACTAGGTGAAAATAAGTTATTTAGAGACCTAATGTTTATATTACGTATTTAAAAACACATTTAAATTTTTATGGGGACCAGCAACGTCAGGTATAATGTGCATGGAAATTATACTTTAAGACTTATTGGTTATTTCTATAGCACATTAAATATGAAACACTGACTCTGATGTTGTGTGTGGCTGACAGACTTTCTGATTGTATGAGTCAGCATGACATGGGCAGAGACGAGGTATCCACCCTTTGAGAAATAGTCTGCCAAATGACAGTAGGCCACTAGATGGTGCAGTACACCCGCATTACATCTCCAGCATCCACTTAGTCAAGGCGAGATGTGTTTTGCTAATGACTGATTTTGAGAATTTACCTGGGTTGTTGCCATGGCCTAATTAAGCTGCTTGGGAGCAAAAATCAGCTGCTGGGCTTCTATTAACCTCCCATTCAACCCGTTTCCCTGTGTACAGTAGTATTTCTATGCAAGAACACCAGTGCCCCAGGTTTGCTGTGTGCTAATTTGATTACACACAAATTATATTGGTAATGTGTGTCATGGAAGTAGATGTACGATTTTGATGTAGGACCCCACCTCAAGACAAGGCCTCAAAATTAGGTAATATAGCAAACCCATCTTAAGACCCTATTCATGTGAGTGGGTATTGTGCTTTCGTGGTGTATATTACAGTCCCATATTCCCAAACAAAATTACAATTAATCTTATTACCACGCAGCGAACCTGCTTTCTTGGCCCCAGTGGCTCTTTTCTATTACAGGTTCAGGATTTAGACACAATGAAAGTAATACCACCTCAGTCCAATGCAACCTTATACAAGCTGCAAATTCTACCTTTGCAGGGCTTATGTTGTTGTTTGTTTGTTTGTTTGTTTTAACTCATATGCTTTTTATTTACTGTGACAGATGCAAAGATTCAAAGAATATTTGAGGCCCTGGTTTTCAGTGTTGTTAGACTGCATTTTGTGGACACAATAACAGGAAAGAAATCCAGTGACCACAACATGAAGTTCAACAACAGAGTTAAAACAACATCAGTCTGTCTGAAAAACTGAAAAGTAAATGTGTGTAACTACAAACTACAGGCATCACAATTGATTGTTTTACTGTTAGTAACCTGAAAAATGTTGAAATTTTATTAAATTTAAATTTAGTTTAGTTAGTTAGTTTAGTTTAGTTTATTCTGCAACCATTTCCCGTACACCATGTTTGTTTACTATACAACATGCCATAGACCAGTTCTGCTGCAAGAAGATAATATCATGAAACTATTGGAAGACATGTAAATGAAGAAACATTGTGTTAAAAGCCCAAATGAACCCTGATCAAATGCAGTGCCTCCACTCTGTCACTTGTCTGTGCTGGTGCACTGCCAGGCACAGTGCATGCAGCCCATGGCATCGAACTGTTATGAATCCTTTAATTATACGCATTAAAGAGAGAATCTGTCCTCATGGGCTACCAAAAGACTGTGAAATGCCACCTTTGGAAATGTTGCACTTGCCATTCTGTTTACGACACCAATTTCTCTTCTATTAGTGTGCAGCTATTGAGCAACAAACCCCAACAAGCAAAGAATGAATGGCTTGTTCTGTCTCAAATTGTAGCTGTGTGGGGAGATTTTGTGTTTTTAAATGCCTGTTATGTAGGCAGGAGATACAATTTGATTGCATCATTTCTCTGTATGTCTCCTTTTCTTAACTTAAGGTCTCCACAAAATGATAGGGTTCACTTTAACACAGCAGAGATGCCACATTTTAACTCAGTGAGTCATCATTTTCAGGAGATTGTCGAGCCTGGGAATCAAACATATGTATGGCTCATGGGTATGCCACCCCAGCGTAGATGCATTCAGGGCAGAAGTGAAAAACATTGCATTTGTCTTTTGAAAACTGAGACATTGAGACAAAACCCCTTAGTAGAGTGCAGCTACATCAGATTGGTGACTGCTATTATTACTCCGATTACCATCTCTTACATTTGATTGCACATCTTCTCTACAGTGAAGGGGAAAAATGGGAGTAATGGTGAGAGGAAAATGCAATCTAGATGTCAGACAAGCACTTGATTAACCACTTACAGAAGCAGCCTCTGCATCAGGGCAAGGCCATGCCATCTCACATTTCCACTCAGTCCGATCCTTCAAACATTACTGGCCACAGGGTATTGATTTTTCATTCCTCTGAATATCTCCTTGCCGTTAATAGAATTTACACCAGACTATCAATGTTTCAAGGAGCCCCCCCCCCCTTTCAGGGCTGCTGGGATCTTCTCACCCTCAGAGAGGGTGCACTTGAAGCTTGCCCTCCATTAGCTACAGTTGCTAGTTTACCTGAGAGAGAGAAGACATGGAACTTGACAATACAGGCAGAAATGAAATTTATGTCAGCAGCACTTTGGACAAAAAACAAGAGCAGCAGAGGTGAGTCTGAGACTGTTTCACTTTTTTTCCCCCACAGATTTTAAAATGATTGACAACATTGATGTTCAGCGATGAGCGACAACAGGGTTGAAATTTGTCCCCCACCCATCTGTCTAAGTCTAAGAGACATTGGTATACCAAATACACTTTGTAGCAGCATCAGTAGAGACTGTGGTCTGTCAGTTCATCAAAAAGTTCAAAACCATCCTAGCAACAAAAAAGAAACAGAAAAAAACCATTGAGTTTGTTCACAACTTAGATATAAAGAAACTTATCTAAAACAAAACTATAACTATATAAAATGATTCAGTTAAAGATAAATAACACTAATATAATTAACTCAAGTTTCTGTGAAATGATTTCTATTTACAATGAAAGTTTTCATCTGCACTAATAGATGACTGTGAAGATTTTCCAGTCTACCGTGATGGCATGCAAAAACCAATTATCTTCCATATCGTCAGGCTAATAATTATCGTAATCCATGGCATTACGAATGATGTGAGTGTTCTTGCAGATGCTGGCAGATAGGCTTGGAGCCCAGCCTGCAGCAACGCAGTGCTTCTGATTCAAGTGACAACGTCGGCGTGGTGACCTTAGCAGCTTTCCATGGGCACATTGATTTTTCTCCCACATTACAGATAATTGCTGGATGCTGTGAATCCTATCCTCCCAGGCCAGCAGGGAGGAGCTTCAGTAGTGTGTTGACACGAGAATGCCTATCTGATTTGAGGAATGTGATATCCTGGCATCTCATTGACTGCAATTGACTTTTGTGTACTTCCTGTGTATTTAACAGCTTATTAGGAGAGTTGTTTTTATCCTGCTTGTTGATGTTCTATTTTGCAGAACAGTTAATTATAAATAAGAAAATATAAATATGAACTATATTCAGAGAAAACATTTTCATTTAATACTGCACTTTAATGTTAGTGTTTGATTTAAACTGCAGGAACACCTTTCAGACTTTAATGAGAGCAGTGGCTTTGTCCAACTCTGCTAATGGGTTTCCAACTTGTTTAATTAATTATGATTAATGACCTATTTGGCATTCTTCTGTGATGGCAAAAAAGATAATTATCCTTATTCAGATTTGTAGCCAAATAGTGTAAATCACATTACTGGAATGAATGCAATACACAGCTTTTACAAATACATCTGTAACCTTTAGTGAGGGCCAAGCAGTAGCTCTTATTATATTAATATGAGTTTTCCTGTTCTGCATGGAGCAACTCCCATCATTTTATGCAAATGACTGCATCTTCTGTTTGTTCTGCTCCATAAAGTAATGAAAAAGTCACTTCCTGCTGTTATTGCGTGAGGCACAAAACTGCTTTGATTGACTGAAGATGATCTTGCATCTTCAGCACACGGAAGCAACTGCAGCGTTTGCCTTTTTGCATGTTTGTTTTGGCCATCATTTATTAGTTTTTTAGAGTGTCAGGATATTTTTGTTTGATGTGCCCTTAAGTGTGTTTTACTAATTAATCAGAAATTCAGAGCTGTGTGTTGCCATCATAAAAAGCTGCCAGAGCAATTTGCAAAGATGCAGGCAGTTTCACATTGTTCTTTGGGAAACAAATGAGCCATCCACCCACACACAGTGAACAGCACATTAAATCAGATGGGTCCCACAACACATACTTGCCTATCATCGCCATCTTAAATCATCACTCTTGTGACCCAGAGACAACATGCTAAATGGGATTCTTAGCCGTGTGCACCGTATACAGGGTTATAGCGCTTTGAACATGCCCTGTCCACCACTCTAAGTGGTGCGGCCTGTGTGTCACGGAAAAAAACAGGCCACTGATGCAGTGCGCTGTGGCCCAGGGGCGGGTGTAAAGCCACATGATTGGATGATTTCATGTGCTGCATTTATCTCACTGAAAGGTCTGCTTTTGTCTGCCTTAACCTCATAGTGCTACATTGTGGCCATATGGTCTTGCATAGCTGCTGTATGCATAAAGTGAAACTGCGTGTGCAATTTGCACAATGCACAAATGCACAAATATACAGTAGCAAAACACATGCAGACGTCTTGTCCCACTGTCTTGTTGTTATGTAGGAAGCTGAACTTTCAGTTGTCACAGACTGCTGTGAATACATGGCATGGGATGTCTTATGCAAGAGGTTCTATTTGCTTGCAGAGGCAAAGACACGTGCCTCAGTTCATAACTAATGGAAGACTGTGTATGCCATTCATGCATGAGAGAGTCTGCATGGCATAATCCAGCATGAACTATCAGGATGTTAAAATGCCAAGGCTTTATGGGAAAATGCCCTAAAAATCAAAAAATGTGTACCTTAATAGAAAATATTAAATGTACTGTATAAATTACATTGGAAATGTAGCATGACAAGATGCATTATTTGTTAATAGATGTGTTTAAATATTAACAGCATATAAAATAATACCTGATGCCACTGTATAACATTTAGGTTAAGATCTAATTCTGTGGTTTATATAGGATTTAGGTTTGGCTCTGCTAAGGGTGACAGTTGGCAGGCAGATAGTGATAGAGTTTGGATTACGGTCGAAGCTTAATTTTTAAGCTCACATGGATGATAAAACACATGCCATTTCCAAATGCCTCGTACAGGGATAAGATTAATATTTCAGATACTGCAGTTTGGTGGTGTGCTGTGGCATTGTAAATAATACCGTTGAGATAAAACACTGACATTCGCTTCAGATGCTGCAAATTCGCTTTAACTCTCCTGCTACGACCAGCAGAATCAACTTTGAAATATGAAAACACCACGGGTGAATTTCACCCAAAACAGAACATGTTTTCCATGAGAACTTGCTCACTCAGGCAGCATCAACCAGCACAGCAACTCATTGGAGTCCAGCTGTTCAGCATTGATCCCTCTGTGTTTTCTGATGCACTGGCCCGGAATGTGATGTTATTTCATTACTGAGGCAGAAGCGACAAGCTCGGTCTCCTCCCCGAGGGCACCGGCCACTCACTTGGACAGGGGCACTGTATGTAATCATAACTGAATGGTTTAGTCAGACAAGCTCAGTTGCCTATGGAAAATCCAAATCAAGCAGGGAGAAACTTTGGAGTCAGGAAGTAGGAAGGACAGGAGCACAAATCACTGAGTAAGAGGCTTGAAAGGCCTGGACAGGAAAAACAGAAGCAAGCATCGCATTTAAGACTTGTCAACAGCAATGGACCCAGACGACAATGAACTCGGCGTCTTCACTGTTATTCAGTGAGTAGTGTGCTGCACATTGCTGTTCTGTGCTTACTTTATAATTCAGTCAGATCTGATTACTCCCAATGGTTCATATCTCCAAGAATGAGAGCACTGATTGTTGTTTATTGCACAAAGAGTTTTGATTGTAGAGACCATGCATGCATTAGCAGGTAACAGAAAAAGGTGATCTTTGCACATCCATCATTTTGATGAGATCCAATGATAGACTCAATCATGCCTTTTGATATGTGCTTGGATTATGTTTGCTGCTGTGATGCAGATTGCTGCCTGAAGGTTGTGGGTTTCCCTACTTATTCTTTAGTGCTGCATTGCAGTAATGATGTCTTGTATGTTCCTGAGGGATTGCCAAGGTTTTCCTTTGAGATCCACAGCCCTCCTTGAAAATAACTGGTGTTTACAACTTTCTGAAGAGCTCTTCCTTCACTATCTTTACACCTGAGTGACAGGGCTGAAACCACTGTATGGTTATATGGAGGTTAACATCAGTGTTGCAAGTCTATAGATTATATAGACTATACAAATTGCTTGATCTACAGCACTAGGATTGCTGCTTGGGTTAGCAGGTCTATATGTTGACATGTCATAGCAGGTGAAGCACAGTTTTAATTAATACAGACCATTTAGATGTGTCAGTTTATGAGTCCAGTTTCTGTGCTCACTCACTGGCTTTGGCCCTCTGGGGTAGTTAAATAGAAAATACATACTTAGTTAGATATAGTTCATATTAGTTAGACATGTAGTGAACATAGTAGATATAAAGCAGTGAAAAGAAATAGCAGGAATTTAACATTTCTCATATCTACTTTAATTACTATCATTACAAGATCTTACAGTTTCTTACATTCCTGTGTTACAGTGTTAAGATAAATAGTCAGCACAACACAACACAGTAGCATCACACAAATATGACAATATGAGTTTCCATGCTTTGGAAGCTTGTTTTAAGTAGGCCACACACAAAAGGGAAACTATGCACATTCAAAAACACAAATTTTACAGTTCGAACTAAGGTCCCACCTCTCACTGGGCAAATAGCCAATCACACTTTAGGATAATGAGGCGACACCCAAGACCACTCCCTGGAAAGAAGAATAATAGTCATAAGAAGTTGACTATTGAGATAAGTTTCTTGTGCTGTGAGAGACCTTTGACCCAGTGCATGCTGGGAGTCCACAGCAATTCTAAGAAGGATAAGTGAATGTAGACAAATGGATGCATGCAGTATATGTTGGCGTCAAGCATCCTGTCCATATCCACTTTATGTCATGCTATTCACTGAATAGACTACAGGCCTCCCAGTACTACTTTGAACTTTATCAGCTGTAGTGAAACTGGCAAACTAAATCCATAATCTTTTTCAAAGCGTAGCATAACTCACCCAGGTAACACTTCACTTCTTATCCCAATTAGTCACACCACTGAATATTCATGGCAAAACAGCGTTCAGATCTTTAAACTCCCTCCTAAAAGCTGTTTAATTCACTGAATAAATCAGCCGTGGCACAGGCACAATTTGTGTCGCACTAACAGATTGGGAGAGTCGAGGTACCGAGGTGGCTCATAGGCAGATGCATATTGACAAGCGCACACACAACAAACAAAGCGCTGTGGATGAGGTGGTTGAGCATGGCTTTTGAGGGCAGCCTGCTGTTGTGGCCACTGACACACATCTGGTTGAGGTCCAAAGGCCACTAATGCTAAGTTGGGATCAGAGGGCAGTAAAAGCTATAAAGTCACATCACTGCACTGCATACTGGAGTCTATAATGACATTCAATCTGTAGTAAAATACTTTATATAAAAAAGCATGATCCCACAGTCTGATTCTGTGGACATTTCCTGATAACAGAATAGAATAGAAGTACTTTATTAATCCCCTGAGGGAAATTTTGTAAGATCTACAATGTCCTGATGCTTTTTTTGGCTATGAGCATACGTTTATGCTCTTGCTATCTGTCATGGTAAGAAATGTGCACAATGTGGTTGTGCTCTGCTTATTTGAGCTTTTTAAAGGTGAGGTCTAAATGCAGGACTGCTGGATTTTAAATGGCCAAGTGTGCCTTGAATAACTGAAATCAGCTGTTTTAAAAAAGAGACTCAGAGAGAGGAGAGTCAGGGATCAGCGGGGCAGCAGGGTTTTATCGGTCAAAGCTTCAGCCGTAGTCTCCTTAGATCACGCTTCTGTCTGACCCTAATATCCTCTGCCACTCATGTTGGCCTCTGGGCCAAGAGCCCAAATGGACAAACACGACGATCCAAAATATGCTGAGTCCTTCAATCCTCCTGCCACAGGACGCCGCAGCTGCACTGGAAGCAAACAGTCAGACATGTCCTCTCCTTCGCTCATCAGTGCACCCTTGATGTCTTGTGTGTGTACTAGACAAAAAACAGGAAAAAATGCTAGTTCCCTTCCAGAGAGATATCATCAGCTAGACCATTGTGTTTCAGAATGGGATTATCATAATGTTACACTTTTGTTTTATACAATTCTCCTCACAGAAGTTAAAAATCTAATGTGTCAGGGAAAATCCTCAGGTTTACCTCTTTTTTTTCTTTTCTACCCATCTAGTTGCATCTTTACTATGGCAGCAAACAAATCTGAGCCTGAGTGGAAGTGACAACATTCTTTATTGCATGTATCACTCTCAGCAAAGGCACATTGACTCACCCTGCAGAGCCTTACAAGTTGTGGCATTTTAATATAGGATGGTTGCTACTTGACTCTGGAAGCAGCAACAAATCGCAGCTTGAAATTCCTCAACCAGTGTTTGCATTCCATGTATTTGTATTTATCTCTCCATTACTACCTCACATTGTTTATTGATTGCAGTGTTTATTACTTTAAAAACTCCCAGCAGAGATTCACACTGAATACAAACAGGCAGGGAAAAGTCTTTTTACCCTTTATGTTCATTTTTGACAATACTGTGGCAGAAATCAAGAGTATTGCTTTTGTTTCCTCAGTTTGTTGACTTGTTGAGTTAGTGGAGCGGGTGCCTTTTGTTGAAAATATTTGATGTTAGCTTTGTCTGCCATTTGTTTTCACAGATCAGAATAACAGAATTCTGTATTTATGTGAACAGTTCCTATTTTTATCAAAACTGTCTGAGCCACATCAAAAGTATCAAACCTTTCCAGATCAGAGAAAAGGCTAATTGGCTCTTGGTGGAGGTACAGAGGTGCCTCGTCTGTGGTGTTTGATGTATGAAGGGTGATTCTTCCTGTTTGAGATGATGTGATGCGTGCTGATTTTTTACCTGGAAAGGTGAGGTTATCCTTATATCTGCTTTTAAAATTTTGTGCATCTCCTGCTCATTTATCAGTTTATCAGCATTTAAGGATCAGAGAGATCCACGTGAAAAAAAAACAAAAAACTGAGACACATCTTGAACTAGATGGAGGGAGATATGAAAATTTATGGAGATGTATTTTCATCGAAAGAAATATCACAGAGAAAAGTAGATGCTTCAAGCATCTGTTAACATGCAGCCGACCACTTGAAACACCGTGAATCACAACAGCTCTCATCCTCTCCCCTCTGGGCACTGATTAATCACACAAACCCAATTCTTCTCAGCTGTGGTACCCAATACTGCATGTGACAGTCTTCCTTTGAGATCATTGCATCAGCTCCGTATTTGTTTGCTTTTGGGCTGCTCACTAAAAATGTTTGGAGGCCCTCTCTCATGAATGGCCTCATTGAGAGGAAGCATTTAGCAGCTGAACTGTTTTGAAAGGTCAAAACAAATGCAGTGTACAGTATGGGCATTCTAATGTGCAGCTGTGAGGCAGAGACCTCAGCTGGGGAGGGGACACATTAGGTTCTCCTGTCTCTCCAGCTGCTCTCGCCGCTCCTCCAGTTGCGTTCGCTGTCGCGTTACGTGCACATCACGCAGTGTGTCCTCTGTCATCTCATCTCTCTCATCCTTTTCAACCTGTTTCTGCTTTCTGGAAACACAGCACAGGGCTAAGGATTGATGGGGCTAGCCTTTGGGGAATTCTTGGAAGCTGGCTGCATCCTTTAGTAGTGGTTCTCGTGGCCCTTGCGACCATATACACACACAACATCCTCTCACATTCCTCTTTTCTCTCTCTTCCACTCTCATCTCCCACCACCACCACCACCACCGCCGCCCCTGTCCCTCCCTCTCTCCCTCTGCCCCTGGCTCTGGCTCTCTCTGCCTCCCTCCAAAGCTGTTGTTACTGTGCGGCTCCCGCACATCATTCCACTGCGATGGAAATTAAATGAAGGTGGCTTAACGCAGCTAACAGAGGCATGCTTTGAAGGATGTAACCGGGGGAAGCTGCTCTGCCAGATCCTTTTCCATGGGCTGTGGATTTGCGCTGCTGAGGCGAGGACACAGCAATCACTCAGCCATGCAGAAGCCCAGACAACAGGACTAATCTCTCCACCTGACTTGTGGAAGCTCCACTTTTTTTTCCCTGAATTATTCATTCCTCCCTGCCAAAGACAGTGTGGGACAATGGAGCCAGAGTGAAGTAGATGGTAGATTTGTAGCCTTGACTGCAGTCTGCAGCACACATGGATGTGTTCAGCTTTGTGAAGATGCCAAAGCTGTCAGGGTGAGTCCGATGAATGCTGGTTGTGTGTTTGCCTGCCTGTGTATATGTGCCTGCTCGTTCTCTAGTAGCTGTTGTGTGCATTCATACAGGCACGATTTCGAGAGTGACACGGGAATCACATGTGGACTGTGGGTGATTAAAAATGCTGAGCTATTGATTGCTCAAGAGAGCAAGTTGTGCAGTCATGTATGATGTGAAATGAATGAGCAAGTGAGGTGGATGGGAGTGGGGGTGGAGGCAGAAGCTGATGCAGCTCGTGTATCTGAACTGTCTGTGTCTAAGTTGGTAAATTTCTCCTGCTGCAGACAGTGGTTACGGTTTGTTGCTTTATGTGTTTTGTGATGTCATGGAAAGAAACATGTTCTGGAAAATCACCCGCATTTGTCTCAGGTTTGTAATCACTTCAGCCACGGGTAAGGTTCCCAATTCACAGTAGTAAGTGATTTTTGGTAGTGTGACATAAACAAATCAACAAAATCATTTTCACATTAATAACTGTGTACAATCTACCGTTGGTCATTCCAATTCCAATTAAAAACGACTGTGGGTATTTTGTACTGTATGAGTTTCATATTTTTATGGCCAGAACAGGAGGATGAATAACATGAGTACAAACTTAAAAATATGAAAAACAAATTTCACATTGCAGTTTCAGTTCTTATTCTGTTATTCTTATTTTACTTATTTGGCAAGAATCAGGAAAAGAGAGAGCTTGACATTGTGTTTCAAAAGAACTGATGGCAAGAATGTGATGTGCGCGTTAAAACCAACGAGTCACGAGGAATTCATTCATCGCCAGGGCTGACACCTCACCTTATGCACCCATGGGTCTGCTAGATTGAGTTGATCTGCCCCAGTGGACTGTAATCCTCCTAGAGGGATTTGGCTCCATCAGAAACACTACAGACTACTAGTGTTGAAAACAGCTGATCATAAATGTGAAATATGAAATCAGAAGCCATACGTTGTCCGTTACTGCTGGATGCATTGCATTTCACTTCTGAGTCATCAACAGACTTCACTGGAATTTTTTTTTACATTTTTTTTTTCATTCTTAGAGCAACTATGTTGGAGAGAAAATTGCAGCAGTTTACTGCAGTATTGAAGCACAGTCTTTAGCTTTTTGCAAATCACAGTTTCTATTTTTCCTCATTTCTTCAGGAGTGCAGGCAGCTAGCAGGGATTTTCCATCAGATGATAAGACTGTTGTATCCCAGTTAGCATCCTTCCATGGCAGCATTTATGATGCGGCTCCCAGTGGACCACCAACGCCATTGCATCCTGTCACTGTTAATAATGCCTCACGATGCTATCCCTGATTATGAGTTACCATGTTAAACTGGTGGATTTTTTTTTGTTGTTTTGTTTTCTGCTGCTCAGCTGCCAGCAAGAATTTAAATCAGCAGGATGCTGTTTTTATGCTCAGGTTGATTTTACAGAGAAACCCACTGTATGTGTTTCAAGACCTACAAGAAAGAGAACGGTTCCCTTCATTGTCTTTCTTTGCAACGCCCCCACATGTGTCTGCTGTCAGCAACAAAAAACATGCTCTTGCTTTCATTGTCATCCTTCGGTGTTGAAAGTCTACCTAAGGTCCCTGCAGCTTTGATGTTCTTTTATTAAAAGACATCTCAACACTCACCACTATCGTGTGGTGTCCGAATATAAGGCAAGTTTGAGGCCATTTGACTGGAGTACTGTTTTGATCTCTCCATGTACAGTAGAACTTTGGCTTAACTTAGTGCTGTTACACTTTTAATACCTCCCGTGGGTGTTACAAATGGTTAGTCAGCAACAGCACTGTGGAGATAATGAGTATGAACCTCACGTATTTTGTGTAGAAAGTGTCAATTATGACTCAATCATTGTGACTGCATGACTGCATTGGGTTGTTAAAATATGTGTATGTGTAGGTCACATCTGAGCATGCCTGCATTGCGTGCATTAAAAAAAAAATGTCCAGATTGTTTGTTATTGTATCCTGATACCACTATTTTTAGTCATCCTTATATAAGAGACAGACGCATTCATTAAATGTGTGAGTGAAAATGTTTTTTATTGTCTGCATGGTGAATTTTTTTCCTCAGCATAAATAATACGGAAGAACAGCTAAAGCAAATTTCGATGGACTGCGTGACTTCCTTCCCAGCTGTGTTTCATACAGAAAAATCTATTTTGCGAGTCATTGTTAGGCATGTTTTGACTGCAAACTTTTTACACAGGAAATCACTGGTCTGGACACAAATTGATTAGCCTAAATGTTCATCAGAGTACACAAAGACCAAAAGATCTGTCATTCATTGCTCTCCACATCAGAAGCTCTTGGGTGGAGGGGGTGGAGGAGGATCAGAAATGGCTCAGGGTCAGAAATGGGAGCCAGCTGGCTGCTGGACGAGGTCTGAGGCAACCATTTATTTTGTTCTGTCCTTTAGAGCTTTTAGCATAAAAGCAGTGAGTAACACAATGAGGTGCAGGAGAATCCAAGTCTAGTTGCCCACAGGGTAAGTTCATCACTATATTTGGTTAATGCTTTACATAAAGCACTGTGGAGCAAAGCAGGCCATGCAAAGTAATAACAAAATAATCATTTAAAAGTCTTTCTTTTTGAGTCTATCTTTTAAAAACCATGATATGAAATAACCATGTTGTCTAATATGAAAAAAGTGTGTATGATTTAGTATATCTTGTGTTGCTCCTATGTTCCAGATCATTGTTGATTCAAGCAGTAGCTCTTTTGTATGATCATTGTGTTATACCGTTAACAGGTAAACTAGAGACTCACAGTGAAATAGCAGGAGGGTCGTGGTGGGTGGGCTGTTTCCCAGATGCAGTTTTATTCCCACCCAGAGGAGATTAACTAACCAAAAAACCTTTCTATATAGAGGCACCAGAGAGCTGCTCAGGATAGTGCGGTTTCCCATGGCAACAATATCAGTGCTTCCAAAGACAAACACAGAAATACAATATTCAGTTGGAATAGCAGGGGGAAAATAGACCCTCTTATTCTGAAGTGAGTGTTATTATAGAGAATTTCTGTATGACTGCATAATGTACAAAATTCTAGTCACGCAGGCCGTCTGTCTGATTTGGTGATGATGTCATATCATCATTGTTTGCTTCATATCAAAGTGGTTTCTTGCATATCAGGGAAACACAGTGGTTTCTTGCCTGGTGGCAAATAAACACAATGCAAAGTGGAGGAAAAACAGTGATGAATGTGCAGGAACAGCAGCATGAAATCCAGCCATCATGTGTAAGTACATCCTCTGTGATATTTTTCAAATCTCTGATAGCTTTTACTTCAGCAGCAGAACATAAAGAGCAGACTGGACTATTTTCTGCTGCCATATTCACCAATGGGTTAGAGCCAAGCTGGTGGTTGGAGAAGTCAAACAGATGTTTTCTAAAACAAGCAGGATGGAGGCAGTCTGAAAAAAAAAACAGTTGAGGAATAAGGCCTTTAATCAGAGAGCTTCCTCTCTGTCTGAGCCACTTCTCTGCTCCTCCCGGGAGATGGTCATCTCATCTGTCTCTCCGCCGATTTCATATCCAAACAGAATCACATTAGCGGCCTAGCTCGGCACAAGTGTCTCTGTTTAATTCAAGAGCGCAGAGAAAGCAACGTCACTGCCTCTTCATCATGTCATACTTGTAACACTTTGCCCCTTGTCACTTAGGAAGAGTGAAGAAATATGGTCAGCTTTGTGAAGAGCTGGGTATGTGTTCAGTGGTTGGTAATAGCGCTTGGTGATTAATCTGATGATTTTTGTTGTTTTTTGGATTTTAAAAATTTAGAAACAAGACAATTGATGCAAAACTATGCAGCATTCACACATTCCTGCACACTTTGCAATAATGCTATCATTTTGTCTTGAGAAGTAAATCGATTTTTGTTTGTTTTTCAGCTGAATTATATTGAAGTTTGAAAAAATGTGTCTATAAATGTAATGTCTATAAATTCACAAGAGTAATGATGTTAAATAATCATAATTAATCATAACAACCAAAATAATCATTACTATGACTGTGGCTATGATCCCTAATTGTTAATAACACAGAAAATGTATTGGATGTGATTTTTTTTTATCAACAGCAGGCAGTGGATTCAACAAATCTGTACACTACACATAATTATTTATTTAAATGCATTCAAAACTGAATATTATGCAGCTGTGACTGTGATTGTGTCTTTGCGCAGCAGAAACCACCCAATGTTGCTCAAACATAAAGAAATAGCGTGTAGATTCAATGGATGCTGTGAGACTGAATCCTCACATTCAATCACACATATCAAACTAGCTGCACTGAAAGAGAATAATGTGATGTGTAATTGATGATGACGTATGTTAAGGAAAACTGAGATTAATTTGTTGTTCTGTACCTGGACATCTCTTCTTTCTACAAGTGCATGCTGGGAGAGCCATATGAACCAATAAGGCAATAGTAAGGAGCCTGTAAATGTTAGCAACATTTCCCGCCACATGCATGCTCATAGAAAATAACTTTCTGAATATGTCATAAAAAAATACACGTCTTTAATTCTCAATATGCATAATGGCAGGCATGTGGCACTGGAGTGTGGTCTCATATAGCCAACCCTCATGGAGATTGTTGGTGTAAATTATTCAGACAAACTTGAGTGTCTGTGTTGGAATGTGCTCTTCTTAGATGTGGCTTGTTCTATAATGCATAGTTACTCCCGACATAAACAGGATTTCAGCCTCCACAATGCAGGACAATGCTTCGTTGCAATAGCCTTGCATTCAGAGAGATGAAAGCGAAAGTGAACTACTGTGATAAAGCAAGGATCGCATTGTTCATGCAAGTTTTATGAAGGTGTGAAAAGTGATCTTTTCCCCATCTCTCAGACGGTACAATTAAACTCATGTCCTCCAAATTATAAATGATGAATTTGGATGACAGACTATTGCCACCCTTTATCTTAAAAAAGACATCAGGAATGATACACCAAAAGCCGTCTTTTGATAAAATTCTGTTGTAGTCTTCTAATCTAGATGAGTAAAAACCCTGATGTTAGTCATTCTGGTAGGAAAGGCTTTCATGCAGTTGTATTGTACTTCATCGATTTTTATAAACAATGACTCATTTTTTTCCTTTTGTTGTTATTGTCTGTTAAAAGAGACTCTTCGCTAAGAAAATCCAAAGAAAAAGAGAAACAAGTCACCATGCCGTTTGCAGTTTTAGAGCAATTTGTGCAGAGAGAATTCCTTTAGGAACGTATATACAGTATATTCTCTTCCAACTTCTTGCTCTAATTGTCCTCCCTCTGACTCTTGGGTAACCTGTTCATGAATTGTGCAGCATGGCTTGCCCACTTGGCGCTCGATTACTTAGTCCGATGTGACTGTGCAGGCATCATTTATTAATGCTGAAGATCAGTTTCACTGTCCACCAGTGGCTGAACCCTTTCAGCCTCTCTGTAGAGTGCTGCAACTCAATGGCATAATGCACCTCCCGCCTGCAGACAAAAGAAATCAAAGATCACAGTGTCTATGTCTACGCTGTTAATACAGGCACATTGTGGCTGAGAGACAGAGAATGGATTTTGCGGAGCAATTTGTCAGTTCAGAAACACATTTTGAAGGCGCGGCGTCTGAAACTGTAAGTACAATATGCTTTATTATGCTGTAGACCTTTTAGAGAAATGTCAAACACATCAACGCTAAAGGTGTACCCCTGAAAAAATACTGTCATTATAAAACATTATTCATATGCAACAATTCTTTGACCTTTTTATATGTTACACCTCTTGACTAAGATGTGTATTTCTGTGACATCGGACGCCACTCGTGCTAACATGGCCGTTGGCTTTATCCCACGGGCTGAAATGGAGGGTAACAAGTAGGACTCATCAATAAGGTTAACATGGCTCCAACAGTGTCAGACAGTATCCAGTTGTGTCCGCACACATCATTTGAGCTGCTGGAAATGTGTTCTAAATATACACCATGGAGGCCTGCTCCCAGCTAATGTACTGTGGGTCAAATAAATCCATATCCATGTGGAAACACTAATATCCCCCAAACACAGAGATTGTATTGGGAGAAAAATCATATCCCTTACTGTGTTCTGTGCTCAGAGCCCAACCTTAAAGAAAAAAACACCATGTTCCTCCACTGTAAATGTTCTTGAATGAATTAATTATGATTTATTGCACCCAGTAGTAGTAGGTGTAGTGGTTGGTTTGTTAATTAGTTGAAGTGACCCCAGAATATACTTCACTGTACAGCCAAGTGCCCAACTCTTGTACTGAACAGCATTACAATAGTTTCCTTTAGCTGATACATGGTGTTGACAATATTTTACTCATATCTCATGAGATGGGCACGTGCGCCCATGCAGATGACAGACGAGCTCATAGGCACACCCACACAAACACGCACACACACTCTCGCAGAGATACGAGCATGCCGCACGCAATTTATTATCAGCGGTACAGTAACTGGGGAAACATTTAGAGGGAAAGAAAGAGGAGCTTTGAATAATGAATGCGAAGAGCCCTGTTACACGGCAGACAAGCCTTTGAAGTGACATAACTTACTGCCACCGCTTTCATAGCATCGCCAGTGTGCAGACACAAAGACAGAGATAAAGGCAAGACTAGGACGGTGGGGCTGCCGACAAAAAAGACACATGAAAACATTTTAACCAATTACAGTTGTTCTGAATACCTCCACGCTGCCAACTTGTAGCGCAGGGAAAAAAGGCCACATGCAGGCTTGTGTTTTGTCAGTAAAATCAGAAAATCAGCTAAAATTGAGACTGAGACAGCCGTCATCTTCCATACAATGCCCCTGCAATTAACAGTTTTGTGAAAAAGATGGTTACAGCTGGTCGTATTCTCTGGTAAACTTTATCAAATCTTTGTGGCATTATGCAAATCAAATAACCACTTTATAAGAAAACTCCTCTGGGCTTCTTTTATAAAGAATGTGCTGACATCTAGAAATAAAACCAATTTCATGCCTCTCAAAGCACAAGAGTGAGGCATGACAACTCCGCCTGTGTGTCTAGCTTACGTAATTAATTTGATTTGTATTCACTGTGTGAACTGTGGCTATGGAACATTGTTTATCACGCTGGAATCAGACATTCTCTTATCACTTGGGTCAAATCGCTTTGTATCAGCCCATGACGCATTCATTTTTGTCATGATTTAAATATCACTACGACAAATGCTGACTTTTTTTAGCCAACCTCCATGTTGATATTACAGGTCTTAGAAGTATATTTTAAATCAAACCACACATGATGATATGAAGTTGATCTGTGCTTGATTTCTTTTCATTTCTCTTTGCCTTTCTTTCTCTGCAGCCATAGGACCAAATCCTCAGGCTGGCCGCCCCCGTCAGGGACCTGGAGCGCTTCACAGGGACCCCCCAATGGATGGGACATGGGCACCAATAGAGAGGGGCGTGACTGTTACATCAAGTAAGTGCCCTGTGTTTAAAGAAACAGAGGGGGAGCTTTCTATGTCCCAGATGTTTCAGACGCTTTGCCAACCTGTGATTATTCCAGCCACGTCACTGCCTCCACACTGTCTCCATCTGTGCATTCAGAATACTGATTCTCTTGTTCCCTTCACTGCTGCGCACACTCTGCCCCTGCCTCCTCTCACTCTCTCACACTCTCACACACCCACAATACTCCTCATGCAGTCTCCCTAATGCAAGGAGAGGGCATCTGAGAGTGTACGCACGCTGCCGCTGACGGGGGAGAAATTCACCTGTGCAGGGGACGTTTGTTTTGATCTGAGAGTCGCCGCATTGCTCAGAGGATGCTGGGTCATAGTGTTATCAGCGTAATTGATCCGTTGTAATTGGCACTTGTGGATATTTGCGCAGGCAGGTAAAAAGAAACTCTCTACTGGCTCTTAATATGTTTGGGTGAGCATGTTCCAATGTAACAAGTGAATGTCTTGCTTGTTTTAATGTGTTGTGTTAATTTGGCTGATCCTCTGATCCTCTATATTTGCACACCTGGGATGTGCAATAGGCATTCATGCTAGATCTAAAAATATTGCTGCATTTATGAGGCCCTGTGCATGCAAGATTTAGACTGCCTTTTGCTTATTTTTTGTCCTTTCAGTTGTTTACAGTATTGTCACTTTTTCTCACTTAATATTCGGCAGAATGTAAGGATGTATATGTAATTTGCGTGCCTTAGATGCATCTCTAGCATGTGTAAAAAATCAGTATATTTGCATGGTGTGCAGATTAGGAGGTGAGCACTTGTCACACATGGGTTATAGCATGAGAAGCGTGATGTCAGAGGAGTTATATAAGAAGTAAGGAGCAGTGAAAGTGCTGGATGCAGAGTGTGCCTGGATGAGGCAGATCATGGAGGCTGTTTTGGCTCCAGCTTTGGCTTTCTAAATTTGAGGAGGACTCATGAATAATCAGCTGTCTGTTTCTGTGACTGTCTGTGGCCATCTGAGTTTGTCGAGGCTACGGGGTGCCGATAATAAATTGTTATATCTCTCAGTGGAACACATGTCTAGTCTGCGTGACAGGAGCACATGAATAAAGCAGTAGCCATTTAATATTTACAGTGTGACTCAGAGTATTTAACATAGATGTTGTATATTAAAGAGAATGCTGGGACCGTATTGCGGAGCGTTGTTCAACAGAGTAGATCAATATCATCCACAAAATGAAAGATTATCAGATAGTTCCTGTTAGATTCTGAAAGTGAAGTGGCAGGGTGGCAATTTCTAGAGAGTGAACTGTGGGTCTGTCAGTACTAAGACTGCCCTCATCAAAAGATTTACCACATTTAACAGACAAAGCTAGGTATCCATTTTGGAGCTTGCTAAAATCAGTTGCCAGTCTCCTAAAAGGAGGAGTGACATGGCAGGGGAAAAAAAGCCAATACAAATTGGCTGCGATTGCATAATGTTGGTTTTTTTGTTGTTGGGTGGTTTTTTTTGAAAAAAAAAAAAAAAAGGTTGTGTTCCAGGCAGGACAAATATAACTGCCTCAGCACCAACAAAGTGTGAGCAAAGCATCCTTTAAGGACAAGAGTAACAGGATATTGCTTTTGGTAATGAGCTTACACCACTTTGTCCAAAGTATGCCTCATGAAAAACAAGAGTGAAAATAGTCTTTGTACATTAAGAGTCGGGCCAGCGTTACTTCCTGCTCACTTTTGTTCATCTTGTTAACCCCGTAGCTCACAGTGCGGCTTCTGATTGCTGTACAGAGCATTGTGGAGCTACACTAGCAGCTAATGAGTATGATTAGGGACCATTAGATGCATGGCTGTCTGCACAATGGGAATCTAGCCATGTTTAGCAGGTGGCCTTGCAGGGGAGGAGACAGCACTCTTCCTGAATGCACAGGTCCATATGGTTTTGATTTGCGCACAATCTGTTGAGTTTATCATTTGAGAGATAAAAGTGACGTACAAATTCAAAGTAAATGTGTCAAAATGTGTCAGCATTAGAATAAAGTATATTGTATTTGAAGAAATTAAGAGGGGAAATCAGATTAGCAAAAAAAGATTAACACTTGCTGACTTGCTTTATACAGAAGCTTAAGTGCAGCCATGGAAATAATTATGAACAAATAACAATTATAGGAAATGATAAATTACAAACAGATATTTAACTCATACATATAGAATTTAATTTAGATGCTACATGCATTAAAATGATTAAATTCAAAACAAAATCAGTTACTAAATGCACAAGTTAATAATCTATTTGATATCCTGGCCTGTAGCTTCAGTGGGCAGCAATACATCGGTGTGTAGTCTATAAATATTTCATTTTACTTTGTATAAAAACAAACAACAGGCAAAAAGTATGCATTATTAGTTTGTTCCAGAGAATGTCTGCCACTTCTGATTGTAACATGCTGGTTAATTTGAAACTATACATTCAACACTGATTGAAGTCTGAGCATAAATGAGAAGAAGCCATGTATTTCCAGCTGTGTGTAAAAATGCCAATGTGGGTTTAAGTAACCACCTATGTTATCTGAAAAGTTCCAATAATTACATATTTGAGAAAAATATCATAAAGTCAAAGACATTAGACTTAAAAGTTAAAGTTACTAAATGAGTGCTTAGGTATCATTTGATTCATTTATTGAGCCCGTTCATGCTGATAGTGTTTTCCACCCTCACATTTTTATCCAGTGCCTCAATAATACAACACATCCAGAGCCACTTTCATAACACAGAAATATAATAACATGTTTCAGGGCTCACTGTTACTTTCAAAGAAAGGGAATTAGTTAAATAAGCTGCCAATTAAAACTTACTGAACGTACTTGCCACTGGAGTAAATCTTTTGAGACACCGTAGATCAAATAATTACAAAACTTTACAATGTGCTGATGTGTTTTACCTTTAGCTAATATTTATTTTTCCATATTGGCATTCAGTAGTAGAAGAAGTTGTAGACTTAGCAAATGCATGTATTATGGTGTCTCCATGATATTTGAGTAGTGCATATTGAATTAGCTTGTATTATTGACAAATTGAATCAGCAGCACATTACTTTTGAGATATACTAAAACTCTGACCCCACCAGGCACCCACCAGCATGCATGTATCAGGAGCTCAGATTTAGCAAAGCATTTTCTTTAAAAACACAAAAACACATTTGTTATTGTTTTCCATGAAGATGCAAATGGCCATTTATTATTGTTACGAAGGTCTCTTATTCATTCTTCTTTCTTTGTTCTGACAAAAGCATAGAGAGCCAAACAAGGGAGTTTGACAAGAGTCGGCCTTGTAATGCAATACTGTCGCTTTTATGTAAAAGGTCTTTATTTTGAGGAACCTTCAAGAAGGTAGTGCAGTAAGAGCTCCTCAAATTAATTAGAATACCAAGTATTTCCCCCTTTAACTTCTTGTATTCATTTCTATTGATTATTGCAGCTTCTTTTCCATCAGCCTGTATACTGTTAATATACTGTTCATTTTAAGGCCCAGTAAAGTCTGCTCCTCACTGTAACTATGTGCTACATGCCCCTTAAACCCACTCTAAAGGATAAAGGCCCTGTTTTACTAGAATTGGCTACAAACATTAATGTTTACAGACTGTTGTGAGATTCATCTTACTTTGTCTCATATTGGTTTTTTGGATTTGGGTCTCTTAAGGGCTGAGCTTTTGATTTATAATAATACAATCTCTACTTCAGATCTGTAAAGGTGAATGTGATCACTTCACAGAACAGTGGGCTCTTCTCTAGATGAAGCTTGCTATTACCACAAAAGATAAAGGTTGAAAAAACATATACAACTATTCTCTCCACCTTTTGTTATCATCTGTTTAGCGGCACCATATCACATCCTGATGACAGATCACACATTAAAGTTTTAATTGTCTGGTTTCCAGCACTGAGAAAGAATTGAAGTCTCCTCCAAAAATAACAGTTGACAATCACTTTGCTTTGAACATCTTGTCGCCCTTGTTTTTTATTTCGTCGTATTGGGATTGCTATTGACAGATTTCACTGTGTCTTTGTGCCATGAAAGATTAATTGTTAGTATTTAGTGGTGAAATAGTACATGTGTCAAGAATAACTGTGAATTACACACTGTCTGCCCACGGCTTTAATTAACCAACATTGTTGGCACCATACGGAGCTGCTGCTGCTGCTTTTGCAGCCAGAAAGAACGGAGAGACACAGTAAAAACACTAATCACAGAATATGTGAAAGCTACATACGGCGTGTGCACATCCTGTGAGCTCAGGAAGCTAAAGGAACAAGAACTATGTTGCAAGGATAAATAGAAATGCATTGATCAGGGTAAAAAAGGTTGAAACTGTACAGTGGTCTTAGTCTTGGTTTGCAGCCAGCTACTGAGGGCAGGTTTCTTACAGTTGTTGAAGTAGCAAATCTCAAACTCAGTTGGTGAGGAGGTTTCAACAGCTTGACACTCAGCATCCTACCTGTCCTGCATCTTTATTAGTACAGCAAGGCAAAAGCTTATTCTGTAACACCTAGCAGTGTGACTACCATAGAAGACTCTTGGTAAAACACACAGTGGATATCTGCAATGTGAGAATACAAATATTGGAGCTTGATTACCATCGCCCACATGTTCTATTTTTGCTGCATTGCTGCTTATTTCAAAACAATCTTGTCTTTAAATTTTCAGGATTTAGACACAGTTTTCTCTACAGTCAGCAGTTACATTCATTGCACGCCTTGTTACTGACATGTTTAAACAGCCTTCTCCAGTCTGAGTTGCAGTTTTCAGAGCACCAGTTTGCATGTTTTGAAATTAGTGCGGCATGTAATGATTCTTTTCATAATACATCAATCATTTGGTTTAATGATTTTATTTGTAGAAATCAAAAACATATCTCTCTCTCTATATATATACATTTTTGATAAAATAGAGATAAGAGGCAAAAACTGACAAAATTTGAATTAAACAGTCAAATATCAAAAATGTTGCTGAATACATTTGCATCACTCCACTAAATGATTGCAGAGGGCATTGATGAGGGCAAACATTTGACATCAGATCTATTGTTCATATGTAGCCTGGAGACATTTTCAATGCAGCAAACATTTCCATTGTGAAAAATAATAATTATTATTATGTTGATATTAATGAAAATGTCAACATTTTACATTTTTGTTTTCCTTAATACAGCTTTTTACAACACTGCATACTAAAGTCTTTTACAATGACAGAAAATATTGCTTTTTTCCCATCTCATAGCCACGTCTCCCAGAGCAGCTCCCTGGAGGAGGTTCGGCTGGACGGAGACAAGTTTGTGCCACCAGCGCCTCGTAAGGTGGAGATGAGACGAGACCCAGTTCTTGGCTTTGGATTTGTGGCAGGCAGTGAGAAACCTGTGGTGGTCCGCTCAGTCACACCAGGTAAAGTGTGTCAGATGCACCATTAGCTCTGATATAGCAGTGACTCAGTTGATCTGTGGCCATTATCAACCCATTCTCCTAAAGGACCCCCTTCAAATGTAGCCAGGACAGGGAGAGGAAACCCTGCTCAGGCTGTGGCTTACGTCGATGATTCATTGATTTTAACAACACTCAATGAGCAACCATTCATTACAGCCTAGAGCAACAAGACAGGCAAACCAAGAAAATCAAGAAAAATGGCATGACTGTGCACAGTTTGCACCACTTAACTCTTGTTTGGTGTGTGTTGTCAGGGGGTCCATCAGAAGGCAAGCTGATCCCAGGGGACGAGATCATCATGATTAATGATGAGCCAGTCAGTTCAGCACCCAGGGAGAGGGTTATTGACCTTGTCAGGTATGACAACACATTAAGGTGAGATGCCATTTGTCTGCTGTTAAACCTGTTATCAATACCTGTGCAGTGCCTATAAAACGTCTTCAGTCCTCTTGGAAGTTTTTATTTAGTTTTACTGTCTAACAACATTGTATCGAAGTAGATTTATTGTGGCTTTTATCGCTGCTAAAAAGAAAAAGGCTTGAAAACAAAACAGAATTTCTACAAAGTGATTTTTTATTAATGAAAGCTTAAAAATAAAAAATGGTGCTGCCATGCCAAGTCATATAATTAGTTTACATAATTAGATCACCTGTGTGTAGTCAAAAGCTTTAAATATATCTATATCTGCGTGGTCCAACTTGTCAGTATATGTAAGCAGAAAACAAGAGAATAATTGAAGAATAAGAATAAGAATAACCTCAATTGAAAACCACAGGTCTGACACACCTGAGCCATTGAAGCCAGTTGGAAGAGGGAAACATCTTTTGTATCAAGAAAAGCCTTCAGTGCTGTTCTTTTCTCTTCTTTCAACTTGTTATGTTACAGCAACATCTATGTCAATCTCTTGTACAAATAATCACTTTTTACCATCTACACTACGTCTGTAGCTGCCTAGTTGTTCCTCACGGGATGGTGATTGGTCACTGTAGTTAATCTGAACACCGACAAGATGGATTCCAGCTACCTCACTAGGTCAGGTGATGGAAAAAGGGAAATCAAAAGGACACATAAAATTGCCCATGATTCAGTGTTAAAAAAAAAAGGAAGTGAAATTAGAACTCCATAGAGAGGGGAGCACTTCAAGCACGGGTATTAGTCAATCACTGTATTATTATTTTTTTCATTTTATTTTAATTTTCTATCATGATAAGAATATAATTTAAAAAGTATTCTTTTTGAGAGGGTACATTTTTGTAGCCACCTGCTCCTTTCACCGTGACCTAGCTGTGTGCTGGTGTTGATGTTTCTTCATGCATCTCATTAGATTAATATCACTGACACAGCTGAGTGGCTGGCTGTGAGCGTTTGGTCCTCATGTGACCTGTGCGACAGTCTGTAAACAGTACATTAGGAGAGGGAAAAGTGCCCATGTGGTCACTCCTTCGCAGCTCCTGTGGCCTTGAATGAGCTCAGTCTCTGCAGTAAAACTCTGCACTATGGAGGCAAAGCATGGCTGCCAGGAGCATCACTGGGACACAATGTTCCTCCTGCTTCCATCCAATAACAAGAAAACTAAGTATTTTCAGATATACCTTACCTGGTGGTATTTTGTTTTTTTGTTTGATTAAATTTGGATCTTTCATTTAAAAACTTTTTTTTGTGTTTTACAGGAGCTGCAAGGAGTCCATATTGTTGACCGTCGTTCAGCCGTACCCAGTAAGTTTCTCCATCTTCTATGAATGAAATCAAGTATATCCCTATAGGCTGTTTGTGTGTTTGGAGCTGATTTTCTTTTTTTGTTGAGTCCATGAAAGCAAGTCATTAATCATGCCATATGTTGGTGCTGGCACAGTATCACTGATGCCTTAGCTGAGCTGTTAGAGCCGCGCTAACTCAAAGGGAGTCCAATTGCTGCAGTCTTTCCAAGCCTTGTCATGTTGTAGCGTCAGATCCTTGCAAGACCTCGGATGAACCTGCTGCATCGACATTTACCACCAATAACAGAACACCAGATGGTGGTGAACACAGTGCCATGAGCATATATTTGGTCCTTGTTTACAGTTCACATACTGGAAATGGAATTATGCTTGATTTCTTTCCAAAAATAGACAAATCATCAGTGTGTGTTTACAGACAACATGTATGCTCTATCTTATGAAGAAATCTTCTCCATATAGTGTGACAGCAGTGTTCTGTATGATGCAGCATTTAATAAAACATGAAAATAGAAAGTCTAAATACATCCACTTATCATGAATATCAGTAAATTATTTTGTTCATAATATTTAGGAGCATGATAAGTGTTGAGTCTTTAAAAAACAAGTGGCTTAACTTGAATAAGGATTTGATTTGGAGAAAAGCATGGTGTAGTATTCCACAATACTCGAAGGACCAAGCCTGTAATTGCTTCCGTTTACCAGCCTCAATGACACACCAACAGCGAGGGTGTCCTCCCTCTTTTGCCCTTACACAGAGGCACCTTAATTGCATCAGCACTGAGTAGAGAAATGGGAGGTTGTCATGTTTCAAGAAGGGAATGTGTCCTTGAATTGTGTGGAGCTGAAAAAAAAATACATGACTCATCTCTAGACTACCTGATCATCCTTTAAATTGTTTTTTTAATCTCTCTCTTCTTTTCCCCCAAAAGTCGCCCAAATCGGCATTCATCAGCGCTGCTAAAAAGGCCAAGTTAAAGACTAATCCGGTTAAAGTTCGCTTCGCTGAAGAGGTCATCATCAATGGGCAGGTCCCTGTAAGTCATGCTGGATGTTGATTCACTCTGCACACATCAAGGTTCTGAAAGAGAGATGACAGCAAGCAGACTCGAACTTTAAAAGCTGCATTGAGCAGGGTGAAAATATTAGAAACCACTAATTGTAAAATGAAGACACGCATGAGCAAGAAATCCACTGCTTCCTCTTATTTGTTTTCATCACACTATCATCATGGTGATAAAGAGGGACGCTCTCACAGAGAGCTTTCCTGATTTCCTGATTTGTTGGATGCGTCACATAGAGAAGAGGAGGGGTTTTTTTTAGCTAGGGGAGAGTTTAGCTTAGCATCCAGACTTTAATCAAGGCAAAACACATTGCCTATACGTTATCAAGTGTACACTTAGCAGCATGTATGAGGTCTGACTAGTTAATGTGTTTAAAATTGTTTGTTTAGTGGTCCCTCTACAGGTCTCTATGCTAAGTTAAGCATCTCCTGGCTGCAGATTCATAATTACCATACAGATATGACATATGATATGATATAAATGTCTTCCTCAAAATGTGGTACTATTCCTTTATTTTTCTTTAATCTTGACAGTAACTTTCATAGTCCTTGAATGTGCAATCATTTTCTCCCATTATGGAGTTTTCAAAACCCTTCAATGTGCTTTATCTACAGTATATAAACAACCTTCAATTAGGGAAAAATAAGATTTGTAGTTCAAACGATTTGTATTTCCTTCTCAGGAAACAGTGAAGGACAACTCCCTCCTTTTTATGCCAAATGTTCTGAAGGTGTACCTGGAGAACGGGCAGACTAAATCATTTAAATTTGACAGCAACACATCCATTAAGGTAGGTGCCAGAAAGAACCTTGCTTCACTATAAATTGCAGTTGCGTAATATTAAGTGATGTTCGCTTTAAACGTTGAATGTTATTCACAGTTAGAAAGTGTACTCCGCTCTTCACAGCGGCCTCTTGAACTTTATCTGAACTTAAATTATGATTCCAACAAAACACATTTTCCAACTTAATCAACTCAGCAGCATGAAGTACTAAGTCAGCAACTGACATTGCTTTCATTAGTTGAAATGCTGATTGTATGTTCAGCAGTGGTCACATTTGTGTGTGCGTGTGTCTTCAGCCATGACAATGATTTACGGTCATGGCATTGAGCTGAGCAGGAGCATGCTGCTGTATCTGCACAGTTCTCATTTTGTATTAACGATGACTTTGTCTGTATGAAAGGATGTCATCTTAACCCTGCAAGAAAAGCTATCCATTAAGAGCATTGAACACTTCTCTCTGATGCTGGAGCAACGATCTGAGGGGTCTGCCAGCAAACTCATGCTCCTGCATGAGCAGGAGATGCTAACTCAGGTGAGACAGCTCCCTTAGGTGCTGCTAAACATGAAAGAGGTATTTAAATAATAGACTTGTTGGCAAAACAGATGGAGGATAACACCCTTGATGTGACTGTGAAGTATTCTTGTACTCATACTGTAGTGTAACAGCTGGAAAACTGCAGTCATTTTTTAACTATTGGTTAGTTAGTTAGTTAACTATTGGTACATGAAAAGGGAATAGTGTGACATGTTGGGGAAATATTCTTTCCTGTCATGTGTTAAACAAGATCACTACATCTCTGAAATAGTTAATCAAGAAAACCACCATTTTTGTCTTTACCTTTAACTTGTGATCTTTTGAACAGGCGCAGGCAAGCTGTTTCTCTTAGAGTTTATTTCCCAAATTGTAAAACTTTTCCTTGAATCACTCTAAAATTATACAGAAACCCTGCCAGACTCTCATGACTTTAGTCCTTATCAAATGTTGCCTGTTTTGTCTAGTCTCTGTTTATCTTGAAAAATATGTGACATTTTATAGATGCAAACACTTGACTAATGCATTCTTCTTTATCTTGTGACTGGTGCTCTAGGTGACACAAAGGCCAGGGTCACACAAGATGAAGTGCTTTTTTCGCATCACTTTTGTCCCAAAGGATCCAGTGGACCTGCTTAGGAGAGATGCAGTAGCATTTGAGTACCTCTATGTTCAGGTGACTATCAGACAACGTATATGTTGAAGTTAATGGTGAAAAAAAATGCTAATCTGACAATATCTCAGAACCAGGAGTTCTAGACACTAATCTGGAATAATGACTTTACCAAACACATTGTTGCTATAGGTATGCTGTTGTCTTGCATTTCACAATGAGAAGAGTGACTGCATTGTAACCCTTCTTCCTGTCCTCTCCTTCTCCGCATTCTCCAGAGTTGTAATGATGTGGTATTGGAGAGATTTGGGTCAGAGCTGAAATACGACACAGCCCTCCATCTGGCTGCCCTGCAAATGTATATTCTAACCATCAATACCAAGCAATCCCAGAAAGTTTCCCTCAAGTATATTGAGTAAGTAGATTATATTTCATATTGTGCCACATGAAGACATGTTGTTGTTATTGTTGTTTTTCATGACTTGTTCCAGTGGTCCAGAAAGTTGTCCAATCACAGTAGTATTTTCCAGCTGCAACACCAGAAGTGTCAGAATATATCCCTGCTGGTTAGTTAATGATTCTGATTGTATCTTGTCAGTTAATCAATGCACCCCCTGTGGGTCATTGTGGTTCAAGGCAATCGGTCATCAGTCACACATGTTGACTTGACTGTTTTTCCCAGTGATTGAGCGACCTCCTCTAATTCCTACAAATTGTGTATCTGCAGGAAGGAGTGGGGTCTGGCGTTGTTCCTGCCTCCTGCTGTGTTGTCCAGCATGAAAGAGAAGAACATCAAAAAAGCCCTCACTCACATCCTCAAAACTAACCAGAACCTGGTGCCACCTGGTAAAAAGGTAAAGTGTTCCTGCCTCTCTCTTTTTCTCTCTCTCAAATCTCTCACTCTTTGCCTTGTGGTACTACTGAAAACACTCTTTACTACCACCTAGTGGAGTGTTAAGTTTTAAAGTAATGGTACTGGGTGGCTGCTGAAAGATATAATGTTGCACCTTTTTTAGACCCAGTTGCTGTGAAAACCTCATATAAATTAATTCAGCTTGCATTTCATGCTACATCTCTTGTTTCTTCTCAATTTCAGCTGACTGCCTTGCAGGCAAAGGTCCATTATCTGAAGTATCTCAGTGACTTGAGGCTGTACGGAGGACGGGTTTTTAAATCCACGCTAATTGTGAGTGAAACCGTCCTGCAAATATTATTATATGCAGCCAGTGTGTGAGACAAAAATACGTCAGGTCACATGCTGCTCATCTGCACAAAGGAAAAAAAATATATGTGCTGACTCTTTCTTCCTTTTTACAGCAAGGCGAGAAGCACACAGAGGTGACGCTGCTAGTGGGGCCCAAATATGGCATCAGCCATGTGATTAACACCAAAACAAACCTGGTGGCACTTCTGGCTGATTTCAGTCATGTCAACCGCATTGAGATGTATACAGAAGATGAGAACAGGGTCAGAGTGGAACTACATGTTCTGGATGTAAAGGTTAATAAACCTCCTGCTTATTTAAAAAAAAAAAAAAAAACAATAATAATGCATGTGCTGACTGGTTTAGTGAAAATGTTTTATGTGTATACCCCCACACCACAGTCATTATAACCCCATTCTACAGTGCACTCTCCCATTTATTTTGCACTCATTGTCATCTGCTTATCTGCCTCTTTCACAGCCCATCACTCTCTTAATGGAGTCTGTTGATGCGATGAATCTGGCCTGTTTAACTGCTGGCTACTACAGATTGCTGGTGGACTCTCGCCGCTCCATCTTCAATGTGGCCAAAAACACAGACAGTATGGAAACAAGTACGTTTGAAATGATCACAAGATGACTCATGAGAAAGTGTTGTGTTTAAATAAGCCAGTTTCAATTTTGGTTCCTCTTTTTGCAGGCCATGCTGCGAGAGTAAAGCAGAACTACCAGGCCATCGAGTGTACGTACAGCACACCGCATAAAGGATGTGAAGACAGAAACACCCAGAGGTGCAGCCAAGACTATTCTGATCAGGAGTGTGAATACCTCGACCAAGGGAGGTGTGAAGGCCAACCAGTCTACATTACTGAAATTCATCAGCCCCAGCACTCAATGCACATGGCAGAGAGAGTGGAGTGCTGCAGAATCCCTTGCCCCCAAACTTACCTCAATGTCCCAAGGCCCAAACCCCAAGACTCCTCCAGGAGTGCAAAGGTGTCCTTCATATTTGGAGATCCTCCCTTAGACAGTGTAAACCCCCAAAATCTGGGCTACCAGAGACTGATGGATGAGGGCCCTGAAATTCTAGACAATCACAGTCCCATGTATAGGCGTCTTGAGGAGGACTATAAGATGATGGATGCCATAGAGGACGGGGATGGGTATCAGTACTCAACCAAAATCTTTGGTCCGGCTGAATGCATCGAGGAGCCACTACTGCATGACATCTGCTACGCAGAAACAACAGATGACGCAGAGGATGAGGACGACATCAGCTGTGAGGAAGACGTGATGAGTGACATTGACAAACCTATGCTGCTCTCGCTCTCAGGGTCCAGCGATGACATCATTGATTTGACTTCCCTCCCTCCACCACCAGAGGGTAATGATGAGGAGGACAATGACGTACTGCTGCACTCTCTTAACCTGGCCATTGCTGCTCCTCCTCCCGGCTTCAGGGACAGCTCTGATGAGGAGGAGCATCAGGGGGGCGGGAACAGGGCCCAGGGGGTCTGCAATGATATCCCAGTGTCTCTCATAGATTCAGTGCCCACCCACAGAGCAGAGGGCCACAGGGAGCCTCTAAACGATGCAGTGGTGTCCACCTTACAGGCACTTGAGGCCCTCGCTGCATCAGAGGAACAGAGTCCAGCACAGTCTGAGAACAGCACAGGTTCTCCTTACACTATTGTAACATTCATCCATTAACACCGCACGTCCCAGCCATTCACTTTTGATTTATTGTTGTTGATTTTTTTCAATAAAGCCCATTTTGTTCTATGTTTCCATTTGTGTGAGTATTTCTTCATTCATTCAAGCAAACCAGTAGTTATGTTCATTATTCATTTTGTCATCATTTGCTGTTGTTTTGTGGATCATTTTTGTTGATTTTCTGGATTGTACACTGCACAACATCAGAGGTTTGTTTCAAATATAGAAAAAACAACAAATAATTTTAAAGAGCCATCCACAGCATGCTAACTCTAAGTATTTGACTTTTGATCTTTTAAGATTTTACAGATGCCATTATTACTGCACATAAATGATATTAGTACTATGTTTACATTATTGTCTGTGTTGTACCATCATGCATTTCTTTTCTCCCTACATGCTGAATTACATTGTCATTACCATAATTTACAATATTACAACTGTATTTGACTCATTTGTTTATCTGTGATGTGTTTCATGTGCCTCAGATGAAATTGTTAATGAGATATTTGTCTTTCTGTGGTACGCAGGTGTAGAAATATCACGAGCATTCAGTCCAGAGTCCTCAGATTCTGGCAACGAGACAAATTCCTCTGAGATGACAGAGAGCTCCGAGTTGGCTACTGCTCAGAGACACTCAGAGAACCACCTGAGGATGCATGCAATGACGGAAGGATACCATGCAGGGAATGAGGAAAAGACAGAGGTCAGCAATGTTGGTGCAGCAGCTATGCAGTACAGCCCCCAGCAAAATCAGGAGGAGGAGGCGAAATCGTCTGCTGTCACCTCCTCCCAGATTTTTCACTCAGATGGTGGTGAGATGGAGCCAGAGACAATGGAAATTAAATCGGTCAGTGAATACTTCACTAAGATGCACATGGGCTCAGTAATGAGCAGGCAGAGAGGAAAGCAAAGAGAGGGAGAGAGCAGAATCCAAGGAGATACCTGTGAATCCTCTGACAGGTCTTACATGACACCTCAAGAATCAGCTAAAGAGGACCCCCCTCATCTTGTTGGGAAGTACAACGCTTTCACTGTAAGAGATTCCTATTATATGAATCAACTCGATCTGGGGCGAACTCACTTTAAAGACAGGCATCAAAAATGGCAGCAGAGAGTGCCTGGAAACAAAATGGCAGAAAATCTCTCTCCAGAATGTGTGAATGACTCACAGGCTTCCCACACAGACAGGTTGACAGTAAAGGAAGAGAAACAGGACTCAGATGAAAGAAACCAACACATAAATGCCCATCTCCGCTCCCCATCCAAAGGGCCTGCAGAGGGAGATGCTTCTTCACAAGATAATGAGCAGCAGCAAGTTAAGATTCCATCATCCACTGAGCAAGACGTCACACGGTCGTATGAATACCATGTGAGCAAGCGTATGTCATCGATACAGAGCGAAGGTGTTCATTCTCTCCAAAGCTCACAATGTTCCTCTATAGATGCTGGTTGTAGCACAGGCAGCAGTAGCTGTGTCACTCCCATGGATTCTCCTCTTTGTGCCACAGACAATATGCATGTACTGTCAGAGTCTTCGCTCAAGGGACTTGGTTATGTAACAGCTGAAGAGAGAGCTTATGGGCCTCCAGGTCAGGGGAAGGTTGGCCATCCCATGGATCCCACTCTGCTGAGGAAGATCCATGCAGCTACCAGTGCCGAGCCTGGGTTCGGGATTACGCGGGACAGCAGTCACAGAATGCCCAAGATAAAAGAAACCACAGGTAAAACTAAACAGAAGGGTGCTCTCTGTTTTTTCTTTGTCTGTCTAAGCACATGAAAGTAACAAAACTGATATTTACCAAAGTGACTCAGTGCTGCTACATCTGTAACAGACATTGATTTTTTAATGTGTCAAAACTAAAAATGCTGTGAACCAACATATCTTTGAATTATATTCTGGCCTCTAACTTTCCTGCAATTAAAACCCATAGGGAATGTCTTGTATGAATCTAGTCAGAAAAAAAGATTTCTGTATACACAGTACATATAAATGTTATTATTAACACTGGTGAAACAGTTTATTTCAGATGAATATGTGCTGTCAGAGAGATGCTTAACAGTTCTCTTTGTTTTCCTGCTACCCCTAGTGTAGCTTGCACACAGCTGAAGAAGGTTGGGGGACAGTCATCTTTAGTTCTCTGTAAGGAGACCAGTACCACCACCACAACCATGTCACCATCATCATTAAGAAGTAGCACAGAGCCCAGTGGGCTAACCCAGGCCAGCCCTGAGCCTGACCCATACGCCCTGGCCTTCCCCTCAAGTGGATCTTTATGCGAACCCACATCAGCCAGCCTCAGGAAGCCACGCAGGGTCCGGATGCTCAGGAGGAGCTGGAGCACCATAATGCCAGGTTCCAGGAGCTTAGAAGCACTGTTAGATAAGACCAAAGCCACACTTACAGGGAAGAGTCGTGGTCAGAATTTCCAACCTCAAGATCCCCCCAAAGTACAGAGGATATTCTCTGCCAAAACCTTACCCAAGAGTTTGTCCCAAGGTTCAGTCGCGTCTAATTCATCCAATAGAAGGCTGCTAAGAGAAGTGCCCCTCTTGCTGCCAGAGTCACCAGCACCAAGGCTGGATGCAGGAACTTGGAGGTGCCGTGGGCCGTTTAGTCACTGCTTCCTGAGGACAAAGGCAAACACTGATGGTGATGATGATGACAAAGAGATGCCCTCAGATGCTCTCTTTTCTGTTGGCTCGATTTCTTTCAGTCGCAAGGAAAACGCAGTCCTGAAAGCTGGGCAGAGTCACACAGCCACAGCAATGAATGACATGAGCCTTAAAGCAAGGCTAGCACGTGTAAATTCCATGAAGGGAAAAACTTACAGCCTTCACACAGGGTTTGCACTTGCACGGAAAGATGCCTTAGAGATGGCTGGTGTGTTGCGTTTAAGCGTCAGCCACTCATGCAGAGGTGAGGAACATGAGGTCAATGAGGCTGACATGGATACATTCTCCCAGCTTCTTCTCATGCAGGCCAAAGTTCTGAACAGCGCCTGTAGTCAGATGGCTGCGGAGTACGGCAGCCCAGAGGAGCTGCTGCTCACTCTGACACACAGCTTCCATACACTCTGCTGCCTAACCCAAGCCTGCATGTCACTAGTGGAAGGCCTGAGCACCAAGAGTGAACGACGTGAGGTGGTAGCCAAGGTGGATGAGGTTGTCATGAACTATGTGTGTCTACTGAAAGCTGCTGAAATGGCTTCAGGAAACTCCCCCAGCGACCAAAGTGTGAATGCATTGACACATCACGCTGCCAACATGTCTGCTATTATAAACACACTAACTCACTCACTGAAAACACTGCTCAATAAATGAACTGTTACTTTTGTCCTGAATATTGATTTTAAAGCCATACATAAGAGACATGGGTTTAAAAACCAATGTGAACTGCTGTGAAAGAAAAAAAAACTTTGCCTTGTGTATACAATATTTTATTATGTAAAGTAAAAATGAAATTATATAATTAATTAAAGTTTTAAACAGATTATATTAAAGCCTCTACGAAGAAGCATATGACCCTCCTCTCAAGTATATTATAAAGTATATCTAATAATATATAATAGGGATTATTTTAATGATTTATTGGTTATATTAGGGGCATAACATGTAGATTATTACAACCTTATTAGTACCTTGTTTATAAATTGTAAAAAAATATATATATTATGTTAAAGAAATGCATACACTATATACAGCTCTAGACAAATCATTGCACAAGACATGATCAAACAAAAGTAAAGCATATGACTTTTTCATTTTGCTGGATTCACCTTGATTTAATGAATACTTTACACGAAACACTGAGTACTTTCCTGTTATTTTTTGTCAACATCATTAAAAATATTAAAACTTTAAAAAAGTCTTATCTCAAATATGATTTTTGTCTGTTTAAATAAACATGAGCTTGGTTCTGTTTATTAACAATTTCTCCCACAATACCATGGTATTTTATCTCATTTTGCAGTGCGACATTCATGGCAAATTCATGATTATTGATTCTCTTTTCAGTTCATCTCTGAGGCATTATAAACAGAATAACTGGCTGACAGAGTGACTTCTCTACTTTACACAACTTTGCTCCTACATTGCATTATTCATACAGAAAAGTTGCTTGACCTATGTTTAGTTTTATAACTACGATTAATAATTCATGATTTTACTATTTACTCAGGCCTGGGCGTTGGTAATGCTTTTTGCATTAATGATGATGATGGCCCATTTCACTTTCTGGGCGGTAGATGGTGTTTGCACAGTGTTCTGTGTGCAAGCAGTCATCATGCTGCATGCTTCATCTGGGCCATGCTAGCAGTTCTGTGGGGCAGTTCTTAGAGCAAAATGCTAATGTCAGCATGCTTACACATGCTTACTAACAATGCCAATGCATTGATGTTTAGTAATTAATGTTTGCTCTATTTACCACCTTAGTTAAACTTGCTAACATGTTATCCTTTGCTAATTACTGCAAAATGGGAAGGTGGTTTTGCAGGTATTTGGTCCTTAAAGTATTTAACAAATTCAAATTTTGATTTGATGATGGCGCTTGATGAAAAGATAGACACTATCTGAAGATATTACAGTTCACCCTTAGGGGCATGGATCATGAAGCATGTCTGAAATAAAAGGCCATAATTTCGAGGTACATGAAGGGGGAGGGGGAAACATGTACTGAAACATAGACATAGGACCATATTACTGATGTAGGACTATTGAGTAATGTTACAGAACCCCTTTTTTAGCCTATATGAAAACCCACTTGTTTATAGATGCATGCCTATTTGCCTGATCTGACACTAAATTCCCACACAACAGGCCAATTACAAAACAACAAAAAACAAACCTCCAGCCCACAACCAAAACAACTTCATAATTACTATTATCACTAGAATTAGATGATAAATGTTTTCTACACAGAGAGACAGGCATATTGTGCAGGACCATGAACACATCCACACACTTGATGAAAATGATAAGTAATATGTAGTTTATGTGAAATAAAATACTTCAATGTTCCTTGAATTTCAAAAGACCAGTCTCGCATTGTTTATATCGCTGGGTAAATTCAGCAGTCATGTTGACTATGCCTCTTCATTGTTGAGCTGCACAGTCATGCGTTTACTGGAGCCAACTTGCAACACAGAAGTGTCCTGATGATGGCAACCAAGAGTGGCTATTTAACAAAGATAATTTCATTAAACCTGTTTTATTCACAATGTCACACAATATTATGTGCTTACCCATCTGGTAGATGCTGAAATATTTCACAGGGTAATTATGAACTTTGATCTGCCAGAGATACTAGTTGTAAAACCAATTATCAAAGGACAGGGCTAGGTTTGAATCTTATATAGCCATAGAACCACAAAATAGCCACAGACTGGGTTTTGTCCTATGCCAGAATAGCATGTTACCCATGTAAATATGTGCTGTAATCCTCTACCCAAGCATAGGTTTCACTTTCCCCTACAGACTAATCAGAAGTGAAACAACTCTTTTCAGTTGGCAGTGACACTGAATAACCCACAAGGGATCCAGTTGTGCCATTATACTGCGCTTTAAGAGCAATAGACTGTGTATCCTTCTGTCCTAAAGGACAACCTTGTCATATTGACCTCAGCATTATACAGCAAACAGCAATGAGTCAACTGTTATTGCACAGACATTGTAAAAGATGGAAGGCTTAGATATGTATAGTTTGCCACAATAGGGAAGTGATGCTGGATAAATATACACATAATGGGCTAACCCAGCCACCTGTTACTTTCATCTCATCACCGTACATCAAAGTTACAATGATTCAATGTGTTTTCAGTACTCGAGCGAACTTGTCAACAGGACTCGTAGCAGGACCTCTTTTCAATCCCTCACGTGAACAATGTTCTTCCACCTGGTGAGTATCAGTTACCTTTGTTTCTACAGTATATTGTATTATAATTACATTCATACTGTACAGAGAAATGGGAGGTTGTTTTATTTGTCAGAAGAGCTGTAAATCACATGATAGGTGGAAAATGACAAGCTAGCTTATACCAGTTCCTTGCTGTATTGTGAAGGGGAAAATCCTGTACATACCCAACCCAAAATATTAATTTTGCCATGTGATTCTACTTGAGATGTGCATGTGTTTTTAGTAATGTAACTGAACCTTTAGTTTTCCATCAGTACACATTTCTCAGTGAACTGCCCTGTTTTTTGTACAGATGTCTGCAGCACTGTTGGGCCTGGGTTGTTGTCTCTCTGTCTCGACAGCTAGCATTTCTTACCCCA
Source organism: Datnioides undecimradiatus (assembly GCA_008933995.1). Lineage (NCBI taxonomy): Eukaryota > Metazoa > Chordata > Actinopteri > Lobotiformes > Datnioididae > Datnioides > Datnioides undecimradiatus. The sequence continues at coordinate 8,242,547 of WARS01000036.1, read as the reverse complement.
AAACTCTTCCATGTGATGTTAGTGAGACCAACAACGGGAGTGTGGTGAAGGTGGACTGCACTGAGAGAAGCCTCAGAGACATCCCCCGCGGCATCCCCGGCCAGACTACTAATCTGACGCTCACCATCAACCATATTCCTAAATTAAACTCCACCTCTTTCCAAGGTCTGGAGAGCCTGACTGAGATTGACATGAGGTGCAACTGTGTGCCCATTAAAATCGGCCCCAAAGACCACATGTGTACCAAGAGTGTGACAATAGAAGAAAACACCTTTACAAGCCTGAGAAATCTGCGAGCACTGTATCTTGACGGCAATCAGCTCTACAGTATACCAAAAGGCCTGCCTTCAAACCTAATCCTGCTGAGTTTGGAAGTGAATCACATTCATTTTATTTCTAAAGCAAACCTCTCTGAGATCAGAAATGTTCAGATGCTTTATCTCAGTCAAAACTGCTATTATCGAAACCCATGTAATGTTTCCTATGTTATCGAGGAGGGTGCATTTTTGCAGCTTAACAATTTAACATTGCTATGTCTTAAATCAAATAACTTATCCTTTATTCCTCATCAACTACCCACAACTCTGAAGGAGTTGTATCTCTACAACAACAATATTCAAAAGGTCACTGATGAAGATTTCAAAAACTTAACAAACCTTGAGATTCTAGATATAAGTGGAAACTGTCCTCGTTGTTACAATGCTCCATTCCCATGCATCCCTTGCCCAAATAATTCACCACTGCAAATCAGCAAGACAGCTTTTAAAATGTTGACAAAACTAAAGACGCTCCGCTTGCACAGCAACTCTCTGAGATATGTGCCATCTGAGTGGTTCGCCACTACAACAGAACTCAGAGTACTTGATCTCTCATCAAACTTTTTAGCAAGAGAGCTAGGAGTCACTGCCTTCCCGCAATTTCTGGGAAAACTGGAAGAGCTAGACCTTTCATTCAACTATGAGCTGCAGAGATATCCTCCAACGCTGAGACTGAACAGCAGTTTCTCCTCTCTCAAATCCCTTAAAATTCTCAGACTGAAGGGCTTTGTGTTTCAGCAGCTAAAGACAGCAAGCATTGCCCCTTTAAAACCACTCACAAACTTAGAGGTTATAGACCTGGGTACAAACTTCATTAAAACAGCAAACCTTAGTATTCTGATGGAATTAAAAAGCTTCAAAATAATCAGTCTGTCTGACAACAAAATTTCTAGCCCCTCTGACAGACAAGATGCTGTTGGTTTCTCTGGAGTAGAGCCCCTGCACTGGTCTCCCATGTTGGCTGCTGCTCAGTACCAATATAGGGAAGTGAGAGAGATTCATTACTTTAGATATGATGAATATGCACGCAGCTGCAAATACAAAGATAAAGAACTTGGAGTTATTACATCCTTTGTCAACAGGGAATGCAGTGAGTTTGGCAAAACCCTGGATATGAGCAGAAACAACATATTTTTCTTGCAATCAAGATTTTTAAATCTTGGAGAGCTAAGGTGTCTCAATCTCTCTGGGAATGCGATGAGCCAAAGTCTTAATGGGTCTGAATTCACCTATCTGACTAATTTACAGTATCTGGACTTCTCATCAAATCGCCTTGACCTGCTCTACTCAACTGCATTTCAAGAGCTGCAAAGTCTGGTGATATTGGATATAAGTAACAACAACCATTACTTTGAGTCGGAGGGCTTGACTCACATGCTTAATTTCACCTCAAATTTGAAAAATCTCAAGGTTCTGAAGATGAACCACAACAAGATCTCTACTTCCACGAACACAGAGATGGAAAGTCAATCTCTAGAGAGGTTAGAGTTCAGAGATAACCGATTAGATATGCTGTGGCGAGATGGGGACACCAGATATGTCAATTATTTCAAGAAGTTACTTAATCTGACTGTCCTCGACATCTCTCAGAACAACCTCATGTTCATTCCGCTGCCAGTGTTCAGCGGTCTGCCAGACAAACTGTCTAAGCTTTACATCAAAAAGAACAAACTAAAATCCTTTGCTTGGGGGAGACTACAACTTCTGCATTCTCTGCAAGTCTTAGATCTCAGTGAAAACAGCTTAACTACTGTTCCACATATGGTGTCAAACTGTACCAAATCTCTCAGGAAGCTCATTTTGCACAAGAACAAAATCCTAAAACTCACACCAGATTTCCTCAAGGATGCCTACAATCTAAAATATCTGGACCTTAGTTATAATCGCATACAGACCATTGACAAGTCAAGCTTTCCAGATGAAGTTGTTAATCAGATGGACATGCTGCTTCTGCACGAAAACAGATTCCTGTGCAGTTGCAATGCCACTTGGTTTGTCACATGGCTCAACAGGACCACCGTGACCATCCCCAGACTTGCCACAGAGGTCACCTGTGTCTCTCCAGCAGCACAAAGAGGTCATCCTGTGGTGTCAGTGGACTTGCAGGCCTGCCAACACACATACCTGTCAATTATCCTGTACATCCTCATGACTTCCCTCATCCTCAGCTTCCTTACCTTGTCTATTTCCAGCCACCTCTTCCTGTGGGATGTCTGGTACATCTACCATTTCTGCAGAGCTAAGCTTAAAGGCTATAGCCGTCTGTATTCCCAGAGCTCTGTCTATGATGCCTTTGTGATATATGACAAGGAAGATCCTGCAGTATCAGAGTGGGTGATGAAGGAAATGTGTGCTCATCTCGAGGACTGCGGAGACCGTCACCTGACATTATGCCTGGAGGAAAGGGACTGGATCCCCGGCTGTCCCCTGATCGACAACCTATCCCAGAGCATCCACAAGAGTAAGAGGACTGTGTTCATTCTCACCAGCAAATATATTCAAAGTGGCAACTTCAAAACAGCTTTCTACATGGCCCACCAACGGCTAATGGATGAAAAAAATGATGTTATTGTGCTAATCTTCCTGGAGAAAGTACCTTGCAATTCAAAGTACCTAAGATTAAGGAAAAGACTGTATAAGAGGTCTGTGCTGGAGTGGCCCACAAACCCTCAGGCCCAGCCATACTTCTGGTTTAGCCTGAGAAGTGTATTAGCAACAGAAAGCCACAAACAGTACAACAACCTCTTCAAAGAGACACTGTAAATAGAACAATACACTGTAATACACAGTTCCTTGTTAAGCTTTAGATTCCTCTAAATGCACTTTTGTATATGAACTGAACTGTGTGAACATTTAAATGTGAGAAAAGCTAATTATTATTAATATTATTGACAAAGTGTGTGTTCATTTTAAATTCTGTTCAGCCTCATATCATTAGAGAAGTGGCTAGCAGTCTTTGGCATCTCCACAGAGGGTTATAATGATTTGTTTGAGATGGCAATGGAACTGCCTGCATGTCATGAAAAGGGGAAATGAAAAAGATGTACTTCCTCAGTTAACATGCTACTTCTGTCCTCCTGTTGTTGTGGGAACTAGCCAGTTATTTGTTGGTATGAGGGACTTCTTTAACGAGTGGATTTTATTTTTTTATTGAAGTATTAAAGATGAAGAACATAGAAATGAAGTAGAATATTTTGACTTGTGATGACTTAATGATACACAAGACAGGCATACAGTAACTGATACAAATTGTTCATTTTCAGGTGCCAGAATTTTTTATTTTTTTTTGGTTTGCTTTTCAAGGGATCATAAGGAATCAATGTAATGTATGCACAATGGTGAGTTTAATTGATATTTCTGTGTAATTTTTAAACTTACATCTGTCACCATATTTGAGCACTTGATTTTCTACATGAAAATAATTTTTTTTCAAAATGTTACAAAAGTAAAATGGCCACGTTATATGCTCCAACAACACTCTGGGGTTGAAAATTTGAATTTACAAGTATTTCAATGAGTGCCCTTTAAGGGGTTAAGCTTTTTTTTATGTACACATGTACACAAAATCAACTATTTATATATTAGATGTATGGATTTACTGTTTTACCTGAATGTCTTTTTTAATTGAATCATCTGTATTATAATCTTTTATTGTTTTGTGCTTCTATGTACACAGCTGTGTGGGGGGAAATTTAAAAAAAAATAACTATCACATCATCGTCTGTGAGTTTTATCTTCCCTTTTACAGTAACAGTAACAGTTAACCACCAGCGGTCTGTGGATTAGTGACAACATAGATGAACTTATTTAAACCCACAGACCCTGATTTTAAATTCTTCTACCACATATGAGGTTGGCCGTTTGGGAAGTAATTAATTCAATTCAGTCATTCGTAAAGACATGTAGAATATAGCCATAGTTTACTCACTGTAAAGATCGTACGGCTTCAGTGCAGGGCAGGAAAGAGCAGATACAGAATATAAATGTAATATTGTCTGTCAATGCCAAATAAAAAAACAACATACAGTTATATAATAGGTGAGAGGATGTTAAAGGAAGGCAATGAAGCTTCCCAGGAAGAATTAAGCAAATTAGTTAAAATTAAAGAGTTAAATTCATTGCACTGAAACATACCATTGCTTGATATAGTTAATATTAGCACAGTTTAAACAAATATTCATGTGTTTCTGACATTACTCATTAGTCAGACATTACTCAGTTGCTTTTACTATTCACCATTACTTCACAATTGTCTCTTGTTGGCACAATATTTGTAGTTGAGTAAAGGTTGCATTGTCTTTCCAACTTTGGGGGTTAAGAGAATTCATAATTAGGACATAATACCTAGGGAAGTTACTCCAGTTAAGTGATACATAATTTACAGACCACTGCCACCTGTTGGATTCAAGTGGTATCATTCTAAGGAAAATTTTCGATACACTAAGAAACATTTTAAGTCTGTGCAATAGCGATGTTCATGTACCTATGAACACTATCATTTTTGCATTCATTGTGTCCATACTGTACAGCCTGTAACTGGAAAATTACAGTTTCTAACTGAGACTGCTGAAACCATATTAATTTCAGATAAATATTGGAATGCACTTTTGCTTAGAACAAGGACTGTGGATTTTGTCATCAGGAAGGGATCTCTTAATGCCCACTACGAACAGAGGGAATGATTACCAGAAGCAAAAGCAGTTTTAGATTCATATGGGAACCTGACTATTGATTTATTAGAAAATTTTGAACCTATCTTTACATTAAATAAGACAAATGTATTACTTAAATTATGATATTCACTGTTGATATTCAGTCTGTTTGTTATGTTTGTGAAATATTGTCTAAGTTCTTTTATTTGACAAATTTAATTGTTTCTACAGAATGTCACATGTTTGGTGCATTTGCTGCTGTTCAGCCTGATCGCGCCTGCCATGTGTATACCTGCATGGATGTCACCGAAGTTCCCCTGTGATGTTATACCCCACAATACATCTAAGGTCCTGTTTGACTGTAAGGGGCGTCACCTGGATAAAGTACCTGATGGGATAACGAATAACGCAACTGAGCTCAACCTGTCGGAAAATTTCATTTCAAATATTTCAGTAAATTCATTTTCCAAACTGCTGAATCTAACTCAACTCAATCTCAGCTGGGCAAACAAGAATAAAGCAGTGAGGATTGCTGCGAATGCCTTCAAAAATCTGACAAAACTGCAAGAACTGAGACTGACGGGCATTTGTCTGAATGAAATACCAACCAATCTTCCTCCCAGTGTGAAAACCCTTGAGTTAAACAATAACAACATTATGTTATTGGATAACAGAAGCCTTTCTGGCATAACAAATGTGACACATTTATGGTTATCCAGAAACTGCTACATCTGGAATCCTTGTGGGAAATCTGTTATGATTATGGATGACAGTTTCAGTGTCATGACCAAACTGCAGAATCTGGACTTGTCCTTTAACAACTTAACTCATGTTCCCAAAGGATTACCCCGGTCATTAGTCATGTTAAAGCTTGGCTCTAATCAAATACAGTACATATTTGAGGATGATTTGTTTGGATTATACAATTTAAAAATCCTGAAAATACAAGGGAACTGTCCAAGATGTCAAAACGCACCTTATCCATGTGTTCCCTGCCAAAACATTTCTCTTGGCATCCATTCTAAAGCATTTCACAATCTGACACAGCTTGAGATACTGAACCTCGGAGGAAACTCACTGAAACACCTAAACCCCTCCTGGTTTGAGAGGCTTGGGAAGCTTAAACAACTGTTCCTATCTTTTAACTTCCTACTAAAACAAATTACTCAGGAGGCAACATTTCTACAATACCTTCCCAAGCTAGAAAAAATTGATCTCTCATTCAATTTTGCTCTCAAGTTCTATCCTATGACACTGAATCTTTCAGGGGAGTTTTCAAAACTTGTGTCACTTAGGACTTTGCATTTGGAGGGTTTGGTCTTCCAAAACATTGGACCAGGCACACTCAGACCTCTGTACCAGCTCAAAAATCTGTCATCTCTGAACCTAGGGACAAACTTCATTATTCACTCTGATTCCACCATATTCACAAAACTGTCACACCTGAAAATGATATACCTTGCAGAAAACAGGCTGTATCCCATTCCAGTGAAAAGTCCTCCACATCTGAGTGAGGAGTACAATCAGAGGTTTGACTTTTCTATTTCACCACTCATAAAACCCCATCCAAAAGACTTTTCTTATGAGCTATCACACAGCCTCATCAAGAAAGAGTGCTTTGATTCTGGCCGAGTGCTAATTCTTAGCTCTAATAATCTGTTCTTCATTTCTCCAAAGCAATTCGAAGGCTATGGAAATATTGCATGTCTCAACCTCTCCCGAAATGGATTTTCAGCAGCACCTAATGGAACAGAGTTCTCCTTGCTGCCTAACTTAACATACCTGGACCTGTCATTTAATAAGATTGATCTGGCCTATGACCACGCCTTCAAAGAACTAAAGAAACTACAAGTGCTAGACCTCAGTCACAATGCTCATTACTTTAAAGCATTCGGGATAACTCATAATTTAAATTTTACACAAAATCTGCCTGCCCTGAGGGTGCTGAATATGAGTTATAACTCAATTTCCACATTAACCACAAAACAGATGTACAGCAAATCATTAGCAGAACTTCAGTTCACAAATAATTACCTTGGGACTCTTTGGAAAATAAGAGATGGATCATACAAGATGCTTTTTACTAATCTTACAAATTTGACAATTTTGGATATATCACACAATAGCATTGCAAAAATTCCCGATAATGTTTATGAATATTTGCCACGTAATCTCACCATACTACGCATAAGCCACAACTCACTTACTGATTTCACGTGGGACAGCCTCAAGTTCTTCCATCAACTCCAACTTTTAGACCTGAGTTTCAATTCTTTACGTAATGTAACAAACATTAACCCAAACATCAGTAGCACCTTGGCTTTCCTTGACCTGAGTCATAATCACATTTTCCACCTGGATAATGGATTTCTGACGGGTGCAAAAAGCCTGAAGACTCTTAGTCTTAGCTACAACAAACTGACAACTATCAACCAATCTACTTTCCAGCCGAGACCTGAGATTCAGACTTTGTTCTTGCAGCGAAACCCATTCCAGTGCACCTGTGATGCACTTGATTTCATTCTGTGGATTGAAAAGAGTACTGTGAAGATCCCTCGGCTGACCACTGAGGTGATATGTGAAGCACCAGCAAACCAGAAGGGTCAAGCTCTGATTTACTTTGACATTAACCAGTGTGTAAATGACAGTCAGGCATTCTTGATCTACATTCTCACCAACTCCTTCATTATTGTTTTTATGTTTGTGGCCACAGTTACTCACTTGTTTTACTGGGATGCTTCCTATGTCCTACATTATTTGAGAGCCAAGATGAAGGGTTACAGATCCTTGAACTCAATGGAGGGTGTTTATGATGTCTTTGTGACTTATGACACCAGGGATCCACATGTCTCTGAGTGGGTGATGGGAAACCTGCGAGTCAAACTGGAAGAGGAAGGAGAGAAGCATCTCCCTCTGTGTCTGGAGGAGAGGGATTGGCCCCCTGGAGTCCCGCTGGTGGATAACCTCACTCAGAGCATCCGATACAGTCGCAAGACACTGTTTGTCTTGACACAGCGCTACGTGAAGACTGGTGTCTTCAAGCTGGCGATGTATCTGGCCCACCAAAGGCTGCTTGATGAAAATGTGGACGTGATCGTGTTGCTGATGCTGGAGCCCGTACTGCAGAACTCTCACTTCCTGCGCCTGAGGAGGAGACTATGTGAAAAAAGTGTTGTGGAGTGGCCAAGAACAGCTGCTGCAGAGCCCTGGTTTTGGCAAAACCTGAGGAATGTGGTCAGAGTAGACAATCAAGTCATGTACAACAAGACATATTCAAAGTACTTCACCAGCAACTGACCCAGTGCACCGGTAAAAAGCCAACTTTGTAGAAATTACTTGTAAATTTACCATGTGGACAATAATGTTTTAAACAGATTGTTCCATATCAACGCTGATGTGGTTCTCATAGCTTTTATTCATTTCCTGGAGCTTAGAAAAGACAAATGAAGAAATTATTTTATAATAAGTTACTGATACAGTTACTGTGATACTACATGTGGTTTGTGTGCAAATATTAAAATGTGTAAATACATTAATTCAATGAAATATTGATATGAAACACTTTTTGATGCAAATGTTTCAGTCTGGTGCCTGCTCTCCTAAAAACATTCTAGTTTATTTCAAGTGTGTTTGCTGGTTTGTTATTGTTAGACTTTTATTAAAACTTGTATAACCAAACCTCTACGCAATCATTTAAATTATTAATCCACATTGGATGTTTTATTGTCTGTTTGATGTATACCTCTGTCTCATAGAACCTAATTTGCACTTCCTCGTGACTTTCCTATTGCATTACTTTGTTTGCCCGCACGATGTCGTCCCTGTTTTTAACAGCACGCAAGTGAAACCTAGACTGGTTAACTCTTTGTCTTACTTCTAAACCAATTTCACCTCTCTTTGTTACCCCCACGTCGTCCGCTCTAAGGCAAAAACAAACATCAGGGACCGTATATAATGACAAATACTTCAGCATAAGACAGTGGTTGATTGATGAGCTGATTTAATTTGATGCAGGTGGTCGCAGCTGACTGAACCTATTCATTTTCTGAACCTAAACGCACAAATTTGGCTGAATGGAAAATGTGGTGAAAGTGCACGAAGCTCGTATCCCTGATAAAGTAAAAACATATTAAACCAAAAAACGTGCTTTAGAGACCGTGCCCCTGACGTCACAGAGAACATTTGCATACTGCACAGTATTTAATGTGCGATTGACGCCGGACTCGTCATTGTGCCCCTCCGCCGACGAGACGTGCACTGTATCGTTTCTCTGACTCAAACCTTGGTGAGTGTGTTGTAGTGTTTGTTTGACTGTGTGCTAAACGTTTACGAGTCTGCTCTTATTTTAGCTTTGGTAAATGACTGAGTCGCTTCGCCGTTTTGTTTTTATTCTTGAGTTCATCCCGTCATTGTCTTCGAGTGTCCTGACTCCAACATCACACGGTGCCAGCGGCGCAGAGCGAGTTCAAAGCCACCGGAATTTATCAGGAAACGGCGAAAGTGTGGCGTACTTAATGCACCAAATTGACAACGTGACATTATTGACTCGTGTCCACTTCAAATGCTGCATGATGCCATTTAGGCTACTAGGTGGATGTTTACGGCTTAAACCGTTAAATCGAACACTGCATGTGCGGGAGGGTTGGCGGGGGGTTTGGCGTATGTCTTTTTGTCAGAGTAGGATGTCTCAATTATATGCGGCTTGCTCGTCTAGATATCCTGAAAGGGCGGTGGTCCTTGAGCTGCTCACGCACACTGACACAAAGCTGTTCTCAAGTCAGGCTAATGAACACCTGCACACGCTGCGCATTTTGCCTAAATTTCATTGCCGCCCTGAACATTAGTCCATGAAGGATTAGACCATTTTTACATGAAACGGTTCACGTAAATGGCTCTTCAAGCACTTCATTCTGACCTACTTTTCTTAGCTGTCCATGCTCAGGTCTGTTCTTACTGAACTGAATTTGGGAAAAGAAACCAGAACTGACTTTTTTTTTTTTTTTTAAATCTTCCCAGAGCCTCTGCAGACATGTCTGACAAACCTGACGTCACAGAAGTCACAACCTTTGACAAGAGCAAGCTCAAGAAGACTGATACTCAAGAGAAAAACACATTGCCAACCAAAGAAAGTATGTCTTAACCTAATGACGTTTTTATTAATCCTCATTTAGTCGCTATGGTCCACAGCCTCTGATACTAATGATGTAAATTCTGCTTTCATTTTGCAGCCATTGAACAAGAGAAGTCGGCGTAGTGCAGACTGACTCTCAATGCACTGTACATTCCACAAGGCTTATTTTTCCACCTACCTTTTTTGACATGTATTCAAAGTCTAATTGACAAGCAATGGCTGTACAACGTTCCCACCTTGCACATCACTGACTTGCCAAGATGTCCCTCTGTACCATCAGGAAGTGTGGCATGACGTCAGCATGGGTTCCTGTGGCACTGAAGAGCAGGCAGGTCATGAACCAACCGAGGGACCTACACTTTCTGATTTGGAGCCCTGCTCTGGTCACCTGTGCATGCTAACCAAGCAAACTGTGTTTTGTATTTTTTGGAATGCACAAATTTGCTAAATATGCAAAATAAAAAATATAAATTGACTTCAGTGTGTCGTTCTCAAACTCTGTTTAGTTTCAGCTACTTATGTTCCACCCACTTTTGCTACAAGACTCATGTCGAGGATACTAATCTCAAGCTTAGACAGCATGTGAGCACTTGGGCAGTGCTAACTATTTTCACTGCTAAAAATTGACCAGACAAACTTGGGCTGTTTGAGCATCTAAAACTTGACTCATCCTTTGCATCATTCCTTTTGAAGAAAATACAGCCTCCTACAGCCTTGCAGTCCTGTCTAATCCTGTTCAGTTCAAAGTTTCTTACTTGCAGCTGCAACAGGCCAATGTTCTGAACTGAGCAGGAGTACCTCCAAAGGCCATTTTTAGGCACGTCCTTCCTGACATGATAGGTCACATCTCTTCAGGTGGTGTTGGATTAGGATTTAGTACCCTGTTTCAGTTTTACTGTGTTGCAGAAATGATCAGCAACATTCACAATTGTTTAAAAATAAATACGACAGTTTAAATTATAAACCTAATGATAGGTTAGGTTAAAAAAGATAAATTGCAGTCAGAATTGTCCTGTCAACTGCACGCCCCACATCACCCTGTCCTGTAATCAGAAGTCTACTTAAAGTGAAACAGGGTGAGCAGAGGTAATACCCGCTCGTACACATACGAGACAGGAGCAGCTCTGAAGAATTTATTGAGCAAGATGTAAAAAGAAGGTATGCTTTTAATGCTTTGATGACAAAAAAGTGTCTTGTGAACATTACATTACATAGTAATGTAATTGAGTGCTTTGTGTTCACAAAAGCCTTAGCCTTTGTGGCCTCACTGAATGTGTGAACCACAGCAATGACAAGGCTGTCACCAAAAAAAAAAAAAAAACTATACAAAGAAGAAGAAGAAAAGAGAACCTGTTCTACCTCACTCTGCTGCACAGGGCCAACAGCTGTATCTCATGTTGGGTGAGGGACAGACAGAGAGATGGGGGAGAGAGATTACGTAACTGCAATGGCTCTATAGACCATAACAGCTGTGCTGTAACAACAACAATAGGCTCTGCTGAGGGATTGGCTCAAGTCCACATTTATCCTCTTTCCCATGAGGCTGCATTTAATCTGAAGTCATTTATAGCATGAGAAAAAGGACATGTTAGTTTATTTTCAATTTGCTCCTTCAGGAAGCACCAAAAGGCCACAGAATTGATATTCTTGCACACATCTGTGATGCCCATCAAAAATTCTCTACCATCCTTGTGTGCAGTCTGGTCACACAACAGCTCCTCAGTATCCTGTGACAATGTGTGCTTTGGGAAAACAGTAGCCAATAGTACAAATTACAAGACACTGCTGTCTCCTGTTAGAGTCTTCCCACGCTTTGTTATAAATGATACACTGAGCATCCAAAAGATTTATCTTATGGTGTAAAAACAGCTTTAGGGCTGTGCATCCTGCTCATCTCTCCTGAGCATTTATGTTAATATTCATCTTTCATATGAATATTTACTGTATTATACTAAATGTTTACAATACAATACAATTTGTATGTGGCTATCCCAGTCAAGACCCAATAGTTGTCCATGAAAAGGGATGCAAATGACACTGAAATGACACTAAGGGCTGATTGTGGTGAACTTGGCTTGAGGCACCAAGACGCCATCTGCCAGTGTTGTGACGGGCACCCTCTGGACCGGCTGTGGCTCTGACTGACTGCGGCCTACTACGAAGAACACAGATGCCTCTGAGGCTGCCCATGGCTACATACGTAATGTACTTTGAGATAAAACTTCACTTTGAATGCTGCTCCCCAAAAGGGGTTGATACTGTATATGAACAATGACACTATGCTGTTACTTTGGCTGCCTGGCTAAGCAATAAGTAGTGGATTAGTCTATGGTGTGACATGTGGGATGGTGTAGCATAACAAAAAGATTAATATGATTTTGCCTTGCTTATCCTAATAAACTGGCTACCAGTGAGTATTTAACTTTTAAAACTGGTAAAATATGCAAAATAAAATAAAATAAAATAAATATACCCCAGTTAACAGCAGCAGATTTGTGTTCCATTGTACCCTGACATTGTCCATCTTTTTACAGGAAATGCTACAGGGGGGAAAATGTGGCTTGTTCCTGCAGGTTATTATTTTTACATGCAACAGGAAGTGACAGGATCCCACAGCTGCTCACAGCAGCACAGTTAAACTCATCTCTGTGTCTTCGCATGTTCAGCAGAAAAACATGAATGCCTGGGCCATCTTTCTTACGCTCTGTTTCCATGGTAGCAGACAGGAGAATTTAGACACATGATCAGAGAGACTGCAGCATGGTTCAGAGCTCTAAATGCATTCAGTTGCTTTCACTAGAAAATGTTGGTATCTAAGCAAGCAGTCAACTAGAATCATTAAATTGGTGAAAGGAGATGTGATTTCAGAAATTAGAGTAAGCATCCACTTCTCTCTTGACATAGACTGATGGCTTTGCTTCGTGTATATATTTTTTTTCTGTTCTCATGATCGTTAAGGTTTTTCCACCAAACTTGGAAACACACTCTGGATTGAATTATGAAAAAAACAAGAACAAGCCATTGGGAATATCTATGTGGTGGACCAAACAAAACAAACTCAACTCTCCAATGATCTATTTTCACTGGAGAGTCCACCCTCTCTGGGAAACTTGTCTACCTGTCTCAGCATGTTTCTCAGGTCTGTAGGCAGAGGTTTTACATTTTTAGGGGATTGTGTATGCTGCATAGCACAAGTGATGTTAAGCAATGTCGTGTCGTGTTCTAACCTGATGCATTACTGTAACTAAGTCACAGCTTCAAGCCTGCTCAACTTACTAAAAATGTATAGGAGTGGACATCATATAAATGATTAAACCACTTATTTAAGATTTAATTTAAACTAAATCCCAATGGCACCAAATGGGCATGTCTAGTTATCTGTTTTGTTCACATGCAAAAAAAAAGTAGAACAGGATAACAGCATAGTAAGAGACTGATTACAAACACTCATGGATACATTAGGAGGAGAAACATTGTGGGAAAAACATTGCTCAACCATGGTACAGAAGCAAAACAAACACACACGCATGGATTCATGGCGTTAAATATCATTAAAGGTAAAATCTGTCAGTGTATGTAAGTTTTGCTCCTTTTTCACCATTAATCATGGGTGTGATAAAAAGCTGGATACTCTTAATTCAGACTGCACCAAGGAAAGGACAATTCATCTTTGTCTTCTTTATCATAGCCATGGTGGGAAAAAGCAGTGCAGCTATTGTGTGATAGGTAGACACAAAAGCTGAGGGTGTGAGCTGGCCAATCCAGTGACACACCATAATGGTTGCTATGTGTGACAAAGAAACTCTCAGAAACGTGAGATTTGTGTATAGGAGATATTTATTTATACGGCTAAAAAAAACTAATCACTTTGCAGACAAACTTTTATCTGTGACCAGGCTTTAATAAAAATTTCTTGAAAAGCTGCATAGCTATTTAAAATTTAAAACAGCTATTTGAAACCTAAAACACAGCAAACACAGTGGCAGAGAAAATACAAAGATAGGGTTGCCTGACCTGTTTCTTATTTTCTAATGGCCATTAACCTTGAGTTAGAGTCATCAACATACTGCTACTTAGTCGAGAATCCAATAGAGAATGCACCTTGCATTTATGGTCCTGCAGAATTACAGCACCAGCTAAATGGATTTCGTGCTGGCTTACTAAAATAACAGTAGATAAAATGTGAATAACCAAACTTCACAGAGTGAAAAAGCACCAAAGGGGGATTATTTTAATATGAAATAATACGAATCAGATGTCAGCAGCATTTAAACCCAGGTGCATCTCCTTAATAATCAGATTTGATCAGAAAAACAATTTTGACAAACACAAAAACTGCTCTATTATTGAACAGACCAGCCAACAGTCTTGAATGGTCTTTATCACCCTTAATTGTTATGCAAATGTTGTCCCAAAGCTTTCTCTATGCTACTACACTACCATATATGAATATTTGATGAATGCAAAAGAATCATGGATAATCATGGATCCACATGTATTAATCTGTTATTTCACAACATTTCAAGAGACTAACTACATTGCTGGATTTAAAAAAAAAATGCAGCATACATGAAGGTGAGAAAAGTCCCACAAAGGCAGTTTACTTCTTGTTTGGCTTCCTGGACTACATTCCGTCAATATAATTAGTGAGGCAGATGTGACCCGAGTGCACTGACAGAGATCCAGTGTAGCTGGATTTAATGTGACATGTGCATGCAACCTTACAGCTGCAAGAGTAACCCCGGTGAGCTTAGTAACTCACCAGCTGTGAGCCTGGCAAATCCAAATGCCACCCCTAGCTCAGCACCAATGTCCTCCTATATGTACAGTACATACATTGCTACACTTTAACTACAGTACAACAACCTGTGTCACATGTAGGGTACAGAGAAGAAGACAAGGGTTTTAACTGCAGCACGATAACAGTGGTCATGTGTGACAAAGGAACAGGAAGTGAGAGGAGTGAGTGCGAAGTTAGATGCCAGTGTGCATGTGCTTAAAGGCAACATGGAGATTGTGTGGCATGAATCATGTGATGGAGGCACTCGAAGTGAGAGTTTTAGGTCGTCGGCAGAAACAGCTGTGAGAAAGAGCAGAGACTTAGTCAAGCTGCGTGAGAGCTGTTGCTTTAGAGAATTATTTGCCATCTACAACCAAGAACACAGAAGAAGGCTCTTGAATTGAGCTTTCAAGTGATATATTCATCAGGCAATTGTAGAATGCATGGTTGGGTATAGTTTTCTATAGAACTATAAAAATTAGAACTGTGATGAATCTGCATATTTAATGCCTTCCTGGCATCTTAACTTTGGTTCAGGTTGAGAGACATTGTGTTTGAAAGGTGGAAATACTGCAGTTCACATGGAGGAACTTCAGGGTTTGTCCTTCTCTTTTAGCAGCTGATTAAACAGCAGTATTAGGCAAAAAGCAGTCAAGATAAAATACAGAACTTTCTCTTTTACTGCCCTTATCCAATTCAGCAGTTTCTACAATGGTGTCTTTATTTTCTATCAACCCAATGTTTATCACATTTGTTTATGCCGATGATCCTTTGTCATAGTCTGTGGTAATAAAGTTGTTTCTTTGTTAAGTCAAGACCAAGTGTTTCTATCTGTCCAGAGTGCAGGTTGAAGCTGAAGTGACCAGAACGCCATACGTTAAGATCGACATCTGCCTTCCTGAAGAAAGCAACTCTGTGATAGCCAAACAGGAAAGAAGGCGACCCACTGATTAAAACCATCCAATTCTGGCGCTGTCAGATGTTGTATTTTTGGTAATCACATAAAAGATTCTGGAAATATTTCTCCTGGATAATAAGACAGAGAGCTGATACATGATTGGGCTGATTGTTCTTATTGGACACAAAGAAAAGCTGCGCTAATGATGTTGCTCCGCAGTTAAGTCCATGCAGCTTGTTTACATCATCACGCCAGAGCAGCATAATGCTCTTGACAAATCCTCAAATTCCAAAATGTGTCAAGTGCTCCTCCTCCCACATGCACAGTCACACTGATGTCTCTCTTACTTACAGTATGGCTGTCTAGACTGCTTTATGTACTGCACAGGATTCTCTTAGACTGTATAATAACGTATTGACCACTAACTGACCATTTTTAATTGAGTCAGTATATAACACTGGGCCTGCAGTAGTTGTTTAGATGGCAAAAGACTGAATATTATCCCTTCTTGTTTTTATCCTCTGACTGTTCAGTTTCCTACATATCTCACTTTGAGTAATTTACAGTCTTGCTGTATGTTACAGATTTTTTTTTTTTAAGCCAGAAGTTTCAAAGGTGTGTGACAGGATGTGGTTTAAGAGCTGCAGTGCCACACCATAGAAGCAAAGCTCCACAGTTAAAGTAACTATGCTGGCAAAATAAATGAAACAACGTGTAAATAAAACTAAAGAGTTTGATTCCTCATCACTGAATTTCTAATGCTTGTGTGCAGGCAAGTCAGGAAGAGAACAGGAACTTGTTCATCATTTTAGTCACACGTTGAACTGATGATAGAGATAAATATCATAGCGTCAAACAAATATGCTTATATGTGACTTTGGCCTGTGCTGAACAACCGGCTGTGAATATTTCTGCTCACATAAAGGTGTCCATAAAGAAAGATGTGTGTGTAGAGACTTAAAGTCTGCCACTGATGTCATCAGGATGTAAGAATGTGTGCCAAGACCTTACACTGCTTATTACAAGATCCTCAGCACAAACTGAGCTAAAATGTCAGGCAGTTGTAAGGAACATTTTGTACCAATTGCATAATGTACAGAAGAACATGATTAATGAGTCAGTAAAACCCTTCCGTAAGCTGCACACATTAGAAACAGTGATGCGGGAGTCTAGCTCTATATTCTTAGGACTGATCACGCTGACAAACTTTACTTTAGGTAACACATATAGACTTGTCTGCAAAGCATGTGTTTAGTTTTTCTGTGTTGCATTGCACAAGCATGTGGCATGCATAATAACGTATTTATTAAAGCATTATTATTAAAGTGTATTTCTTCAACTGTATGCACAGTTGACTGAAAGCTGATAGCTTCCCTGACAGAAACAAACTGAACATGGTGGTGGGTTCAGACAGCTTGATGAAAAACGTCTGAGGAATGCGCTTAGCTATCAGTCCCAACCACATACAGCATGTCTCTACAATATTGGTCCAATGCAAGGGTTTACATGTTGAGCCTATGTGCAGGCTTGCAGCTATGCTTGCATTAGTGAAGCGTAGTAACTCCCATCATCACATCTGTGCGTTTAGCAAGAGTAGTCTGAAAAGATTGTTATGAAACAACGTGACTGTGGCATTCAGATTAGGCCTGAGAATGGTTTGATTCCCCTTAATTAATGTGCAAAAGCATTTGGAGATATGTATGTCTGGCTTGAAGCAGGTCTGTGGAGGCTGTCAAGACAACCGTGTTTCTGTTTTTTGAACTGTGACTTCCGACTTCTGCTATTTATGACATTTTCTCTCTTCCTCTTGTGGCGGGCTGTTTCTGCTTCATGCTGCGTACCTCTACAGAGTAACATGTAGGTGTAACCAGAAGACTTGTCCCTGCTTGCCCAGATCTTAAACATCATGCAAACGTGGACTAACCACTTAAATTACATAACTGTAAGGGAATAAATCATATTGACACACAGTTTTTATGTATGTGTATAAAAACCAAAACATACAGTTGACTTTTATCTTACAGTTTAATAATATATTTTATAATAACAGTCCCAAACAATCCATTAGGGTTTTTTTTTTTATCCCTGTCTTTTGTGTGTCCCTGTGGCAATAGCTTCAAAGCTCATTCTAACAAGAAACAGGAAATGAAATCTGGTATGTTTTCATTGTGTGATAACCACGAGGCTGTAATAACAGCACAGACATTTTAAATGTATTGTCGGGGGCCTATAATCCTTACAACAGTGCAGTCACATTGTATACACACATGGTGATAGTTAAAAGTGATACTGCAGCATGTCGTATCCTGTTAGCCATGCAGCTTACATGATCGCTCTGCTAAGGTGAAGTGGGTTCTGTTCTTAGGGCACATAGTTGTGTAATTATACCCAGCATGCACCTCTCCAGTTAAGAAGAATAAAAGGGCAGTTTTAAACTCTGACCTTGGGGGTCCTGGCACTTTAAAAAAAGGTTAAATGGTAAATCAAGCCCATGCTGACATCAAAGAACAATGCAAAATGTAGCCACAGTATAAATCTGTATCACTGTGAAAAGAGGTTTTATTATCACAATAACCTGTTCCATAATTACTGCTTTGATAACAGCAGCATGGAAAAGTATGTTTTGTAGAACACTAAAAAACATACAAAGGCTGTCTTGGTCCTCAGAACTAACTGAACAAATTTTGGTTTTAACTACAAACTGATGGCATGTGCACACACCACAAGTAGAATAGAGCAAACACTTTGAGTAAAGCATAACAGAGCATTAGATGCCGAAAAATGGGGCCTCTACCTTGCTCAGACTCATCTGAAAGAAGCTTAATAGAAGAGGCTGAAAGGGACGTAGATTTAAATCTAGTCATGTGATAGGGCGTGCTCTGGGGAAGTTCCCCATTAACTAACCACAGATTTGAAGAAATGGAAGTTGAAAAAAAGCATTCTACAAACTTTAGATGTATGTATACACTGAAATTGTGTGCGTGCACCATGCCACTAAGGAAAATGAATCACAACAAAACATGTTTGATTATTGAAAAGTCAGCATTAATGCCACAGACGAAGCCTGGTCTCCTCCTGTAATACAGGAAGACTGTGGTACAACTCTAGCACAGCAGCGGATCTGGATCTGTGTTGTGTCTGTGCAACTGTATCATTAGCTCTGCATCAAAGTGGTACACCATAAGAGCTTGGTTTGAGACTGTGACAGATTTAATAGGCCATTGTGATGTCTTTGACCAGGCAAGCTGATTAATAAGTAATGGTGAGCCACACATAAACCCTCCTGAGATGTCTGGTGCTTCCCCCATCAAGCCACCCTCACAGCGTGGCACAACTGCTGCTGCATTATTAATGAAAGGACAACAGGAAGTGTCCAGCTGAGCCCGGAGTTTGTGCTTAGCCCATTGCAGCCATCACCTTGAGGGGCAAAAACATCTATGTGATCTCACAGACGGCCTGAATCCCCTGAGGTCTGTCTCTCTGGTCGCGGTGACCTCACTTAGCAGCAGCCTGTCAGTGTGGAATCTGTGGGTGGCAGATGTTCCAGAAGGAGCACCTGGACTTATAAGAGTGAATTATAGGAGGGATCTTTTGGGTCACAGAAAGGACAAAGAAGCCATTAAATGACAACTATAGGTAAAAAATGAAATTTGAAGTGTCAGAGGTGACACTTCTTTTTGTACTCTGAATATGGAAAATATAAACAACATCAGAAAGATGTCCTGGAACAAAATAAAAACTTTTTTCAGTCTTTAGCTATAGATTTCTTTGTTGATCTAACAACACCACCTAGTAATTCTAGCAATTTAGTCTAGTCTTATTTTGGAGACATGATATGATATGATAGTTAAATAGTCAAAGTTAAACAGTCAATTTTAACATTTTAAAATAGAGCACACCAATTAACGTTGCACTAATTTTGACTGTTACATAAACTTCCGTCAAATCCTACCACATTGTTCAAATGTATTTAAACATATCGCCTTAAAAACTGCACCACAATATCTTTGATGAGCCGTGGCCCATTTTTCACAGCAGTCAGTATTCTCTGCAGTGCATTCATTGCTCATTTCATCTCCCACTCAAGGCAGGATGTGGTTGTGTACACACATTACTTTCAAAATAACTTCTCAACAGCCATGTCTCTCCTTTTATAGTAAAAGCCTTGCTCGTTGCACCAGGGGCCATAGTGAGTGAGGGCCTCTGAGTGGATTAAATGAATATTATGTGCCCACATAGGGGCCACTGATATCGTTAAAAAGGAGTGAGCATCTTGCAGGAGAAGGGAGGGTAAAATACTGGAGTCCAGTAATCCCAGTATCAGCTGCATTATCAAATTATAACTGTATTGACTCATGTCTGTGAGTTTGGAGTCGATTTCAGTGAGAGGAGAGTATTTGCCTGAGTGAATGCCAGGAAATGGGGAGGCACACTTCCTTCAACACAGTGCTGCACAACTTACAGGCAGTTTTGAAACTGTATCTGTACATGAAAAGGGCCAAGTGTGAGTTTAAGTCTAAAGCTAACACCCTGAAAAAATGATCAAACTAAAACTTTATTGTGCCTCAACCTGTATTCTTGTTCAGGATAAGATGCAGTCAATACAAACAATATGCAGATAGACAGGGACTTCTGGTGAGAGAAAAGAGACAAAGCACACAGCAAGTCACAACTGCCAGTAAAATTCCACTCACAAAGACCAGAGATTTCTGTTCAGATCCATGCAGAGCACATGTAACAACAAAACTTTGAAACACATGTGCAACCCAGGCGATAGAAAGGTGGGATTTTATTATTTTGAGGATGAGACTCACGTTACGTGTCGATTAAAGACAAAGTATTTAGCCACACGTTGCATTTTTGTCTCACTCTTGGTCCTTTAGATGTGTGGCCAAGTGTTGAACTCGGTCTCCCCCTCCTGGAAGAAAACAGAATTGAAGAAAAATAAAAGAAACTCATATCTATGAACTCCCACAGTAAATTTATTCACACTAGGCCAAGATCAGACTCTAAATTTGTAATATTAATAATGTGTGTAATGTTAAAAAAGAGAAAATATTCTATTTTGAGCACTAAAAACTCAGCTAAATTTAGAGATGTCCAGAGTTAAAGAAAAACTGATTTATTTAAGATATAAACAGCATTTTTTTTCTCATAACCATGTGAAATTAAACAATCCCTTTGTTTTTCAATAATTTAAAACTGAGTTTAACATATTGCAGCCAAGAATATTGTGAAATATTCTTACTTGCTAACTGAAAAAGCCAAAAAGCTGTGCAGCTAATTCTGTTTGTTCTGAGCTGCAGCTATGATTTAAATGCCAGGGACTTCTGCTGGACAGGAGGTGGTGCTGTTGTTGTGGAAGAATGGCCTTGTCTTGTTTACCTGACACCTATACGCTGGGACAGAGCCAACATAGCTGCACCAGGGAAACAGCACTTACAGTTCACATGACCTGCATGCTTGAGATGACAGTCATATGGGGTCAGATTGCAGACTGGAAATGGGACACATGGGGAAATGTATCTATGTTTGACTGTTATTCTGCTGCACAGGAGCTCTTCCTAGGATAGCATCGAATAAAACGAGGACTAATGACTACAGAAATACTATATACAGTATGTCACTAGAAGAATGTCATGCACTGTGCTGTACATAAACAATTACTTTCTTGTTAAATGTAATAATACAGGCTGGAGCCTGACACTGTACTGAAACAACAACAAGCCATTGTTTTATGACAATCCAGCTCTTATTTAATTCAAAGATAATCATTCTATCACACTTCTTGTTAGTTTTTGTTTCAATTTGTCAAATCAAATCAATCAAATCAGTTTGTCATGGAAAAAGTCAGAGTAGTGCTGCTCCCACATGATTCACTGGGGAAGAACTTGTGCTCTCAATGAAAGTTTTAAAAAGCTGCTGACGTGTAATCCAGTAAACACTTCTTCCCCCAAAACAGGAAAGCGTTCATCAGACCAACATGATTCACCACACATAAAAGTTACAAGGTAAACATAAAATTGTTTGAGAAAAATTGGTGTCAGATGTAGCAAAACACATTTTCATTGGTCCAAACACCCTTTTAATTCCACTGTCTATTACTGCAGGTTAACTCAAACAACTAGGTGGTCCACATGGGCAAACCACTTAGAATCATGTGGCCAGCTAAGCTCCCCACGGGTAGTGTGGTTATGCCTGAGAAAGTAAAATTACTTGGATTGTGGTCATGAAAACTAAACTATGGTGAACTAAAGACTAAAGCTTAAGGTCTGAAAATGTCCTGTTATTTGTCACCATCAGTGGGGTTTGCTGAAATATTTACTCCCCTATCATGAGATATTACATATCCGCTGTTACATATTTGTGGCAACCAGTGCTTGCATACCAACAAACAAACCTCCACCTCTCTATCATCATCCTAGATAAGTATTTAGAAAATATTGCTGCATGTAGATTCACCAACATTTGTTTTGACCTCATGCTTTACAAACAAGATGAAATATGACCATCATCTACAGTAAGGAGCTGAAACATCTCTGCTTCCTGAAATGAGTCCTGAATATCTGGCATAATTATCACAGACTTGCATTGTTGAGCTCAAATGTTTAACTGCAGCCTTCCTTTCTCATCTGAAAGCTCTTTCCATTGCAGTTTCTTTCTTTAAACACTCAGTTTACAAATATGACCTCTCTTCCAAAACATGTGAATTTAACACAAGATGTAAAAGAACTCCTGGAGCTTCAACAGAAATGTCACCTGTCCATCTCTGAGGCTACAGAGGATCAGGACCAGATGTTGGAGCTGACTTTGAAAGCGTGAAAGCTCATTAAATGTTTTTACGGCTGAACTTGGAGTTTGCATGTGTGAGAGAGCAGAGCTTTATGTGCTACCTGTGAGAAAGACATCAAAGAGTACCAGAGTAGCTAATGACAGGCCTATGCATGTCTGAGTCTCCACAATTAGCCGATTCAGCTAATTATCCCCTCTGCCCACAAAAAAAAAAGACAAATACAGCAATGGCAGAGCATAAAACAACAAATGCAGATAAAGCTCAATTTATCCCAGAAAGGACACAGAATAAGATCAATAGGCCAGACTGCATTGGACATGTGATTCACAGGAGGACTTGCATGTGGTCTTGTATAGCGTTTCAGTGAAGAGAGGAGAACCCCTAAACATAATCCCCACCCCCGTACAAACCCACTCCTACTTCCAAAAGTCACAACCTATCCCTCACCGTGCAGAATCATTTCAGTGTCAACCCACTTCTGGAATTTCAGAGAAGAAGAAGAGGAAGAGGAAGCCAATTATGGGACGTAGAGAACATTTGCAGCATTGAAAAGAGTGAGGAAGATTTTTTTCCTCCTGGAGGAGACTTTGACTTTGTGTCCTGGAAATCTATGAAATCTGGTGTGCCTTGCGACACTTAGATCCATTCCTGTCTAAGCATTTGAGCGTAAGCCCCCAGGAGGAATAGTCGGAACTCAAAGCAACCAAAGTCAGCCCTGTGGGAAACAAAGCTCTCCAGCTGCTCACGGTTACAGACATGCAGCCATTCACCTTTGTCAGTGCTCTTTTTCTCCTGCTCCACATTTCCTCTGGGAGTGCAGAAGCTCGTAGGTAAGTCAATGAGCTACACCAACAGAACCTTTTGATGTGTTGTGTTTCTTCCCTGCAGACCTGCAGCACACAGGTGTAAACTTTACTTGGATATTTACGCATTAAAACTTCCAGGATTATGTCAGATTGCTTTCTATGTATTGTCAAGTTTTAATCACAGTGCAGTTACTCCAAAATGCCCTGTCAAAAACAGTAAACCAGAAAGTGTCAATAATAGTATCAGCTAATATACAGTTTCACCCACTTCCTGTGGACAGAAAAAGGAAATATTGCTGTTCTAACTATTAGTTTCTCCATGTGTTTGTATTTTAAGAGGAGCATAATGAGTAACACAAACCCCCCTATTTTGCACTGAATTGTGTGCTTCAAATCTTTATTGGGAGACCTGTTGTTGTAGATGGTATGTATGTACACATTGCTCCCCCTGCTTGCACCAGGGCTGTGAGAGCTATGACAGTGTGTCAGCTAAATGTGGCACAGCAACTGTTAATAAATGAAGAGCACCTGTCATGCTAAGCAGGCCCTCTCCTGTGGGCTATTCTGGTTGATTTCTATCAAGTCTCAGATTCCTCTGGTCTCACTGGAGCCAAGGCTGCTTATAGGATGCTACCCATGCTACACCCAAACATCTGGGATATTAGAGCTTGGTACTGAGTTTAAAAGCAGACATAATGATGCTGAAAGCACTTAAATCAGATTCTGACATGGATTTACTTATTTATCCTCTAAGTCAATACAAACGGCACCATAACATCTTAATTGAATTTACAGGCTAAAAATACACACATGCAATATAATCTATATGTGCCGCAGGTTATTTTGAATGCAACGCTGACACGCTAACCACAACTTAGAATACACTTTACAGTAGATTCCAATCTGACTCCAGAAATTGAAGTCAGGTGAAGCTCAAGGTTGAGTTAAAAAAGAAGACATATGGTTGTGCATAAGGTATCAATGTGCAACGGAGGAAGTGTCTGATTAGCGTGTTTTTCCCCATTTGTAGCCTACATCCTGTCAGCTGGTGGCTGCTCCACAGGGAGCACACTTTTATCACCAAACAAACTCAGTAACCAGACACTTTATTTAGGTTGTTTGTTTGCTCTTCACACAACTACTATTGTAGCCAAAATTAGAAGAAAGCGATGGCAAAATATTCAGTTGGGAGAGTGTGTTGTTTAATAACCCAAACTTGTCATTTTCTGTGTTTCATTGTCGTTATTGTGCTATGGTTTGGCTTAAAGACCAAATTTGACATCTGATGTTCCAGACTGGGCTGTAAATTTTGCTAAGACAGTGAAATTACAGATCTTACCTCCTACTCTTCTCTTGTTCTGCAAAGGCACTACCGACAAGTCCTTACTGGAAACCAAGTGGGTGTGTGTCGCTATGGCAGGAGACTAGAGTGTTGCTATGGCTGGAAGAAAAACAGTAAAGGACAGTGTGAGGGTAAGAGTTATTCAAAGACTGGTTTATAAAATAAATGATACTTTTCTATTGAATGTACAGTTTTATTTAATATAACTGTCAATTCCACTTTAAACTTAATACATGATAACTGAGCCTAATATTTAGAGAAAGATTTTCTGCCACAATACACAAACAATTGTTATTCTTTTCAGAAAAGGGATTTTCCTAACCTAGAGAATGTGAAGGAAATGACAGTCTTGATTGAAAAACCTTGCTGCATAACAGATATGTGTGGTTTGACTTTAATCCATCATTCTCAAACCACTGATAATGTTTGTGGTATTTTCTCCATGTTAAATGCTTTACCAGCTCAATGTGAGCACGGCTGCAAGCACGGCGAATGCATTGGCCCCAACAAATGCAAGTGTTTCCCAGGATACACCGGAAAGACATGTAACCAAGGTGAGTATTTGGGGTCAGTGAAGAGCGGGTCAAAGTGAGTAAAGGACAATCTCAGTGTCAGCTGATACCCTGTTATGCTGGTTCATTCCAGGTATGTTTTACTTTAAGCAAATCTTTGTCCCCTGAGTTTCAGTTAAAAGCTAGCCTACATTTTTCTTAGGTTTTAAGAAAGAATTTAAAAATGTGCGGGGAACTTTTGTTTTCAGATCTGAATGAGTGCGGCTTGAAGCCTCGTCCCTGTGAACATCGCTGCATGAACAGCTATGGAAGTTACAAGTGCTACTGTCTCAACGGTTACACCTTAATGCCTGATGGATCTTGTGCCAGTGAGTAATGTTAGGATACTATCCACACATACACACAGTGGAAACATAAATAAAAGTTGCATATGGTAATTGTGTGTTGCATTTTGCATTCGTGTCCATGCACATAGATTCCAGGACATGCTCTCTTGCTCACTGCCAGTATGGTTGTGAGGAAGTTCAGGGGGAAATTCGCTGCTTGTGCCCATCGGCAGGGCTGCAACTTGGGCAAGATGAGAGGACGTGCGTAGGTAAGCAACCCCACTCACACAATGAAAGATCATAAACACAGCGATTGAATGTCTTTAAGCATATAGGGTCGTGTAAGGAAACCTATGTCAAGTATGACACAATCACAGACAGGCCTTAGTGAGATGTAAGGACAGTGAAAACTGCAGCAATACATCCTCTCTAAATAAAGGACACAGAGTGAAAAACTATTGACTTTAGCTTGTTTCCGTCTCTTAGGTTGGGAGTTTTTGCACAGTGGAACAATTCTGTAATGACTCTGTTCTGTGGCTTTTGCATGCTTGGCTTTTAAATCAGATGGATGCAGTTAAGTTATATTTCTTCCGACAAAACTGCTTGAGCTTTGACAGAGTCAGTCTGGCATAATGATCACACATGGGGAGGTAACACAATAGTCCTAGAGCATTAAAACTCAGGATTACAATGGATCCAAAGCACTTGGATGCATGCTTCATTTCATTTTTAATGAATCCTCATGAGACAGATGCCTATCTAAATACTTTCTAATAATTTAAAATACACATTTGAACCTGAGTTAAAAGTAAAGTAGCACTGCACTAGAAACAATAGATCTCTGGCTGCAGGCCCAGACTATAAAGTATTGCCCATAAATAGAAACATGTGAAAACATGTATACTGGTGGATAAAATAACATAACATCCTGACGAAGTTGCAGTTACATTAATAGAGTTATTGTCTCTACAGCAATATATCAGCTGCTATGACTCTTTGGTACTGTATCACATTCAAAGGTATGATGGTGACGCAACTATTAGCGTAAAAACCTTTTTGCACACTTTTCTTCTTGTGCTTCCACAACCATATCATAGCTTGGTTACGACAGCTATCTGAAGCACAGTTTACAGCTTGTCCAGGCACCACATCAAACACAAAGTGGGAGGCCAGGAGGGATCATCATCAGTGCACTGTACTCAGTACATGAAAGGTGGTGAAGCTCCTTGCTGGTAGGTAAAAAGAGCAGCTGACAGATCCATGTGAACAGGAGGAAACACATGGTTGTCTACACCTGCACCAAGCAAATAGTTACCAGGAAGTATAAACAAATGGCCATCAGAAAATACAGCAAAAGATACCAAAACAAAAATACTGATGATGGTGATTTCCTCAAAATTGACTTACGTGTTAACAGTTTTCCATGTTCCAAGTCTCAGATGTGGTGTGTTTTATTCTTTAATGTTAATGCCTCTGCAGCAAGGCTTTGTTTTACAGATACAACTATGAGTATGTTTGTGGGGTTTTTTAATGGATAACTCCAACTTCATAAATCATGCATGACTCCATTCCCCCCTGTTCTCTTTCCCTTCAGATATTAATGAATGTGTAACTGGGAAGAACCTCTGCCCATACAACAGACAATGTGTGAACACCTTTGGCAGCTACTACTGCAAGTGCCAGGAGGGCTACGACCTGAAATATGTTGATGGCAAATATGACTGTGTAGGTAAGGTACACAAGTTTTTTTCTGGGGAATACATGTGTGATCACTTATGGTCGTGAAGGTACAAAAAGGCTTCTTCCAATTCCAGACCATGATGAGTGTGCAACTGGCACCCACAAGTGCAGCCACCATGCTGACTGTCTGAACAATCAAGGATCCTACAAGTGCAGATGCAAGTCTGGCTTCAGAGGCAATGGCTTTGAATGCTCTGGTGAGATCTGAGAACTGCTACACGGAATTATGAATTAATTTCAAGATGCCTACTGATATGTAATAATAAATAAAGCCACTCATTATGGATTTCAAAAACTCTGTCAAGTCTGAGGCTTTTTAAAGGTGTGAGTAGTCAGTCAAAAAGGTCAGGAGCAGTTTTAAGACCACATATTTCATTCGGACTCCTTAAACATCTGCAAACAACAGTCTTTCCAAGGCTAGTTTCCTCCTTTCAGACTCCATTCCTCTTTGCAGATGTTAGCAAGAGAGATCCACAGATTGAAAACACACCTGTGTAAATATGTCATTGCATGGTAGCCAGGATTCAGAAGAGGAAGGAGAAAGACAGGTTGCATTGTATTCTTTGAACTGGGCCCAGATAATAACAGGTTAAGCCTCATGAAGCCAAATGACATGAAGTGAATAGACCAGGGGGTCCAGTGTAAATGAAGATGCCTTTATTTTTTTGTAGTCAAGCCATTTTATCAGAGGTCGTGGGATGGAGACAAAGGCAGTGCAGATGATTTCCTCAATGGTGAGATTGTGTGTAATCCAAGACCCTGCTTTCGCTGTTCGCTCCATGCCCCGCAACCCCATCCATTCCCTCCTCTTGCCTACTTTCAAGAGCACCTCCTAAAACACTTTCCCTTGCTCATGGCTGGAAATGTTGTATGTCTACAGGGCACACAGCTTGATTGATGAGACCTCGAATCTCAGCATGATCGTTTAAATACAGAATGTATGTGATAAAATTGCTTAAGGTATGTGCAATGAATGCCGCTGTCATGTCTCATCTGCATGGAGTAGACCAGGAAACAGCAGCAATAAAATACATGACAACAAACATATCCGAAACCTGGTAAAACACTGTATCTCCCACTCATGATTGCGGTTCCACATGTCCGATCTGATTCCTCTTCCTGCCTGCAGCCATCCCAGACTCCCAAGTGAGACCCAGGGTCCTGGGAGGTAAGCTGGACAATGAAGACATCAGAAATGTTATTCCTGAACCAATCGCAACACCACCCCCTAGGATCCGCCAGCAGCCTTTTGACTATGATGGAGAGGTCTACATTGGCTCCCAGACTGAGGAGAGACAGGAGGATGAATTTCCTGAGGAAGAAGAGGAGGAAGAGGAAGACAACCAGCTCAATCCAAGGGGAGATGTTTTCAGTAAGCTTCCTTTCGTTTGGCTCCTGTGCAGTAATTCTACTCCTGGTATTCTGGGTGGTCCACAATGTATTAACCATACACAGACTAAACAAACTCAGTATGTTTCTACAGTGAATTTGCTTTTGTGTCTACATAGCATCTGAATACAAAATTTTTATTATTATAAAAATTTGCAGGTCAGGTCTTGATCAGAGGGGAAAGGGACTTGCTGCTTAATGTCGACCTCAAGCCCCTCAAAGATCTGTAAAACTCTTCTTGGAAGGTTGCTGTTGAACTAAGAATCAGATTAGTAAGAGCTGTCTTCAAAGAACTGCAGGCATTCTTAACACAATGTTGTCATGTCCAAAACATTGTTTGAAAACACTTTTACAATATGAAACCAAATAAAATATATGAAGATTAAAGATCAGTCTATTGATTACTAGACAAGATGGCCTCTTGCACACCTTAGTCATGTGTGTATACATGCACCACCTGGCAACAAATTCAGACCCTTTCATCAGATAAAAAGCGATGAGTGGGCAGTGTGGTCCTGCAATGGTATGCACTTCAGTGAGAAACCCCATAAATGAGTTTACCTTTCACCACTAATCTTGATCTTTATGGAAACACCCGAGTCTGTGTAAGAACTCAGGTAGCAAGAGGAGACAGGCCCCAAGACATCTATCACCTCCAGGGAGGAATTTCACTCTGTCAGCTTGTGAGAGACCAAGGATACAACTCATCCCAGGCCTGCTTCCCATCTCCTGGGGAGGAGGGCAAGGAGGGGAGGGAAGTTACAAAGCCTCCAAGCCTTTTATTATGTTTTCCCCAAAACAGCTGTTGTGCAAACAGACTTGACTCCTAGTGGGAGAGTCTGTCATCAGCATGCTAGACCTCTCTAACACTAGCCCACTCTGGTCGAGCAGGTTCAATGGCCCCAGCTGTCACTGGGTTGCTGCAAAAGCTTTAAAATACTTGGGGGGTTGTATTCCAAAGTTGTAGATCCATCTGAAGACATGAGTGACAGCAGGGCAGGTCTACACCTGTTGGTTAAAAGGCCCTTTCTGGCTTTTGTTTCATTGTGGAAAATCTCTTTGCTGCATAATTTGGGAATGTTTTTTAAGATCACATACTTTGAGGGGAAATTCATAGACACAGTGTTCTTTGTCATTTTATAAGGTGGCATTTAAAGAGCAGATATTATTACGTTTTTATCAGAGTGTAGGAGTGATACAGTCATGTTTGCTTTTACCCATTTACTGATTATCACATTTAGCCAAATATGATATATTCAGCTACCAGTTCCTAATTAAGTAGACCCTGATAAAACTAATGCAGTCTAATACAACAGCCCTGTTGCAAATCTTCTCATTTGATGAAACTGAACACTCTAACTTTCATGAAGTCTGATTTACTGCAGGATTGATGTATTAAATTGCCATAGTCTGACATGTTGCATGTGCCAATTGAACTGGCGAGTAGATGCATATTTTGCTGAAAACTCATGAATTCACCCTGACTTTTCCTTGATTCTCTAAACACAGTATCAGAGGACTTTGAATCAGTGTTCGGCCCAGCCACAGAAGTGAAAGAAATCCAAATAACACCGGTTCAGGAAGGTAAACAGATATCTTATGTGTGCCATTATTATATAATAATTGTTATGTGACTAATTAGCTAATGTGTTCCTTTTGTTTTACCCTCGAGAGTTTATTATGGATTGCAACTTTGATCAGGGAGCATGTGAGTGGGTCCAAGACAAGGCTGATGACATTGACTGGAGCGTAGCCTACCATGATGATGGTGACAGATTTATTTATGCATTTTGTTTTTTTCAAGTCATTTAAGATTAATTTTGGATTACACGTTCACTAATAAGTGCTACAAACTCACGCAGGTGCTGAATACTACATGGCCATGAGTGGGCTAATTGGGGAACAGAATGACAAAGCCAAGCTGAAGTTACTTCTCAGTGACCGGGCCCAGCAGGGCAGCTTCTGCCTCACCTTTGACTACCGTGTGGTGGGCCAAAACGTAGGAACTCTCAGGGTGCTGCTGGATAATAATGCTTACCCAGTATGGGAGCAGACCCAAAGCAGAGACCAGAGCTGGCAGACAGAGCTCCTAACTGTGGCCTGGAAGGAGGAGGCCCCAGGATCAGTGAGTCATTTTCTCATTTTATAACACATAATATCAATAAAAAGTTGTAAAACCAGTGCAGCAACAATAACAATGATAACTGTAATACCAATGGCAGTTGAACAGTTAAAATCACAAGTCTACACAGCACTTACGTGCTGACCATGATTTTTTTTATTTCATGTGGTTCACAGTATGTTTGTAATACGACCCACATATTGTTCACTCACTACTGGAATGTAAACACATAATGTTGCCATTGAATGTCTTTCAGATTGTCTTTGAAGCTCAGCGTGGGAGAGGTGTTGGTGGGGAGATTGGGCTGGACAATGTTGTGCTGACCTCAGGGCCTTGTCAAGAGGATGTTGGTCCCATCTTTTAAAGAATCCCCACCCGGGATTTAAACTTTGAAAATTTGCTCTAACTGACACATGTCAAAGATTCCTGTTTCCTGTCCATGTCATGGTCTCTTCCCTGTGGAGTTTCTCATTGTTTTCTCATGGCTTAGCCACAGGACATCCACCTAAACATACAGACCCATGCTTTCAAGGGACAATTATGTACAAACAGTGCATGCATGTTTACTTAATCACCATGCTGCTACATCAATACATCCAATTACCTTCTCTATATCATGATTTTCAAAAGTCTCTTAGATACAGAAAACTCAGATCTCAGGAATACATGGAAATGCTAACTTTGTCTGTTAGTTAGGTTTAACAGTATTGTGCTTAATCCTTTGTTGTGTATGTGATAGTGCATTGCTGAAGTTAACTGAAAATAATCTATGACATGTAATGTGAATTCTTAGGTGAATTATATAGGATATTCAATCTTAGTTGAATAACTTTTTTGAAGGCTGGTTAGTTAAAATGACAAAGTATCAGTGCATATCAAAAATGCTGTAAATTTTGCTTTCATATCATACTGTACTAGTGCATTAAATCTGTTTTTTTCTTACTGTGTCTATCATACCATTTGTTCCCCCATATTGTACTATGACTGTGCCCGATCTTCAACATGTCACTTACTGTCATTCTCTGCAAACAAAAACCTGGACTATTCCAGGTATGGATGAAGTGACTGTGGCGGTATTATAAGCAAGTGTAACAGGATGGACAAAATCCAAGGTAATGTATGGGGGTAATTTTACAAAATATGGCCTGCCAATTGAAGAGGATAACCCATAAATAGTGTATTTATGGTTGCCAGGGCTGGTATTTTATCACAGACAAAATCTTTGTGGCAGTCAATGACATCCAACTTGAATGAGAAGAGTATGCTCATGAAAACAAGAGGACTGTTTTATGTGACAACCTGAGCAGGCATACAGCATGTTTGGCTGTCAGAAAAATTAACTAATATATAGGAACTGTTGAGTGTTTTCATTGTGGTGTTGCTGTGTCTCACGATAAATCTGGTTGCAATGCTACAAGTAGCTAAGTGATAATGTACTGCATCCAGTGTTTTTCAGTGATGTTGAGTGGAATGTGTCACAGGAAGACTACTGGGAAAAGGGTGAGATTGGCCAATCATGATACTTTCTATGGATTCAAAATGCAGTATCAGTTTAAAAGTGTCAACTCAGAGAGATTTCCTGTCAATACTCTACAATGGCTGTATATCTTTTACGGGAATTATAATATTTTTACAACAATTTGAATTTTCCTTTTAGTAGTATGAAAATCAGGTGGGGGGAGTGACAAAACAAACATTTGTCCTTAACAAAGTAAATATACTTACATATAAGAAGTATATATACAAATATACTACTTACACTTTTTTAGCAAATGTTAGTATGCTGATGCTAAACCATGATGGTGAACATAAATGAAAAAAAAAATATATATATATATATATATATATATATATATGTGTGTGTGTGTGTGTGAGAACATACAATGATCTTGAGTCTTGACCCTCATACTGCATCATCAGCCAGAATGACCTAAATCCTTAAAATCAAGAGATTTGAAATGTAGCCTGAGGTTGTGGCAATGGGGGGATTGCAACAGGGAAATTTTTCGATGACATGCAAGTGACTGGAAAGACTAAGAGGCTTGTTGTAAGTCAGTTGACAGACACAGTGCGTTCAGTTTACTGGGCTATCATGTCTAATGTGGGTATACATAAAGCATAATCAAAAGCAGTTTATTCTGGCTGAAGAACAAACTGCCGGGACAGTTGGAAAATCATTAAATAGGCTATAACAGCTATAGAGGTATGTGTCTCATGTCAAGAATGGCAGAAAGTCACAAGTAAAGGGTTTCATTTGAAGGGATTTTCCATTAGAAGTATTGTATGTACATGATTGTTTTGATTGATTTGTTATCATGTAAGCAGCCACCAAACAACAGGAGAACCACCCAACTGCCACATTAGCTCCCATATTAATCAAGACGAGACATTTCAGTTGAGAATCACAAATGTCCACTTTTGTCACCGTGGAGCTAATCTGAGTTACCGTCTTTGTGGTAGGCTCTAACACAAAGGGAACGAGAGGTTGGACTGCATTATGGTTCTAAGTGATGTGTCCTTCCGTGTCGAGGCTTCGAAGCGTGTGTCGAATAATCCAGGCAGGAGCTTCGGTGCTGGTAGACCACGGTCAAATGTCGCCCTCTCGTGGCTGTGCGTGAATAATACATAAGAGCATAGCAGGCGTGTAATTAATAGATGTGATGTTTGTATAAGAAAGGCTGTGAGCAGCTAACACCCTTAGACTTAGAAATGCTTTGTTTGGTTTTGAAGTAAATATTACAGTTTTTAAGTCACAGCAGTATATTGTGAATGCTACTGACAAGTTGTAGAGGCCTGAAAGGTTACCTCTGCGCTCGTTGGTTGTCTCTGCGTGGCAAGATCACATGATCCGAGATTGTCCATGAATCGTTAGCTTGTTAGCAGCTAGCTGTGTTAGCACCGAGCCTCTGGAGTTCACCAGGAAACGCTGAGACCTGACGTTAACTTGAGCCACGCCAAAACGAGCAGCTGTCAGACTTATGCATTGATATCACTTCAGTCATTTCGAGTCATTTATCCCGCTTACTCCGCAGCAGCCAGGCCTAAACTATAAGGTACGTTAACGTTACTTGCTGTCTTGCCTGTCAGGAGACCTGCGCTAGCGAAGGTAGAGGCTATATTTCATTAACCCAAGTCCCGCTGGTTTCTCTTGTTTTGCTTTTTCATGTTAGCTTAGCTAAGCTAACATTCGGCTAGCTGATATCTCACAATTCATACTCTCTGCTAACGCGTTAGCATGTTACAACTATTTGTCTGCTATTGTATTGCCACAAGCTAAATGTCTATACATTGTCGGAGAGCTCACAAACGTTCGCGTATGCTTTATTGCTATAGGGCCGCGAGTTCTGCCTTGTCCCATCTGTTAATCGGTGCTTGTCACTGCGTTACAGCTCGTTGAACTTTACTTATATGGCTGCTCACATCAAATAAAACAAACGAGCATGTGACCAAGGACCAGGGTCTATAGCACATGATCCGGACAAGTGGAGGAGGCCAAAATCAACAAGAGGTAAAATAAAAACAAAACATTGAGCAAAATATCTATTTTTTTTAAATGGGAAGTGGATCTTGGCTACAATATTTCATTTGATAATTATTATTATGGTGTTGTACATTAAATAAAAACATCCTTTGCACCATGCATCTCTTCATTAGGTAAACTATTTCCAAGTGGTTGATTGGGATTGAATAGCCATGACAACAAAGACATCTCTGCTGAAAGTCATTCTGCTGGGTGATGGTGGTGTAGGAAAAAGTTCCTTGATGAATCGTTACGTTACCAACAAGTTTGATGCACACCTTTTCCACACCATTGGGGTTGAGTTCCTGAACAAGGAGCTGGAGGTGGATGGCCACCAGGTAACCCTCCAGATCTGGGACACTGCTGGCCAGGAGCGTTTCCGCAGCCTAAGGACACCTTTCTATCGTGGCTCTGACTGCTGCTTGCTGACCTTCAGTGTTGATGACAACCAGAGTTTTCTCAACTTGGGTAACTGGAAGAAGGAGTTCATCTACTATGCAGATGTCAAGGAGCCAGAGAAGTTCCCCTTCGTCGTCTTGGGGAACAAAGTGGACGTGACAGAGCGGCAGGTGTCGACTGAGGAGGCTCAGCGATGGTGCCTGGAGAACGGCGACTACCCCTATTATGAGACCAGTGCAAAGGACGCCACCAATGTAGCGGTGGCCTTTGAGGAGGCAGTTCGCAGAGTGCTGGCACTAGATGAAAGAACGGACCACCTCATCCCTACAGACACAGTCAAGCTCCACAGAAAGCCTCGCTCTGCTGCCACTTGCTGTTCATAACATCCAGGAGTTATCACAAACATTGATTTGCTGTCATGCCTGTTATGTGTTGAGGCTGTAGGTGCACACTGCTGTAGTGACATCTTATTTAAACAAATGACGCTACTCGCTTTATGATTTGTTATACAGTTGATGGATTGATTATGCTAACAGTTGGACTTCTGTTTGAGGAGAAAGAGAGGAAACACTAATTTGATTCGCATCTTATTAAAAATAAAAATAAAAATGAAATCATTGAACAACTCACTCTGTCTGCCAGAGTTTGAAAGTCAGGCTTTGGAGGGGTAAATGAAAATACAAACTATAATTTGTGTTGGCTCAGAGCTACCTGTGGGGAACTAAAAATAAGCCATGATGCAACAGAGGCAATGTGAAAAGTTTCACTTCCTTCACAAATGGTAAATGTTGCCGTTCAGTCATGAAGGGACATTAAAATGTGACTCTTGAAATATGTGAGTAGATGTGTAGTACTTTGGGAGTGTGATCATCACATGGCTTCTGAACTTCACTCTGAATGTCATGATGCAGATAGTGATGACTTGTATGTTTATACTCTGAAAATAACTGCATAATTAAATAATTTATACAACCCATTAACCTTAGTCCTGAGAATTATGAAGTAGCTAAGGCACTACTTTGTGTAACTAACAAATTGAAGCTTGTTGTGATTTTTGCACCTTTAGTTCTTGTTTGTGCACATTCTGCATAGTGAGTAGATTACGGCTATGTGCTGGAAGCACTGAGAGACAAGTTCCCAAACAGAAGATGCATATTAAGGCAAAGATAACATGCATGGCATTTGGTGTATTTTTAGTTTCTGGAAACTTTGTCTTTTTAAACTTTTTTTAACCTTTAAAAAAAACCAAATCACTGAATCATTGTTTCTTGAGTTCAGTGTAATGATACTGCAGCCATGATCGAGTACCTGTTCTATTTTTCCTCATTACTTGGTTTACAGTTTGTTTTTGATCTTTAAATCTCTTTTTAACACGTATATTTTCAGATAGAAGACTTTTCCCACAGCTTAGTATTTAAAATGGTGAAACATTCATTCACCATAATTGTTTCTTATTCAGACTTCATTTATATTTAGAGTTGTATTACTGGTATGCCAAACTATAAATAAACCTGTTGAGAACTGTCTCTTTGAGCATGATTTGTAGCCTATAAATACATATTTAATAGCTAATACATATGAGTACAGTATTCATACCCACAGCCCACCCCATGGAAGGACCAAACATCACCTCAAAGTCCATGTTAGACATGAAAACATTTTATAGAAACTTCATATCTGTGTTGAATACATTTTAGATGTGTTAAACCGAAAAAGACAAACATACAGACATCAACCAAGAGCGTTAGGCATAATTACAACACTTAGACAACATTCAGTCAGATCCTTGTGCATGTGAGTGTTGAAATCAACTGAGTAGATGCTTCTTTCCAAGAAATTGTACTTTCCTCTCAAAGGCTGTTGAGCGGATTGGTGCGTTGATTTCATAGAATGGATTCATGGCAAACTAGAAGACAATAAATTATTAAATCAAACGATGAAGGAAAAAATATACTAAATGTTACCTCATGCAATTACTCTAATCATATGGAGGACAGCTTACCTTAATGTATAAATCGTATACATCGTTGAAGAAGTTTTTGATTCCATCCTCTTGCCGCACATCATGTAGCATGATGAATCTTATATGTACAGCGAATAATTAAAGCAAATAAAGCCGCGGCAATTGATTCATTAAATATGATGATACAGAGTGTCCACATTGCGACTAACCAAAAATGCTAATCACAGTATACTGCAAACTAATGTATAAGACAATCGCAATTATTGAAACTGAGAGGGTGAAAAAATATATGGTGTGTAACGAAGAATTCTCTGAGGAAATAAAAACGAGAGAATCAAACAGAGGAAAAGGATATGTCCTGCGGTGACAAAGGCAGACACAAACCACTCGTTGAACTTGTCCACAGTTTTCAAGTACATATTGTTGGACAGCCACATGTTTTCATCCACCAAATCCAAGGCTGCGTGTGCAATGAACTGGTTGAGGTGACGATGGTCATCCTGTGTTCAATTAAACCAACAGCATAAAACAGGATGTTAAACACACACGATCAATTTTTATAAATAAACAGCCAGCCTTGAGTTAGCTTAAAGACTGTTTGGTGTGGTCAAAGGCTTCATAGGTAATGTAAGCTTACAATTATTCTT
This sequence comes from Datnioides undecimradiatus, assembly GCA_008933995.1. Classification (NCBI taxonomy): domain Eukaryota; kingdom Metazoa; phylum Chordata; class Actinopteri; order Lobotiformes; family Datnioididae; genus Datnioides; species Datnioides undecimradiatus. The sequence goes on along the minus strand of WARS01000036.1, from coordinate 8,205,210 downwards.
CTGTCAGTGATCGATTGCTACTGGGCAGAAAGGATGTACTAGAATGACAAATTATGTTTTTAAATCCCATGTCACCTTTGATTCAGGCTTCCCAGCTGGCAAGAACTCCATCTCAAATACAGGATTGTCTTGATGTCCAACCATGACAAAATAGTAACTTCCAGACATTGTTTTACCGTCTTCTTATCGAAGTCAAACAGTCCTGAAAACAAATCAAACCGTACGAAATAGACTAAATAATTCTTCCCAAATATCAGTATCACATATCACCAAAATGACAGTAGATCTTTAAACCAGCAAGCTAATGCTAACCGCATTGCTATATACACGCTTGGCATCGTTTAAGATTTTAAGTTACTCGTGTTAGACTAAATTAAATATATATCGTATAGCAAGATTATAAAAACGCAGAAAAGAAGAGGGGGTTACTTTGATACAGCCGACGTTTGTTTACCTGTTAATTTTGCTTCCTGGAGAGGAACAGCAGGAGCTGTCGCAAAAAGATGACGACATGGTCAAGGGGTCAAATATATCTATCAGATATCTGCTGTTTAATGATTTAACGACAACTGCTTTAACTTAGAATGATGTAAATCGCGTTTGCATTAAATAATATACATTATTTGATAATCATAATAATAACTAAATTGCTTCTTTTTAAGTTACGTCATAACTATAGGACACCGGAACATGAATTACCGTTGACGGATTTAAATTACAAACACACCTCCTCGAGAAGGGACGCCGAGACGCTTTCTGGTCGTTAGGCTGGTAACTACAGAAATGTTTCTATTTTATGAGATGCCTATGAAATCCAATGTTCATAAGATAGAGTGGTAACAGTATAAACTCGGTTAAGATTACTTTAAAAGTTATTTTAAGAAAGGGTTTTGTTCTCCAGATCGCGATGTTAGCTTGAACTTACCGTGCTCCTGTCTACTTTTGTTTTTCTTCTGTCATAAAATCTCTACAGTTAAATTATGTCCTCGGCAAAGGAAGACACGTTATCCCCGGATGAGCTGAGGAGAAGACTATATCAAACATTTAAAAATAAAGGAGTGCTTGATACACTCAAAGTAAGTCATACCAATAAGGTTGCCGTTTGTTATTGTTGTGCATGTCAGAAGTTCGATCTTGAACCTTGTTTTTACTTCACTTCCTCTTCTGATCCGATTCAGACGCAGCTTCGAAATCAGCTCATCCAGGAGTTAAAACACCCCTCTGTGACTGGAGGGGAACCAGTTCCCAGACCAGTCCCTGTAAAATCTGAACCCATTTTTGTGTCAGCCTGTAACAGTATAGTGGCTGATCATCTGCGTACCTGCGGGTATGAGTACACGCTCTCTGTATTCTACCCTGAAAGTGGTCTATGCAAAGATAAGGTGAGCATACCCCACATTTGTCTAGTTTACATAAGATTCCAATGTAAAGAACATAACTGCATTTAAAGATTTTGGTTTTTGATTCATTTGGGCAGGTTTCCACAAAAGAAGACCTGCTTCAGCTTCTTAAAATTAGTCCTCAATCAGCCCTTTACAGATCCCTGGTATGATAAATAATTCTGCATGCAGAATACTGTTCTTGAAATAAGAAAAAAAAATCTAAGTAACAATGTTGTTATTGTTTTTTTTACAGTCATCAGGCAAAGATAGAGGTATGTCCAGAATTATGCTCCCTTTATAATAAAAGCTACCCCTGCCCCCTGCCCCATGTTTGAAATGTCTTCTCTTTGTCTGCCAGGGTTCCTGATCAGCCTTCTAACACAACTAACACAACCTTATTCACACAGCCGTGATGCTGACACTCAGACAACCAGCACAGCAAGTTATGGAGAGTCTCTTGGTACGATGAAGTTATATCTCAGATTGTATTCCACACACATGCCTCTCAGTACACAGTTTTTAATGTTTTCTTTCTTCTGTACATAGTTGAGAAGATGACATTAATTGATAAGGAATATGAGAGTTTCAACTATAATGGGGACAGATGGTTTTCAATCCAAACAAAACTGGCTGGATATAGAAAAGAAATTGAGACACAGATGGAAGCAGAATTGAAAACAAAGGTAATTTCATCTTTTCATAAATTAAATGAATCAAAAGCTGTTACAAGCACAGCTGCCTCCTCATATCTGTGGTAAATGACCTTTTAAAAGATCTAAATGGTTTATGTATTTGGAGTGGTTAATATGTGACTGTGTTGAGTTTTTTTCAGCTGATTATGAGGCCTCAACATTGTGTGTTTTGTTTCTTAAGATGGAACATTTCAAAGATGTTGAGATTGCCAAGGTGAGGATGGAGGAACAAGCAAAATTTCATAAAGAGCTTAATAAGGTGAAGCAAGAGCTGGAGAGTACTTATGAAATGAAGGCTAAGGCACTGATGGACCGGGAGAAAAATGCCATCGATCGCTTACAAAAACAACAGGAGGTAGATTATTGCTACTATGATGCTGTGCTCTCTGTGGACTATTGGTTTCACAGTATTCATTGGTATCATTTCCAATTGCTTAAATCTTATGGTGCAATTAATACCAATATTTGTATTGTTCCTTTGCTCAGATAGAGGAAAAAAATGTGTATATGCAGAGACAGTCGGTCCTGAAGGAAATTGAAATGGTGCGTAACCGAGAAAATGAGCTGAGGATGAGAATGGACGCCTTTGAAAAGTAAGAGTTTTTCCCCCTGCTTCCTGTTAGTGAAGGGCTCCTGTGCTCTCTCTCACTGTGACCACTGGTTCACAGAGAATGCTACTGTGTTCGTATGCTGATAGGACATGTCAAATTCACGAGGAGAAGGTCAAGACTGCTGAAGAGCTGCTGAGGAGGAGAGAACTGGCAGTGAAGACTATGGAGGACACGCACGACCAACGGCTGAAGAATGAACTCTCTAGGTATTCTAACACATGTGACTTTCACCACTGGCATTGCCAGTTAGACCTATTTAGTTGTTTACATACATGCCATATCATTTAATATACTGTTAGTTCGCTTTACCTCCTTAATCCTCATAAGCCATATTGTCATTGTCTGACCAGGGAATGTCACTGCTTTGTAGCTTTAAAGTAAAAACTGTAACCATATGTTTAATGTATACTGAAAATGTCTTAAACCTCTTAAACCTGTCTTAAACCTGTAGTCAGAGATCTATTTCATTCTACAGCAAAATGTTTTTGCTTCACCTGTTCTGTATGTGAAAGTGAGAAAGTGTGTATTCTACACATATTTAGACCCTAAAGCCAGAGAGGTGACTTTCTTCTTTAATATGCTTTTTATTTGTTATTGCACCAGAACCGCGTCTCATGCTGTCAACAGACAGTAGAATAACTTCTGCTTTTTAGATGGCAGCTGGTTTTGTTTCTCTGCAAACCTGTGTGATAGGAAAAGGACACATTAATGTTCAGTTTCAGATGTCTTTACAGTTGTTTGTATATCTTTATAAAAATAGGTATCAGCTTGAGTTGAAGGAGGAATTTATTAAGAGAACGGAAAAACTAACCGAGAGCGAAAACCGAAACAAAGGTGAGTATTTAGATACAAGGGGGTTACTGACTTGTCCCCCATTTCCGGCATTTTGAACATGTTTGCACTGTTTTGTTTCTCAGTGGAAACCGCTCGTATCCAAAAGGAGTCGGCTACGATTAATGACAAATTAGAGGAGCACCGGAGAACATGTTCAGAGCTGAAAAGGCTGGAGGTAAACAACAAGTCCCCATGCCTCCTATTATAGCAGCGCTGACTTCACCCTCTTTGTTGCAATATTTCACTCCTACTAAGTAACTGAACTCCATTCAGCCCCAACTTTCCATCAGACCTTTAATGAGATGTGATTCTGTAACATCTGTAGGTTTCACAGTATAAATGATTAAGTTTTAAGCTTTATTTTCATGGCTTATCTGTTGTCTTCCAGGCTGAGTTAGACACGGCACAGCAGCAGATTTCGCTGCTGACTCAGCAGAAGGAGCTGTTAGAGGAAAGACTGGAGAACGTAAGTGACTACCACAGACTGAAACGAGAGAAAGCGGAGCTACAGGGGCAGCTGCGGCTGCTGCAGAAACAGCTGGAGGAGGCCCAAGAGGAGAACCGGCTCCTCCATGCAGGTGAGGACTGCCTGCTGTTCCCATGTCACTCCCAGGCGTTGTAGCAAGCTGCAACTTTCCTTTCACGTTTACCACGAGAGGATAACAGAGTGAAGGTGTTTCTGGGTGGAATAATGTAGAAATGAGTTTTTATTATTGCTTGTAATTATAATATAACCTAAAAAATCTCTGTCTTAGAATATTTGTAGTCTTTTTCTCATAACCTACACAAATCCATGTTGAATTCACAGTGATCGAGTCTGGCCATGTTTTGATCTGTGGGAGATGCATTGTACTGTGAAGCATTCACGTTGGTCTGTCCCACTGCTTCTGGCTTCGTTGAGTCTTTTTGAATGTGTCCTGCCTGCCAATGTAGGGCCTCTGTTTGTCGCTCTGCAGACAGCTCTCTAAAAAGCAACCAGTGAGGGAAATGGGGATGAGAAGTGAAGTGAAGGGGAGGAGAGAGCACAGTGACAGAGAGTTCCCTTTACCCATGGCAGACAACCAACGTGTTACTTCTCTGTGAGGGATACAATATTCTTCCTGTTTGAAGATGGGGCAAGGGGAGCAGTGGGCCTCTCTCTGAATCTCTACTAAAAGGCAGCAACATGGTACTAAGTCTCCTGTGTGGTCTACTCTCATGATGGTCAGATGTATGTGGCAAAAAACTTCAAAATGACACCCTGAATCAGAGCAACCAGATGACTTTTCATCAGATAGCTGAAACAGAAGCTAGACTGGAGGAAAAGATGTGCTTTTCAATGATGTTTTGACTCTGATAACCCCTCTCTCAGATTTGAGCAAGCCGTCCAAAGAGCAGCTGGGCTTACAAATGGAGTTACAGAGGCTGCAGAGCGCCCGCAGGCTGGATGAGGAAGAGTTTGACAATCAAAAACAGGTGCTGCAGGCACAGCTCCAGAGTGAGGTCAGTCACATCACACACCATATCGCTGAGTGTGGGAAACTATGTGGTCTTTTTTTTTCTTCCCCACACTGCTTTGTCTCACTTTGGGGAATGTTTTGTATAACTGTGGTTTGTCCTTTACATTTTGGGTTCCGGTGACTTGTGTGACGTCCTGTTGTCTGCTGTTTGCTGCAGGTGGAGCGCTGCGCCAGGCTTAATGCTCAGCTGATAGAGTATGAGGATAAGTCACAGTGGATGAGTAAACAGTTGGAGGACATTAAGATGCAGCTTCACCAAACCCAACAAGGTACCCCACGACCGAGCATGCACCTCTTCATTAGATTAGTCTCCATTAGTTTCTGTAGTTTATGCAGCCATGTATGTTACTCAATAACATAACTTAACTTGTGTAGTTAACTTAATTTCTGCATTTCATTAACTTGTTCCTTTCTTGGATCATGGCATTCTATTGACCACTACATCTTAAAAGATTTACAAGGAAAAACAAGGAAGGAGGCCATGTTACAGTAGTAACCTAGCTCATCCTAGGTGTTAATGCATGTTTTGCAAATTAGTTTTAGCAACTTTTTATCCCGATGTGTTCTTAAATGGTGGTTGGTCTTCTGTATTAGTGCTCAACTCTCCTCCTTCTTCTTCATTCCTTTCCTCTCTCCCTGTCTGTGGTGTAATCCATGTAATGATGGCAGCTCTTGAAAATGAAGTGCTGCGTAACCCCAAACCCTCTCTTGTCGATCGCTCTGTGCTGGAGCTCAGCGCTGACAAGCTGGTCCCCCCTGACATCTATGTGGACAGAGCTCTGCTGAGGGCCAGGCTGGGTTATGATGATGTTTGTGAAGCAGGTGGTCACGTGCGAGGACACAAGTTGCCGTGGAGTGTTTCCCCAGACTCTGACATGGAGCTGGTGGCTGAGGCCAAGGCTCGGATCCAGGAGCTGCAAAAGGAGGCAGAGACCCTGGAAGAAGCCTACAGGAACTACCAGCAGAGGGCAGTGCGCTCCACTGTCTCAAGCATGCTTCCCCCAAGACCTCTTTCCCCACAGGGAGGACATCGTTTACATCACCCTGATTCTTCTCTAAGAATACAAGCCCCTCATCATTCACACACCCTCTCACCCCACAAATCAAAGGTTTCACACAGACCAGCATCTCCAAAAACTCCCAGAACCCCCTCCTCAGTACCCTGTGACACCAGAAACACTGTGCAGCCTCCACAAGCAAGAGTGACCTTCTCAGACTACCAAACCCAACCAAAGCCCACAGTGTTCACTGATCACAGTCTCCATTTATTGACCGAACCTCAGTCTCTAAGAGATGGAGCCCCTCAGAATGGAAGCAGCCCACCATCCAGACGTCTGTCCTCCACGCCGCACTCTTCCTCCAAGAAAAAGCTTCAAAGAGAGATTTCAGAAGGTACCAAAAAACAGCTTTCTCCTGTGAAAACACTTCAAAAGGGATTAGATGCACCAACCTTTTTTAACTGTCAAGAAATAAACAATGAAGTGTTGTCAGCGCTCATACACTGCATATTTAACACTTACCATGTAGATTTTATGAATGTTGCAGACTGAGAAAAAATGTCAGCCCACACGTTTACACATCAGTCTTCAGAATATAATCTTACTCCCATGAGTTTATCACCTTAAGTCTTTCCCTTACTCGATAGAAGCAGTTGCATCTCCAATTGCGTTCCCGGAGCTCTCACCTGTCAGACAGCTCCCTTGCGCCCCCCAGGATGAGGTGGTGACCTCGGGTGACTTCTCCTCTGAGCTCAGTCCACCTCGGAGTCCTCAGCTCAAGAGCACGACGCGAGACCAGTCCAGGTACCATCTGGTATCTCCTTTTGGCAAGGACATTTTAAACACTTTCACACAGAGTTACTGAATACTAATGCCCTGATGTTTGCCCTGTTTCTGTTAGTCCGCCCGTGCTACAGCCTGTGCTCTCCAGCTTGGAGTCTTCCCCACAGCCTGAGAAAATAAACCTGGAAGATCTCACAGGGATGTTGTCAGGTACTCTAAAGCAGTATTTGCGGGTCCTTTCTCTTGCACTTCATCCTCCTTGCATCCTTCATCCTTCTTGTGTTGTGAGACCCAGTTTTAGATCTTCACCTTGATCTTCACCTTGTAAATACAACGTGTGTGTTTTATACAGTATGGAAAAGCTGTTTGGTCATGTCTTGGCACTTGACCTTAAAAGGCAGAGTTGTGATCAACAGGGGCCTTTTTAATCTGTTTCATGTCACTTTACAGTTATGGAGCAGATATGACAAGCCCCTGTGTCCATAAGCACAATTTGCAGATGATGTCATTGCTTTCACTGTATCCTAGGATGAGCAGCAATACGTTAGATGTAATTTATTTTACATTGAAGACCACTGTGTACCACATTGGTGGTGCAAAAACTTCCTGTGTCATCTAACTGTGTACACTTTCTGTCTACATAAATTATTAAACAATTCTATTTTTTTTAATAATGCATTTTTTTCAGTTTTCATTAACATAAATTTAAATAAAATCCCTGTACCAAAATGGAGTATATCCAGTATGGAGGTTTTGGATTTTGGAAAGGCTGTTTTTTAATGAGTGTGTGACTGGCCTCCAAAGTGTCCTTTCAGTGGCCCAGCACAATGGTGAAGATGAAGGGCAGCTGATTATGTATTCTGTGCCGGTCCTCTGGCCCTGTTGCATTATGGTGGAGCATAAAAGATCTCTTTGTGCGTGTCTCCCTCCAGAGCCCGGCCACATTCCAGAGCTTCTCCTGGACACTGCCGTCCCTCTCTCTGAGGAGGCCCCTGACGGCCCCACTGTCCCCCGCCCACCGGACCTCCCAGAAGACCCGGTTGACTTGCAGGGCCAAGCGGGTGAGACGTTAGTCATTTCCCCATGCCGTTGCTGGCGCATAATCCGGGTTGACCCCAGATGACAAGAGTGGCCACCTTCTCCTGCACATCATCGGCCTGAATCTCTCATATTTTGCTCATGAATTATGATTGTAGCTGTAGTCATGGTTGTAGCCATGAACTGAAAACTGATTTTACTCATATCAATCTATATGTTTTATAGAAGTCCCACAAACTTCAGGTGAATTTGCAAAGGCTGAAGATAAAGAGGATGAGGAGCAGAGGTGGGAAAAGGAGCGAAAGGAAAGACAAGAACGGAGGCAAAGGGAACAAGAGGAAGCCAGAGAGAGGGAGCTGCAAGAACTTAAAAGACTAGAGGAAGAGATGGTAATGATGATCTCGCACCAAGTTCAAGTTTAAAACTCCTTTTTCTGATCTTCCTGATGAAATGACTGTTGACAGTATTTGTGTCTAACCAGCTGTTGCAAGAAGTGGAGCCAACAGGACAAGAGGAGGAAGGAGAGGTAGAAACTGGATTTAAGAAAGGAGGCGTTGAAGAGCAAAAGCAGAAGGAAGATGATGTTGAGGAGAAGTCTAAAAGTGAGAATCCACTGGAGAAATATATGAAGATGGTCCTGGATGCAAGAGCGAAGCAGCAACATGTACAGGTGAATTGGACACACATTTGTCTAAATGTTCTCCAGCACCTAGCTGCCCTGAATGTAACATTGAGTGTTTTTTGTGGGGGGTTTTTCAGAGCCCTGGAGAAGGAGAAGCTGGACATTCAAGCCCAGAGGCCAAGAGTTTGTCTGAGGAGAAAGACAACAGGTAACTAAAAGCAGTTACTAGACCAGACACACTGTCGATAAACAGATAAATGGCTTCTCTAATGACTACAGCAAGTTTTCATATTCCAAAGCTACTCTGTTACACTAAGGAAGTTTAATAAATATTTGAGCCTACATAATCCAGCTTTAAAAAAATTTAATTTCTTCCATGGTTTCTCATCTCATGCTCTTTTTTATGTTTTTCTTCTGTAATCATGTTGTCTTAAGGATGAGTTCATTGAGAAATACTTTACTATTTTTGGTTAAGATGTTTTCTTTCAGTCCCTTGGGGCTCTCACTAATTAACTTGATGTTGTTTTCTCAGCATCGCAGCGTATTCACACAAGGATGAAGATGATGATTTCTGGTGAACTGGCCGTGCAATCACAAACTGATGAATTATACAAGCCACTGAGTCCTTGTGCTGTTTTTAAATAAGCATTTATTTATGTTTTAATACTGTGTTTCTAAGTGTGTATATTTGACATTTTTTTTCATTCAACTGCATATGAAAATAAATCATATTGCATTTTCTTTTTCATTCTTTTGGATTTACTGTACACAACCAATGTTCTAAAAGAAGAAAAGAAACCACTACAACAGAGATGTTCATTCATTTTTTATTTTCATAAAAACAGTCAACAGGCCAGTTGAGTAGTGTCATAAAGGGGTTCCAGTCAGACAGGATGCTGGATTGTTGTCCTCCTGGTGATTGATAGGTAGCCTTTTTTATTCTTTAGTTTTTGGTTCATTCGACAGGAAACGCAGCATACGAAGACAAGATGAGACGTTTATGCACTTCATGTCTATCTGTCAACTTGTCCTTTGGCCACTGTTTGCCTGTGGCTAATAGTCCTGCATTGAACTATGCAGGTTTTGTACTACAATATCGCCCACATACTGTGTAAAACGATGAGAAGAGGGTCACAATGGCATTCATACTTTGGCTAAATTTACCATTTAGATTGCCGTACAATTCTTCTAAATGAGTGGGTTTGTACTTAATTATTATTGGAAAGCTGAATTCAAAGTTAAGTATTGGAAATACATGAGGAAGCCCTTGACATTCATAGAAAATACAGATATACTATCAAGCAATCAAATAACACAAGACTTTTATACTTTTGACTTGAATAAAAGAACCTAAAAAACAGCTATAACTAATTAGCTACATAAAATGGATTAATTTGTATTCAGTTAGAAAAAAAGAAAACAGGCAAACACTGCCTACTACTGATGTCAGTATGCACGACTGGACATCACGTGTGTCACTGCAGAAACAGTTTTTCTTCATGCAACAAAGAAACACATTAAGTTATCCCTGTAACTCAACTAATTGAAACAAAAGATTACATGAGTAATTGTGTCAGCATCATGACAATTGCACATCAAAAACAGGTGCAATTATAGAAAATTAAGAAAATGAAGTGGTTTTTATCTTGAAAAATATCAAAACAAACACAAAAAAAATCCCAACTTGTAACAAGTTTACATATCTCAACATAAGTTCTTTAGGTAAGGGTTTGTTTTGTTGTTTGATTTTTTTAAGTACCATTACACGTTGGACAAACTGTTTTATGGGAGTATTTTTTTAAAATCAAAAACATTTTGATCAGATATTCCAGTAGATAATGAGCTAACAAGCAGTTATTAGGGAGAGTTCTCTTTATTGGCCCCCATGTTTTTTTTGCCATTTGCATAAATGAATAGGCAACAAACTCTTTAGATATTAATTACATTGAATATCCTTCAATCCCATTATTGACAGCAGTCCTCATTAAGCAAGCAAGTTTTTCTTATGGCATTATGCATACACATTAAATGCTATGCTACTGTCGTGAGGAGGAGCTCCTGATGTGAGTGCTTAGTTCGCAGCTACCATAATACAAACTGTGTGTCTGAGGCATGTTTTTACAATTAAACTAGGATTTTTAAACCATAGTTTTTACAAGGGTGGTTTGTTCCAGTTAAATTGTTCCATAGGCTCTATAGTGCACATCTGAGGTAGTGTTAATGTAGGCCATAAATGTTCTGAGTGATTCTTAAGTAGCTGAACAATGAAAATTTGAATCTAGAATCAATTGTTATCACTTAGATTATCACTAGGATTAAGATGCAGTTAAATACTTGATACTGTTACAACACTTTTACAACAGAACTGAATACACGCTAGATATCTGACCTCTGCCACAGTCAGTATATTATAAATTGATGCCCCCTAGAAGTGGCACACTAACTCAGATGTAAGAATGTAAGGCCTTTCATGTTGTGTATAATTCATCTGAATTTCTGATTTGAGAAAAGCGAGAAAAAAATAATCAAATGTTACATTCCCTTGTTGAAATCTGGCTGTGACGGCTCAAAATGGAAAGACAGAGAAAGACTGCAAAACAAACAAAACTGTCATCGTTACATGGTGTATAGGAATAGTGCAATGTCTCAAGCTTCACCAGCAAAAACTGGCTATAAAAAGGGCCAGAGAAAAACAAATGCTACATGAATATCAGATGTTTCCATCAGAAAAACAAACAGCATGAATGAAATTTGGAGAGGCAGTTCCAAAACACTTGTTGGTGAGTTAGTGCAGAAAAGCAGCACCGATGCATTAGTTTGTTAGGAGCCTGGTTAGTACTGCACAGCATCACAGCAGTTGGCAGGTTATTTTAGCTGAGCGTTGTCTTGGTCCAAAGAGGCCACAGTGGTTGGCCACAGTGTCTACGTGTCTTTACGACGTGTGTGTGTGTATGTATGTGTGTGTGGATTGTGAGTGTGAGCGTTTATTATCCTTATGTGTAGGAATTGAGGCATTCCTTTGAGCGTGAGGTGATGTCCTGCAGCTCCCGCTCTTCCTTCATTTTGATGTCTTGGTAGGCATGCATTTGACTGGCATCCTTAAGGTAGGCCCAGTTTGCTGAGAGAATCATGAGGAAGTGGATCTGGAAGAGAAGGGTGAGGTGGATGGCCGGTGAGCATGTCAAAGATGCAAAGCAAGCTACAGGAGTCAGAGCTACATCACAGACATACACAAACATAAAGTTAAGCTTCTTTTTTTTTTTTTAGAAAAAAAAAAAACTTAGCACAAAAGGGTGACAAAAGATTACTAAAAAAGATTTAACAATTATTGTAACATGTAATGTTACAATTATTACTAATACTGGAGTAACATTACTATTTTGCTAATCACAATTCTACAGAAATGACACTTTTTAGGCGTGAGAATGAGAAGAGAAAGAGAGCCAGAAGTTGTGCATGCAAGTTTTACGTGGCTGTAAAAGCTTGAGGTTAGTGCAAAGCATGAGACTTAGTCCTTTGTGAATCTGACCCTGCTCCATATGCAGTTCTATATTATATTGCTGTAGGATTTATAAGAAATAGACCAACTAGGGATACTTTTGTAAACAAAGATTGTTTATTTTATACAGAAAGTAGAAGCTACAGTCCTGAAAAACTTAGGAGAAAATTAAATATATGAAATACGGAGTATAAGTAGCTATAAACAGATCAAAGAATCTGAAAATGTGTAAGCATGCAGGCTCAGTGTTAAGATAAAAACAAATGGCTCTTTAATGGCACTTTGAGAGAGAGTAAAGGAAAATGCATGAAACAAAACATCAACTTCATAGCTGAGGCTATACTAGCATCAGCCCTCATATAGAAAAAAAATACACGTACTCTACTCTAAAAGAGGAGAATTTCTTTTTGTTTATAAAATACATGACATTAAAGTGAGGCTTAGGGCCTCATGCAGAAGTACTCCCCCCAGTACTGGCCTAAACCCTTCATAGCATGTTGTACTAGGTATGTGCAGTTACTTTGAAATCTATAATAAACACCACTGGTCACCATAATACTCATCAACCTCATACAGTTGATGGAGGGTTTTTAGTTCAGTTTAGAATCTAACTTGTGGCAAAAAGAAATAATACTGAAGATCTTCTCTGAAACCAAAGAAATGTAAAAAGGTCAAGGCACTACGCCACCGCCTCTTGGCTAATGTAGCTAGTCCTCTTTACAAATGTAGCACTAGAACTGATCCTGACTGAAACTGATAATCTGGCAATTGAACAAATAAAGTCAGAGACCACCTTTAATATTTGTCATCAGATATCCATGTGTATTTTTGAGCTTTGTATGTACATCTACATGGGACTTGGTGCAGTGTGTGTCTTTGACCTCTGAGTGGTCTCGTTTTCATTTTAGATGATAATTAAAATTGTGCGTTACGGCCTGCACAGGTATCTTTCATTTACATTCCACAAGTGCACAAATTTGTGGGTTCATGCACGAATTCGCATTTCAGCTCTGACTGATGCTCGTCCTGTTTTGCAAGGTGAGGTACTGCATGCTAAATACTGTAGGGTTGTTTGTTTTTGTTTTTTAAGTCTGAAATACTCATGCGGCTTTTGTGCAGGTCAAAAATCAGCTTACGAATATAAATAACACTGTTGTGGATTTCTAGCTTGTGTGCATTTCTGTAAAATCTGATGGTGACAAATTTCTAGAAGTGAGGAAAGCAGAACAAACCAGTCAACTAAACACCACCCCACTCCAAAGACAACTTTCATCCTGTGTCCTCAGACAAGCAATATCCCTGGATACCAAATGCTAAAAGAAGCATACAATCAGCTATTTACACTAATCGAGATATGTTGACTTTTTTTCTATTCTCAGGTTTTTTTTCTTTTTAGTTCATTTGTTGTCAGTGGCAACTGTCTACTCAGCGCAGCCTCAAATGCTGCCCTGTGCTCTTAAAAACCATTTAAAACTTAGTGCAGCAGTCTTCTCGACTCTTAAACTTCAAAACAGCAAAGTTATAAGTGGTAGCCATCATGTAGATCAGCTGGTGGAAGAGAACAGAAAAAGCTGTAAGAGAACATGCCGGTGACGTCCTCGTCACTAGTGCTGTGACAAGTTAGTAAAGTGACTGATCAATTCTTCAAAATGTTATTGAAAAAGTAAAAGGACAAAACCATAATTTTACAATATATAGTATTTTTGACTCATGGTCGTGATTTTTAGCAGTGACACACAAAAAGCAAGCCCAAACTACACACTCATCCAGCCACCCCAAACTAAAACAACAGGGCCATGTGCATCTAAGCAGATGGTAAACAGCAAATGGACTTGGAGCTGAGAAAAAGCCTATGTGTCACCTTTCTCAGTGCAGTTATATAAAACATATGGGAATGAAAAGAGGAGCACTGGACACATGATCTGCTGATACAAACCGTGCAAAGAAGGGCTAAAAGGTGGAGAGGATGGAGAGACTGGAGGGAAGCTTACCAGAGCGATCACAGTGGCTCCGGCCCCGGCGCATGCTACGATGTACAGGTGATAAGACAGGTAGAACTGGAAAAAGACAAACAACAGTGATTATCCTTTGGTGTGCCAGGCTCTGCTGCTCGTCCACTGCCAATGTGTGCATGGCATTTGTATGAATGTGAGTGGATAGATGATGTCCTCCTACCTCACTGGTGTTGCAGATGTCACCAAGTGTGGATCCACAGGCCTTGCCTGGTGTGGCATTCCATGGGATGATTCCTGTAGCCGTGAAATTCAATGTTCAAACTTGTCCAGTACTATTAACTAAGTAACACAATATGATTTGTGTTTTTCTTTTTTAGTGATTTAATATCAAATAAAGTATGATTTAAAGTGGCACTCCCTTACTGATCACTGATTTTACACATGAAGATTAGTTAACTGCAGTGCTATTCTCTCACCATACTGACGAACATCCACACAGATGGAGTCGATGTTGGTGAGGTTGGCCATGGAAGACCTCATGGTGGCACAGGTCGACCACATGTTGTAGAAGAGGAAGACTGGCACAGCTGAGAAGCCAAACACCCCGAGCCAGGCTACACCCAGGATGTATGTGAGGAACACAAACTATGGACACAAAGTTAGCACAATGCTGGCTTGACATCCAATAACCACCAAACTCATAGTTTTTTTCTGTGATGAACGTGCTCATCTTTGTATCAATCACACGGGGTGAAAAACATTTTTTTTTTAAGAATCAGGTCTGACGGTGGTGCGGTCGTATCGACATACCATTCCACTGATGCAGCGTCCACAGATGGTGGTCTTGAACTCGCTGTGCAGCTCCTTGACTGCACTGGTTGTGTAGAAACCCTCAGCCAGCAGAATGATCCCGTACAGGAAGAAGAATGAGGCAATGCCATAGATGACGTACTGCATCAGCTGTATTCTGTTAAAAAACAATGTCACACACAAGTTTTACTTGCTGGTAAAGCTGCAAAAGTTTAAAAAAAAAAATGCTAACACGCACAAATCGATGACTAGCATGTTTCTAGCCTCAAAACGTAGCACCTGCAGAGACCCACTAAAAATGTCAGGTTAAATAAGAGCATGACATACCGCTGTCTGGTGAGGAAAATAGCTGCTTACAATCATTTATATGTATATATTTTTTTAAACATGCAATCCATAAAACATGAGTAATCATTAACAGATGTTTCGACTGAGGGAGAGGGTCTAGCTTTCCTACGATGCACATGAAGAGAGACGCTAAGCCCAAATGTGGAGATAACAGGTGATGCATGTCTTTGGGAATCATCTGCCAAGAGACAGACTGCCTCTGTAGACATCTTAAACTAAACACTGAGCTCCAAATCTACGACAACATAAAACATATGTGCAGTCCTGCCTCTGTCATTCCTCTTTTATTGTCTGGACTAATGGATTCACTGTAAAAAAAACCCACAGAGGTCCATATTAGGACTGTTCTTCAGGATAAAGTGATTGTGGGAGATCGCATCAGCTAAAAATAGCCTATATAAAGTCAACTTCATTACAAGTGTTATTTATCTTGTGTTTGGGCCCCTCTTATGTAAGAGCACATTTACACAGGAAGCTTATCTTGAAATGGATCCTACTGTGTCATTAAAAATACACTAATGTAAATAACACAGTTTACAAGGATGTCAAAAATGTTTTATTAGTTTCTCAGACATGTGGAAGCCTGACAAGCAGCCACATATAACATATACAGAGGGGTGAGGACACTTACACATCAGTCAGCATGGCATGATCACTGGTGACCTTGGAGAAGTGGGTTTCCAGGATGGTCACAGTGCCAGTGAGAGCCACATGGCCACATCCACAGAACAGGGCAACGCCAGAGAAGCAGAGGATTGTAGCCACCAGCGATGCATAAGGCACCCCGCCTAAACACTTGATGCAGCACTCGAAGCAACCTACAGGGAAAAAAATAGTGTCAGTGACATTTGATATTGCAGCGTTTCGTACCAAATCTTTTTACTTTAAAAGGCTATGTATTAAACTCTATGACAACATCAATCCCCGATTCCATATAAGGAATTGTTTTTTACTTGCAGGACAGGAGGAGATGGCAGGAGAATGAGACAGGAATATTCACATGAATCATCCATTCATCCATCGAGCCTATCCCAGCACAGCACACAGGCAAAAAGGCCGGTTACACCTTGAACAGATCACCAATCTACCATGGGGCCATATGAATCATGTTTTTATATAATTACACCAACTGGCAGAGCAGCAGAATGACTTTTTCCTCACAGACTCACCCTCAAAAGGAGCTTATAAAGCAGAAATGTCTGTTCAAAATACATTTTTTTATCAAATTTGTCTGTGGTCACGCATTAAGTGGCACACTTCCTTTCAAACCCTCCGTAACGTAAAGCACCAGCAGAATGTGCACTTAGCGGTGTGAAGATAAGGACTTTACAGACTTTCACTTCCTTTAATGTTTCCTTTAATCTGACAATTCATCACTACACTTAAAGGGCACAAATGACCAGCAGGCGGGTCAGAGTAATGGGTGTCTGCCAAAGCTGTGATGGAAATCAATGGCACCTCACAATGAGGGAATGAAGTGACCCAGATGGATCTGCCTCATGCAATGTGTTCTTATGCTTTGGGAAATGGAGCCAGTCACCACAAAGCACTGTCTGTGGATGCAAGCAAACAAACCACAGTGTGCTTCCAATCAGATCCACATGTGGCTGACAGGATGTTGCAAAGTCACAGGACATTAGGTCAATGGTTGTTAATGTTTTAAAGCCCTCGTGTACCTGTTGACACACTATGACGATAGTATTTAAAGCTGCTATAATCAATGTTTTTTCATTAACAATAGAACAAATGTCAATATATATATGTGGCAGAGAATATCAACTCTACTGTTCTCCTCATCTTTAGAGGGCATTTTAGCCTTTTCAAGCCAGCTCACTGTTTTAGCCTTCTAAAAGCGTCACTGGATCTCAACACTATTCTTTTAATTCACTCTTACAACTCTTGTCAGCATTAATAAACAAATAAAGCTTTGATAAATCCTGCAACAGACAAAGTTAGCAACTAGTTGGTGAACATAGCTAAAGAGATATATTTCAGTAGTTGGTGCAGACCAAAGCAAAGCTAGACGAAGAGTGGTTATTGAGCTTTTACACATCAGGTGCAAACAAAAACACCTCCAAATAAAAGTTGATGTCACTCCTCATCAGTTGGATATAATCAAAAAAACATGTTGAAATTTTTGCTTGTAGCACAGCCCCAGAGAGGCTAAGACATCAATTACTCCATGTTCGAGAAGTCCTGTTACAAATTAAGCTTAGTAATTTTGTTCATAATAGCTGCACCAGAACAAAATGATGTGTTCTCAAGTCAATGTAATAGGAACAAGACAGTGCATGTACAATGTAAATGATCAGACAAAGGTTTCAACAAAAACATTGTCTGAAAACACCTTTTAAGCACACGCAAATTTGTGGTCTTGTCTGTAAATACCAAAATTTCTATGTAAGAAAAAGTTAACAACGTTTTCTTTTCCTCTTTAGTCTCTCACATTGTCACATAGGCCGACAAATGTTTTATTTCTTAGTTCTGCTCTTTCTTTTAGAAGGAAAGGGGGGTGAATGAATTGGGTGGCTCATCTTATCTTAGTTCAACACAACTGTGTGTTTTTCTTGAAGAAAACAGACCAAAAATTCTTTTTCCACTTCCTTGCCTCCTCCATGAGGCGAGAATCCTGAAAGTTCATCTGTGTTTGTGCTCTTTGCCGTGACAAAGGAAATTAAAACAGATATACCGCTGCTGGGCCAACACTTTTGCAGTCAGATGCTTCATCCTGACTGTTTGTGTAGTACAGGGAGATAAAAACATTTTTGTCCCATAGTTGGTGAATAGGAGTTGCCATGGTAGCATGTTAACCACAACTCAATGAGTGTGCCCACAGTGGAGTCGCTAACTTCTACCGCAGGCCACATCTCTCTGATGAACATGTCGGAGAGGATAAGTGAGCTGCTGGGAGTCAGAGCACATAGCTCCACAGGATATTGAGCCCAGCTGCAAAGTAAATAAAGGCCATTTAAAGAAAGAGCTGCTCTTGTGGTGTGTTGGACTTTCAGGTAGCTCTGATCCAGCAGACTATATCTTTGCTATAAATCAGCCAGCTGTCACCGTACACCCTCCTGAAAAGAAGAAATGTTTCCATATGAAAACTGTGGTAACTGTTCCACGGTTATCTCTATTCCAAATGTCTCATATTAAATGTGCACAGAGTGACAGAGGAAGTAACAACAGTCACTCTGGCTTATTATGAATTCATTTGATTGAAATCAAATGTGACAGGAAAATCAGCATGACTGCCCAGCTCATCAAGTGTCTGTTAGGTTTCAAACTCTGTCTTGTGTCATTATTCCCATTAGATCCACTGTCTAAAGGCTGGTAGGACAGTGCCGGATGCAGTGATATCATCCTGACAGTCAGTCTGCCTTAATTACCTGAACATCACTGGATCTGAAAAGGAGAGACAAAAATGTCTAAACACTGTTCGGGGATGTCTGAAGCTATAAGAACTGTTCCGGGTCACACTGACCATGTGACCTCCCTCCCCTGGAGCCTGTCATGGAGAAGGTCAGACTGATGCATCAGCATTTGCCCTGCTTGCCTAACTTGGAGCACTTAGTGAGAAAAAACAGACATTATGTTTGAAAGCCACCAATCCGATCAATAAGCCATCTGTTTGATTAGTGTCCGTTCTGCAGGAGTGGTTTGCTTTTGAAGCATCTATCCATCCAGACTGCCAGCACAGGTTAGACCTCTCTTTCTCTCACACTTTGGAGAAACCATGTGTCACTTACTGGCCGTTATGCTTAATAACATAATAAATCCAAGGTGGTATTTTCACAGCTGGACTTGACATGTTGGCAGGTTCGTATAACTCTGCTGTAGCTGGCTGAAGAAACACTGACACTCGAACAGACCAACTTCAACTATTAGCAACCTCAGGACTACTACTCTGCTCACAAAGGGCCTCTGTGTAAGCTTTAGTCTTGGTATTAGACATCAGGGAAGACAGAAACGACATCAAAGCCCAGCACCACTTTTAAGCAGCCCTGCGCTAACTGCCGTGAGGACAGTAGTCTGCAAGAATAAAAGCAGCTTCTTTCAGTCGATGGATCCAAAGCAGGGATGGGATTTAAAAGCAATCACAGGGTCTGTGTGATATTACGTGCATCCTTATCATGAAATCTGACCACTTTAAAGAAGGCTGCAATGTTTCAGAATCAGCTCTTGACACAAAATCTGTTTTTTCCTTCCCTTTTAAAGGTTAGTGTGGCTGCTGGACTAGAGGAATAACTTGACATTTGAGGAACATCGTTTTTCTTAAATAAGTAAATGAAAGGATCAATGCCACTCTTATATTTGATGGTTAAATACAGGGATTTAGCCAGAGGCCAGTTAGCTTTGCCTAACATTACGACTAAACAGCCAACTCTGTCTGAAGGTAGCAAAATCTTGTTCACATCACCTCTAACTTTATATCTAATGAGACTGATGTTAGGGACCAGGGCACAATGATTTCCTGTGGTCTCAGCTGGTTACCTGGCAACAACGATGCAGGATTCTCTGACTGTATTACTGGACAGACACAAGACTATTAATGGCAATCTTTTCATCTGTCTTATCACACTATTCTTCTCCATAGAAATCCCTGATATAGTGTTTATTTAAAAGACAGCCTTGAGTTCAAAAAGGATTTTTCAACTAGAAAGACTAATGGATAACACGAAATGTAATGGAGGATGTTGTAAAGTGAAAAGACAGCCTGTATCAGTAAACCTACCACGCAGCAAAGTACAGACCGTTTCCTCTGAATGTACTGTGTGGGATTTCATAGTACAGGATATTGCAGGGTAGACTTCAGTTCAAATCATCCTCCTCCACAGGGAATAACAGTAGGAGCCGATGACTCTTTAAACAACAAGCTTGTACTAAATAGATCCTGCTGGCTTGTTCTGAGTGTAGCACCGTAAATGAAAATCACGTTGGGCCTTTTTTCCCTCTGATGACTTTCACATGCTCCCAAGTCCCTGACTAATACTGCTGGTTAGACCTCCAACCACTTCAGGACTCTCCAACCCGTTGCTACAGCACATGAATGAGAGGAGGAAAGATAGAATGACAAAGAGAGTGTGAGAGAGGGAGAAACACAGACAAGTTAGAGACTGTTTGTAATGACAATGTCAGGCCTTACAGCAGAGCCTCGATTTGCCACATCGAGATCACGAGGAGAGAGGAAGAAAAAAAAAAAGACACTTGTGTGAGAAAAAGCGTGTGTGTGTGTCTGCATGTGTAACATTGTGTGAGAGGGACAGAAAAAAGTAGAGACAGAGAGAGAGTCCAAGAAACAAATACAAAGAGCCAGTGTGTGCAGCCCTTGACTGTCCATCACACTGGACTCTCAGGGGCCATTGAGAATGGCAGTGAACTACAGTCCCGCTCTTCCGGCCCACAGGCTTGAGGCCCAGGACAAGCCCACCGCTGAGCTCCATCCTGTGTGCCCCCTCCAGCGTTGCACATAGCTCAGCCACAATGGGCCCACAGCAGCCACTTCACACTCCAGGAGGATCCTGTTTGTCAAAGCAGCTCAAATCATCCAATGTGTGAATGAGATGGCTCATTAAGACCGACATGAGTCGCAGGCAAGCTGGCACACAGACACGCAGACAGAGGCAAAGCTGGAAAGAGTGACGACGGAAATGAGGGTGCATCTTAGTCTGGTGCCTAATAACCACATTGCCAGACTCCAGAGGGCCCAGAAACCCTCAGTTTACTGTGTGAATTTAAAAAAAACCCATTTTATATCTTTATTTTATA
Organism: Datnioides undecimradiatus; assembly: GCA_008933995.1. NCBI lineage: Eukaryota > Metazoa > Chordata > Actinopteri > Lobotiformes > Datnioididae > Datnioides > Datnioides undecimradiatus. The sequence continues at coordinate 8,184,376 of WARS01000036.1, read as the reverse complement.
GCTGAGTGAGAAAGAAAGGCAGATGGAAAACAACCTGCAATGTTGCAGTTCATAGATCGTGCCTTAACCCCCAGACAGGGCAGACATTTGTATCATTGAAGAACCATATCACCTCAGTTCAGCATCAACACCTAATACTGTGGCCTTATCTTGAAGAAGGTCCTGCGTCACAATCTTAAGATGTGCTCCACTATTACTTCACTGTGTACTGTGCCCACTTAGTGCCTTGTTCTTCAAATCACAACGTATGTACTGTACCCAGAGAAAACCTTTGGCCAGGTGTGTGAGCTACAACAATTTGTAAATTATTATTTCACAAATTCAGTTTATATTTCACAGGTAATCTGGTTTTCTTAGTGTCTAAGTGATAGTAAACGAAATGTCTTTGGTCAATCAAAACAAGACGTTTTCAGATGTCACCTCAGACTCCAAACAGCAAATTGCATTTTCATTAACTAAAAAATAACCAGTAGGGGGCCAAAAAAAGGGGTCAAAGGGGTCAAAAAGCAAACATTTGCCCCAGTGGCTCCAAACAGGTTAATCCAGCCATGCATCACCTCAGTTTGCTTGAGCTCAGACTCAACACACTAACCCCTGCAGCTGGCTCTGCGTCATCACCACCTTCTATCCTCCAACAACAGACATCATGTGTCGACACCACAAAGCTGAAATCTTCGAACAGCTGGGACCCTTAGTGAAAGAAAGCGGAAAAAAATCTCTAAATGCATCCCTGATTGCGTAGAGAAATACCAAGGGGATGTGATCAAGTGAGCTGCAGACATTTTGAAAAACGTTGTTTAATTTAATGTCCATAGCAGACACAAACACAAACACACCTACGCAAACAAAGATTCACATGCGAGAAAAACACAAACAAGCACCATATAATCACATGTACATAATAAAATTATGAATATCGGATATTTATGTGAACCCTGCCCAGAAAAATAAACACACATGGGCACATAAAATTTGTGATAAGGACGTTGCAGCTCATCCATCGCTTAATCCTGAGCAGCGCCATCAAAAACGCCATCCAGCTTTTAATCGAGCATCCAGCTTCATTGCCAACAGATGTGTCTGTTTAGAGCTAATGCTAAAGTGTTGTTGTTTGTTGCTTCATTGGGGCAAACTGCCAAAGCACCATTTATGAGAAACAGTCTCATTTTCCACTCTCTCCACTTTGAGAGCAGCGATACTTAAAAACGCTATAATGGCTGTAATGGCCATCCTCGAGGGAATGGGGAGGGATCTGAGCCTGCAAATTTGCCAAAAGTGGTCTCAATGTTTATTTATCAAACAATGGAAACTTATAGTCTGTCAGCTAATAGCTGTTGACTGCAGCGCTCACCCATGGCTGAGGGAGACGTGCCCATGTGTGACAATAAGAGGAACAGTTGCCTGTAATAACTCTAGAAAATTATGTGCTTGGGGACAGCGGAGGAGTAAATATGTGAATATGAGTTGGGTGAATAAATAATGGGAGTGTCAGGTCAAGTCAACTCTATTTATAGGCCAAATTCACATACAGTGTGACAGTGGATTCTGAAGGCAACAAAAAAATGAAACTCCTGCATCATGTGACTGCAACGCTACATTTTCTATCACTTCTCTACTGTCTCTATAAAGTATGTGTATGAAAAAAGAAGCAGGACATATAATAAATAAGAAAAATAATAGTTAAAAACATGGCTGTTTGGCAGTGTGCAGCAATCAGAGCTGTATTTGTAGGTGGGAAACTGGCTGTTACAGAGAATAAACACATGATTAAAAAGTTTAATACGACAAGCCCAGCAAAAATAAGTTGCAGTAAACTGTGAACCAACACTTATTTTACTTGACCCCTCTTTATGAGTACCTAGCAGTAAAATAGTGTTAAATAGTGTGCACTGCTCCAGTCTTTACTCTTGCTAACAGTGGTGATGTCTACTGGAAACAATCCACAGCAGTATCTTGTTAAAACTGATGTGTAAATTAAAAAAAACAGTTTGTTTTAAAGTGACAAAGATCATTTCGATGGTGGTGGTAGTGATACACAAAGCTTGGCTCTCACGGTGTTTATGATACATGCAGTGTAACAAATAGACAAGTCAACTGATGCATTCAATGACAATAGTTCTTCTAAAAACGCTCACCATTAGCTGCTTCCAGCTTCTGAAAGGTAAGGATTTGCCTCTTCCTCAGTGTCATACCACTGTAAATTAAATACCTTTGGTTTTCAGCTAAAATTCTGCAGAATATTACATTATTAAGTGCCCTGAGAAACACCACAGTCGTCTGCTGGGAAAAGTGCTCATCTGAATGTGCATTATGTCAATATGTTAGCTGGAGTCAATGTTCAGAACAAAGAGCAACAGAAAAAAATCAATGATTCCTGCTGATTTCTACAAGAAGGAGGTGAGCAAGTTAATGACTTTCTCCCTCTGTTTAGCGTACACACTCCTCGGCTGTCTATTTGTGAGGCTGGTAATGTCTGCTCCATTTATCTTTGTCCTTGCCAGCCCTTCATCCACCTCATTAATCATCAGCCCCCCCTGAAAGAACGACTCAAATGCACCCTGAGGTTTGATTGATCGGCTGTTGATTCTGCAACAGGCTCAATGTCCTTAAAAGTGACACTAGCATGAAGATGACGACCAGTGGCATCCCTCCCGCTGCAGGAGCCAGGTCTGTTAAAAACATCCTGCATACCTAAAATAATTTGATCATAAAACAAGCACAAGGAAAAAAAAACACTGCAGGAAAAGAAAACACACATGGCAGACATGACCATTTTGTGGAGGAAGTGATGCACAATCTGCAGCTGGAATATCAACAACTACGTGCATGCAAACACTGAAATAAGGATGCTGTGCTGACATTAAAAAAGCCCTGCTGAGGAAAATCTACCCAACTATTGTGGAAAGTGAAACCAAGCAGGCTGGAGTAGGTTAAAGCCCCAGTAAACACAGCAGTGAAAAGAACTGAACTGGCTCTTTGTGAGTGCTCATTGGTACCTCTTTTGTCCTGCCTCTGGTCTTGGTTTTCTTCTGATGGAGTTTCCATGGTTGTTTTTCTCCCATCCAACAAAAATGCTTCCTTTCAGCAAATTCTCTCCTTCCCTCCTTTACTCTCTCTCCTCTCTCACTCACTCTCACTCCCTGCACGTTTCTGCTCTCTCTCTCTCGCCCTCTCCTCCACGTTCGCTCTTTTCGTCTCGTCCTGCCTCGCGAAGGCACTGCTTTGCTGTGCATCACTGCTCCATTCCAAGATGCAGAGGTCTTGTCAGGTCTTCCAATCATCTATCACCTTCACGGACATAACTTGCATCTACTTTGTTTGTACTGAACATTTTGGGATTCGGTTTGAGTAAAATTCATTTGTCCTTCTGACTCACAAATCCTCTCTCCCTCCTGTCACTGACTCTGACACTGTAAGAGAACCCTGAATAATAACTCATTGCAAGCTGCCTGGTGAGAACAGGTTTCTTATAACAAAGTGTGTGTGTGTGTGGGGGGGGGGGGGGGGGGGCTGCAGATGGGTGAATGAGGACCCCCCTACTTTAGTTGACTGAGTGGGTGAAAATCCCACAGTTTGCTGTACAGGTGACACAATGACTTCGGTCCAGGAAAGAGCGAGTGTGTGTGTGTGTGGGGGGGGTTAGCCCTTCATCTTTGATTTGCACCATATGGCCTATGCTCATGCAGCATACATTAGCAACCTCTGACCGCTGTCTTCCCCTCCATCTGGTGGCTTCTAACTCATATAAAAAAAGAACACAGGAAAGACAGGCAGATCTACATTTCCCCAACAAGAAGACAGAGCCTCCTCTGGGTTGATGCAAACAACAGAGGAAACAGCATGTGAAAATGGGAAATCCAGAGAGCCCTGAAAGCAGAAACATGACAAATTTAAAAAGGGGTGAAGAAGCTGATAAAAGGATGAGAAATAAGAGGGTGATACAGTGAGAAACAATGTGTTAAAAATAACAGATATACAAGACGATGGATTGCAAGAGATGACCAGGGAAACAGACAGTGAGGGAGACAGGGAAGAAGATCTTGGCTGTATTTGTTTGGCAACAGCAGGCCGAGGAGCCCCAGGGGCATGCTAATGAGCCTAAGGCCTTTCAGCAGTGGGGGGAGAGCCCTGCTGGAGCAGAGCTGGAGTAGGGTCTTCTCACGGATACCAGACCTCAGAAAGGAGGGGAGGATCAGTAGGGGAGGGGAGCCTCAGGGGTCAGGGAAGTGAACTTAGCAGGGATCCCACAACAACAAATGCCGCACTAATCTTCAAGCCTTTTCACCGTCAGCCCTGTAAAACGCCAGGAGAACTGACATCCTTGTGAAGTCAGGAACAGACTCCAGACCATATGTAGAAGCAACGGTCCCTTCAGCTGTTTACATGTGAGAATTCAGCTGATTTTGCTGGTAATTTCCCCACTAATTGCACTAAGGAGCTCAAGTGAAGCTTCAAAAGATGTGGACATAGAGGAAATGTATCACACTTAACCGTACAGAGGCAGTTCCAGGTTACTGAGTACACCAAAATCAAAACAAATCAGCCATCCATCTGCAGGTCTTTAAAAAGTGCATGGACAACAAAATGTTTATTGCACACATGTGAAAGGAAATTCAAAACATGTGATCAAATTTTGTTTTCATGTATTTGGTTCTGGGATAATCGAACATGTGTTTTCCATTGGAAATAATGACAAACGTATACTGCAATTAAAATAATGCCTTTCTGGCTTGGCGATCAAGCTCAGAAAAACTGTTGCAGTTTCTTTTTTCCGTACCTAGAAGTCACCAGTGTGCAGCTTCTGGGTGCACTTGAAAGCATCATTTATTAGTTGGTTTCACAAAGTTAACAAAGCACTCTGTTTTATGCTTTAAGAAAAACAAAGTCATGCACCAATTTGAGTGAAAAAGTATGGTCAACCAAGAATATGAGTTGTAGAAAATATTAGATTAAAAATAAATAAGTGATCACAAAAGATATTCCTCTCCTTATAATAGCTGTGCTGTAAATTATGCCTGCAATGAATACAACTGGACATGACTAGTCAGCTTGTAGCCAAGCACCAGAGTGACATAAAGGAATTAACTGATGCTGTTGTGCTTATGCAAGCGCAACTTTCTAAATTCTGGGAATTTCATGTACAATATTATGTCTACGTGTATTTTTTAATTGATTTATATGATAATATGATAATATCACTTTACATCACTTTATTTAAAGTTGTATTTTATGCCACATGATGAGCCTGGTGAACATTCACTTGTTGAGCTCTGTTTTGGTCACCATCTCTTGAAGACAGTAAATGTTCAACAGGTACAACTAATGTTAAAATACTAAGCAATAAAAGCAATTGTGTGGCTGTAGGAGTAATCATGTGAAAGTCTGAGGCAAAGCCTGAGTGCTGCATGCTAAACTCCAGTGTGGAGAAACCAACACTCCCATACTTGAGGATGCAATCTGAATGATGATGAAGCTCATACAAATGGAGGAGGCTTCATTGTGGGTTAACCTTTCATGCTGTGAGACTGGGGGCCCTCAATGCTCCTCAGTGTTCAGTCACCCGTGAAGACCTGCACCCTGCTCGATTCACACTGTGGACAGAGTTCTCAGGGATGCCCGGGCCCAAGCACCACTTACAGACACTAACAACTGCCTGAGAAAGCAGGCTCACCACACCAAATCAGAGGACTGATGAAGCCAACTGGGTGTGTGGAGTGTGAGGTAGGACTGATTGAAGGCCAGCGCCTGCTAAAAACCAAGTAAAAATTCAAACTGACCGTCCAAATAGTACAGAATATCTTTACTGACCTCATGGAAAATGCTGTAATGTTCCCTTTCATGTATTTGACAGTGACTACAACATTTGAGAGCAAGACTCTTATAATTAATGCTTAGGTGTTTCGTTGCAGTCAGTCAAACATTCCTGTGCACTGTGGTTGCATTTACGACCTAGATTAAAATGCAGGACAGCTCTGTAGGTCAATCTGCTCTGTATGTCTGCTTTCATGTTTGGCGTGCTGAATCCAAATCATTGATTGGTTTGCAAAAGCACCTCAGTACAAACCCATTACACAGATCCATTCACTTGTTTTGCTGACCCATTTTCCTCTGCAAGTCCACAACAAAAGCATTACAAATTCCGTATGACTTTAACTGAACAATTCAGTATGTGATTTGTTGTAACAATCAAAACTGATGCCTAAGACTCAACCAGTAAGAGGAGCTAATACTTCCATGTAATGCAAGCCAATTCAACCAACACGAGCCATTGAGTTGCATTCCTATTTCCTATTATTTTTTTCTGCAATGGAAAAAATGAATCTGCTAACTGTCCTGATTCATTATAGCAAAATATGTGCACAGCGAGAGGGAAAACCACAATGGGCTGACTTATAATGAGCCTTGTTCTTTCTTCTGGCTCTGTCAAAAAAAGCCATTTTTCTCCAGCATCATTGAAACAAAATTTTAAAAAAAGACACTCTGATACACTCAGTGTTTGAGTAGAGTGAATTTTAAAAATTGTTTAACACTTTCATGGCATCATACTCAAATAACGGCTGATCAACCTTTATACTTGAAGGACTTGAAGGAGTGCCTTGGATTTATTGCAGGTGCCCTCAAAAATGTCTGCATTGCTCGCATCTAACGTTGTCAGACTGGGCAAATTACACAGTACCAACATCAGTGCACCAGAACCTGGTACCCACATTAGCCATAATGCAACACTTGGGTAGCCGAGACAACAAGTGGTCTGTTAAACTCCTGACTCTGACTCCACACCTGCCAGATCTGTGCAGCTGTTATCTTTAGGACAGCATCGAATGATGATGTTTTCATTATCAATTTGTCTTTTTTGATTATTTGTTCAATTAATAAAATTTTTGGACTGACAAATATCAGAAAATTGTGATAAATCACAATTGCAAATATCTCCTCAGCTCTAGTTGTGGGCAGAGGTCTGTTCACTCCAGCAGGAGAGAGTTTGGCAATTTAAATGTGTGTTTGTGGACCTTTAAAAGACCTTGTCTTCATGACCTGCCATCCCCCACCCTCAAAAATAAAACCTCATAACCAACCCTTGAATCTGTTTGTGGTGCGAAATATCATCCCATGGACCAGCACATTGTTCCTTATTCTGAATTCTTCAGCGTGATTCTTGCGGCATTATAGCGGAAATCCAACTCTGCTATTCAATTTCAACCATTTCTAATAGAGACATACTTTATGTTGGCGTTTCTTCCATTGTACAATTTCCAGATTGTATTTTTCTCTCTAGTGCAATTAGAAGTGTTTGACCAAACAATGCCCATGGCATCTGACTCAGCACTTCTCTAATTACATGTTTGTGTTACTATCGTGTTAGGTCTGGAAATGGAGCAACACTCGCTCAGGGATGCCTGGCAGCCATGCTTCTCCTCTAAAAATGACTTCACAACCCTGACTCGCTGGCACCTCCACAGCCACTGTGGTTGCAGAGAGAGTGAGACACACAGATGCTTCATATTATCCAAGCTTGCTAGCTTATAGTACCTTGGAAACTGCCGCCATGGCTTGGCTGGACACAAAAACCAATGCAATATCAAAAACCGAATGACTGTGAATTTCATAATTGTAGTCTGGAGTCAAAAGAGCAATTTGATGCCAGGAAACAGAAACGTAAACCTGGAAGCGAGTGAAAGATATTTAGAGAAAAGAAAAGAGAAAGGAGGCTTTTCTAGTATTGTATAGTAATTGTTTGTTTTTCTTTCAGTGCGCACTAAATATTTTAATGATGCCTCTGGTTTGGAAGAAGCTTGGCTGTCTTTGTGGTCTCCCATGCTTACATTATGGAGCCAGCCAAGAGGTACTGCAAGCAAACACCTCGCCATTATCCTGTTAGAATAATGCCACATAATGACCTATTGTCTTTTCAATATATATTGTGATTATACTTTGCCAACAAATGGAGGGTTATGAAAATACCCAGCTAACCCTGAATAGTCTGCCTGTAGGAAAAAACTAGGGGGTTAAAACACATTTTTACTCCCCAACATGGATCATGTAGAAATTTCTCTGGAACAGACGAGACTCAAACACATCTAGCAGATATAGAGCAATTTCAGCATTACTGTATTAGCATAACTGGCAGAGATTCATTCTGAGGGAAAGATACTGTGAGGTGATCTTGCAAATTCAGGCGATCCTCTTTTGGGTGGCTGTGGCTCAAAGTTAAAGCAGGTCACCCACCCATCAGAAGATTGCAGTGCGATCTCCAGCCCTTCCAAGCCACATGCCGAAGTGTCCTTGGGCAAGAGATTGAACATCAAATTGCTCTTGACAACTGTCCAGTCAGTGCATGAATGAATAACTTAGTTTATTCCTTCCTTTAGCTGCTGCATGAATGTACATGACTGTGCGGATGTTGAAATGTAGTTTAAAGTGCTTTTTCAGTGGTCAGAAGACTAGAAAGGTGCTATAAGTACAGTCCATTTACCATTTACTATTTTCTGTAGTGTTCATCACCTTAAGAGACATGTTACAAATATCGAATACAGCTGCTTTAACTCCTTGTGATCACAGCCCCCTAAAGCGTAGATGTCCATCTAATCTCACTTAATCTGTCCACTCTATTTACATATTTCTCTGGGCACATGAATAGCAAATTGCACCTGCCCTGCAGTCATTTTGACACTGATCACCTCCCAAAGCTAATTCAAATGTACGATGGTCCATTAAACTGCACTGAGATTACAAATTAATCCTGTGGAGTTTCCCCTTAGTGGCGTTAATCCTTTAAATACAATACCTATCAGTGTAAGCGTTTTTATATTTAGCAGAACACAAAGAGCACTGAGCCACACTTTATACTGCTTGATTGACTTGGCAGCACTCAGTTTGAATCATAAGGAAATTAGCTTAGCTTATTAAGGTTATTTGCTTCATCCTGTACTACAGATGTGCACATAATATGTTGCTTGTGAGCTGTGAGAATAATGTCAAACATGAGGAATCTGCCTCTGTAAAATGTATCCCAAAGTCCCATAAATTCTATTGATGGCAATAGGCAACATTATTTTACATGTTGGTACAATCCGCTGAGGCACTAAATTCATAATAATATTTATGAGGGAACTGTAGCATGTCATGTCAGGAGGTCTAGAAATCCAGTAAAAGATTTCAAGGATCTCCACTGCTCAAACACTTCAGTTGCTGGGATGTTAAATTACAGGACAGCTTTCATTTTCCAACTTGTTGCACAGGACATAAGCATGTGAAGACACACACACACACACACACACACACACACACAATAGAGACATAATGAAGCACAGAGACATGGAGACCTCAGGCGAGACTCTCCAGCTAATCTTGGGGTTGCTTCCCATGAACAGCCCCCACCCTCCTCTGCGTCTATCCCAGCTGCTGGGATCTCTTTCTCTGCGTCGCCCCCGCCGGTCCTATTGTCCTCCACCTCATGCTGCCAACCTCTCACCCCTGACCAAGACATTACCCTTTTCAAACCCTCCACCACAACCCCAACCCTCATTACAGGGAGCAGAGACCCCCTCCTCCTTTTTTGCCCCAGCCGCTGCTCCACAGCAGACCAGCTAGTCAGATGTCGGGATTCATTCAGCACTATGACAACAGAGCAGATGACACAGAGATCATTTTAATGCCATTGTCCCACTTGTCTCCCCTCTCGTGGCCCAAAACCCTGTATCCTGTGGCTGGATCCTGGAAGGACAGAGTCGGCCCTAACCTGAACCTGATATTCCACCCCTGCAGTGAGGTGTTTGTCCTCAGATTCACAATGGAGGCTGTTAAGACATGGACTAAGTGCTTAAGAATAAGTGGGGGAAAAACAGTTCATCACAGGTGAAATATGGAAGCAAATCTCTCTTGTGTTTGGTGTATACTCTCCCCCTGGCTGACCTCTGTGAGAGTGGGTCAATCCATTACTTTATTGCTTTAAGCACTGAAAGGCAGTTTTCCAACAGCCAACAGACTGCAATGGCATTTTGTCCATCATACTGACCAGCCTCTGTCGTCCCAAATAGAACACATTTATGGCACCACCTGATGTGACGTTTTGGCTGTATATTCATCGCTGTCTAAACATTTACACTCTCAGGAATGTATTCAAATGGTGTGGAAGTCTCCGTAGATGGAAATGCATGTTGCACACTCCATACACAACCACTACTCTGCAAAGACATTAGGAGAGTGTTGCTCATTAATCACTTTGGTTGAGTGAAAATACAGAGATGTGTCCATTTGCACCCCTAGAATTTTGTATCCACATGTTTGGGACCACTTTTAAGCCACACTGAAAGTGATTTAAAACAATTTGCATCATTTCAATATGTCCTAACTCTCCATACAACACTGTTTTCTTACTTATATGCAGCTTCAAATTACCTTGAAAACAATAGCTACAGAAAATTTTGAATGGTCTTGGAATATTAAGATAAATATATATACTAAACCTGCCCAGCAGTAACAAAAACAGGGCTGTGTACATTTCACATGCCACTGACTTGCAAACATGTCCAAGCATCACACACTTTTCAGCCTTCCTGTGTACATTTCAGATGCTCTGATCCTTCATGACATTACTTTTCCACTTTCAGCTGTAGCCACTCTATTGTTACAGTATTGTTTTCCCATCGAGAAAAGGTCATAAGCTAAGACGACTTATGAGGCCTCTCTGTGGTGTAGCTGTAATTTTAACACTGCTAACTGATCTCTCCTCTGGTCTGCGCGTGGTTATGGGGGTCAAGCTGTTTTTCAGACAGAAACATCTGGGATTTCCTCACCCCTGAAGCTGCCGTTGGCTGGTATGTATCTCTTTTTACAGTAACACAGTAACCTGCAGTGACACAAAAGCCTTAAAAAGTCACGAAGCGTGCAAATGGAAAAAGCATCACAATTTTGAATGATTGCATGGTTTCAGCATATTCCAAGTTGAATATGTTAATTTCTTTTAAAACCAGCATGTAACAATTTAGTCAAATTGAAATCCATCTTCTCAAGCCCCCAAAACAGTCTGTCTGTGAAGCAAACAGCCTCCCCAAACACTCTCTCTCAGCTATTGAGTTTCCTGCAGCTGTCGCTTTATTAAAGCTCAGCTATTGCAGATTTTCATCTGCTTGGCAGAAGTGCCTCTTCCTGCCGATCAAGCTTTTCTCTGGAGGATAATAAGCAGACAATGAAAACTCTCCCTTGGAAACCTTTTTCTTGGGCAGGAAAGTGATTCCTGGCAGTCTGGAGAGAGTGAGAGAGAGAAAGAGAGAGTGTGTCCAGTGGCCTTTAACTCTGGTTTTACTGTGTCACATGCAGCACCACATCATAACAACATGAGCAAAGAAGAGTCATGTGCCATCTGAGATAAGCAACACAACAAGCTGTAAAGAAACAGGTTTTCACAAGATCTGGGACAGTACTACAATAAAAACATCTGCAAATATCTTAAGTAGGATGTTACACGTAATCCTAAATATAGAGGTAAAGAAAAAGTCGTAAGGGGTTGCATGGGTGTAATTTAAATCCCTGCTTAATACGTCCCAAGCATAGCATTTGGCTGCATCCAAATGGTCTCAGGTTGTCTGGCGCAGATCTTCATATGGTGAACATTTCTCATTGGTGTGCTGGGGTACCCCAGATGCTTTTGTCTTACGGTTGTTTAGCAGCTGCGTAAAAGCGCAGAGGACAAAGACCTATCTGTGGAGGGTTGAATACACTCAGTGGGCACACAGCCAACAGCTCAATCCTACAGGCTCCCACAGTTGAAAAGCAGACTAATGCATTCTGCTCTTATTCCTCACAGATGATCTTACAAGGAAATTAGCTGGAGGCCCCATTATTTCTACTCATTTCAACCTGAACTACTTTCAGGTCCAAACTGTATTCACCTCATGATTAATGAGTGTAGAAAAATATCAACGTGGCATCTTTGACAACTGAAACAGGTTTCTGAAGGAGGATGCTGAAGGTTGCCAGTGAATCAAGACAAAGAATTTAAATTTGGACAAAAAGAGGGGAAGCCTGAACCTCGAGTTGGACAAGTAGGCAGCAAATACCACTTGGCTGAAACGCCTGACGATTAGCTGAACGTCCAAATAGCCTATTTGTCTTTAAGTTTGACTATTTTATGAATGGTGTAATAATTTTTCTAAATGACACTATCAAAAAGCCGTCAGGAGGTCAGCATACATTTAGCAATTCTTAAAGCATGAGGTCACAACGTTTCAAGTCTGTGAAGCTCTAATGTGCACCTGACTATTGTTCTAAGTCAGTCAAAATCATGAACCAGTTACGAAAAATTACAACAATTGACTTCTGTAATGGTTTTGGGTTTCAAACAGTCCAACAAAAGCTTGATTTGAAGCCAGCAGACATCTAAAGCAGGCACTCAGACCAATAACAGTAGTGTGAGAGCGATATTAGCTACCGCGTATTGTTCCAGGTACTGGTGAAAAATCCAGGACCTCTAGTTAGAGTAACAGATCTGTGAGTTTAAGATGGCAAACAATTTTGGCAGATTAAACTTTTTGCACCACACAACCCTGCAGATTTTTCATAATGAGGCTTCTGCTTTTTTCATTCTATAATAAGAAATAAGAAGCTGAGCTTCTTCATGCAGAGCTAAAGTCAGTCTTAACACGACTTTAGAGAGCAAGTTCTGCAACCTGCTTTACCGTTTTCACCTTGTTGGTCACTCTATGGCTTTAATCGTCTGGCCCAGATCCTGGGCATCACAGAGTAGAGGCTTTAGCTACATGTAGCATAGGTCTCTGTGCCATAGGTTTTGTGTCGATTTTGTGTCGAGCAATCAAGCACTGCTCAATGACTCCATTATGATCTGTTTACTTGCAAACAGGAGACTGGCGAGAGAAAATAGGTCATTCTGGGAAAAACTTTATTGACCATTTAATCAATGGACCTCACTCATGTGATACTGACAGTGTGAATCAAAGCATTTGCAGTGTTTTTTGGTGCTGTGGCAACTGTGGTCATAGAGAGAGCTGTAATGTGATGGTTTACTGTACATAGCAGAAAATCCTGCAGTGGGGCTGAATGCCTGTTGAATGAATGAGTGCATGTTCATCAGCTGCAGGGGCTCTTTGCATTCGCCAACCTATTATTTCCCAGAGGCCTTCTGGAACAATCACCTGACTGTGAACAAAACACTGATAGAGATTGCTGCTCCACTGGCAAATATCACCTCTGCACTCTATGTGCAGGCAGCGATGCCAACATGTTGAAAAAAGGGGAAAAAAGAATTAGACCTTATTATGCATCTATTTGGCAGTTTAACCTTGAAATCCGTGGGCGTTTTTCTGAAGTCTTCCAAATGAGATAAAGGCCAGATTGTATTTTTTACATATTTTATAAGACACCAGGGTTCAGCTGCCTGTGCATAACTGAAAGCCTGTGGTCTTCTGCATATAGGATATTTTCAGATATTTAAATGTCATCCTGCTTCTACCATGTGACTGTGACTTTTTTACTAACAAGAGGGGAATTTGCACACAAGCAAACACACAGACATACATGCACAGAGAGTCACCCACGCACTCACTTGCATCCCTTCTGTTTCAGAGTGAATAGGCTTTTAGTAAAAGTGACGGCCAAGGCACATGCTTGAACAAGCATCCCCACTCAGGAACTTCTATTCCTATCATTTCGTGTCACAATACTCAATGGCCCCCTTTGTTGTCAGAGGAGTTATTAAGCTCAACAAATTAACATGACTGCTCTGGCAGACCTGCGGTGCTGGAGAGAACCAAAAAAAGCAGTGAAGATGAGAGAGGAAAGTAGACCTAGAATGAGAGACGAGGGAGATTTCAGAGGAAACAAAGTGGAGCAGGAAGGGAAGCAGGAGATGAATGAAGTCTTGATTGAACTACGTAAAAGGGGTCTCTTTTTTAGAGCTGCACAGTTGCAGAAAGTACTGCAGGGGCCTCATCTGCTGTATAATTACTGAAGATGGTCGGTCACATGCCATGCCAAATGGAAAGAAGCCCAGAAATCATGTAACTATGATAGCAACTACCTCATTATGAGAGGATATTCTGTGTAATTAATGATTGCAAACCGAAAACGAAAAGCAATTTAGGAATTATTGATGTTGACATAAAAATGCGGGATCAACCGTAAAAAGGTTAGCGAAGACTTTATTGGGACTGAACCACTTTTCAGGGTCGGAATGGCATCTTTTTGTAATTAACAAGAGAATGCTTTGATTCAAACAACCAAACACAAAACAGCAAAGTTCAGTTTCGCTCTCAGCACCCTTTGACCATCTCTGCAGTGACTCATCCTTAGAGTCCTGGTGGGGGGTTTTTCTCTTGGAAACAGAAGCATGCACATGACCCACAGTTTGCCTCTGAGGACACTATTGAGTCAACTAAAAGCACTGGTGGGTGGGGAGGGGGGTTATCTCCCTCTCTGTTATGGCTCTGCCATCGGTTGACAACTTGTTGATTCCGAGAGCACAAAAACCCCACCTCCGCTGACACAGCATTAGCAGTCATGTGTCTTTCCTACCTTCAGACTCAGGATGCGGGGTCACGATGCATACAGTTCCCCGCATGTGATCGTTGCTGATGTGTGCGCTAAATAATCAGACACTTTCCAGACATCCTAGTTCAGATGGAGGAGGAATGCGCAAATATTAAAGCGTGCAAGACAGCTGACACCTCGGGGACGCCTCACAGACACACATGTTAAAAACATTACGAAGGAAGCTGTCCAATCACTGAAGGACCACATCGATTTTTATCATGAAGTCTTCACTTTAATCAAGAGATTAACATTTGACACCAGGTTTAGGCCCCTACTTGTTCATAAGCAAACTCAGAGCTGGTAACAGCTGAGCCATTGAACTACAGCGAGATGTTTAATTGCAGACACAGTCAATGCTGTCAGCTGTGATTAACCCTCTTTTTCTTGAATTACCCAAAAACAATGATGTAACTTTTGGATCTGGTTCACATCCAGCCTCTGTGGCCTTTTCCACAAGACCACCGCGCTGAATACAAAACACCCTGACGAGGAGGTTCATGAGTTTCCATAAGGAAAAACAATCTTTTCCTCCTTTTTTCAGGCTCTGGCTCCAGGAAGAACAGACACAGCATTAAAAAGTTGAGTCCACGATTTGCTGCATTCGATTAGTTGAATCTCCTGTCATAAGATCAGCCTTAAATGTTAAGCATATAATCTGTGAAAGACATAAATTGAATAGATGGTTAATTTTCCACACTGAGAGCTTCTGAACTGTGCCTTAAACTTTGCTTATGGGACAGATTTCGCCGCTATGGCTCAAGAGTTACAACCCGCAGCAAGGAAATGTGTTAAGCTTTTCATATAGGCATTGCTACTCGTGTGTCGTGCTTTTTGGGGCTAAAATGAGTATGATCATCACATGCAAGAAACATTTTTTATCTCCAGGCCAACACTGTTCTCCAATGTGTTGAGTTTTCAAGGAGGCTTCTTGGCAACCAAAAAACTGTCAGGTGGGTAATTGTCACAGGACCAACACCAAGAAACGAACAAGATATTTGTGGAAAATGACTTGCTGTCTCCCTCTGACTTGAGCTCAGCGGACTGATGCCAAGTTATCCTCCCACATCCTTCACATGAGCCAATGCACTGTTAAACCGTTCACTGCACGGACAGCGGAGAATCTCTCTGAAAAACATGTGGCCCCACTGCGGGGTGAAGGTCACTGTGAAGTCAAATCAGACACAAGTTATATAGCCTCTGAATGACATCTTCACTTCACAGCTCCATGCACAATCAGCTTTGAGACATCCTGTTTATTTTGGGCTGGATGGCTTCATGAACACAGTTAATCCACTTTTTATGTTCTCTTTTTTTGTTTTTACACATGAAACACGGCAAATCACAGCACAGCAGTATGATATCCGTTTCTCTGACACAACAAAAGGCCACCTTTACAGCAAGTAGCAAGTCTCCAAATTAATCCCCTCGTGCCCACAACAACGAGCTATACTATTTCTCCTGAAAGGGCCGTGGAGACTCTTTGAATATAAAATGGGAGCTTTAGCAAGTGGACAATGCACAAAGGTCGATTGCCATGCAGAGTAATATCCTCTATGAGATAGTGAAAGAGGGTCTGTGGGGAATTAGTTCACAGGGTATCCACTCTGAAACTTGCAATTCAGTGAACTTCTCTCTCTACATTAAGAGCCACTGAAGTCGCACAAAGGAGCAGCTCCAAATTAGGAGCACAAAGACGCCTCTGTGAGGAGCTTCAGGGTGAATTAATGAGCATTGATACACATTCGCACACAGTGTTCTTCCCTGGCCTCAGCTGCACCACGGCAAACAACACAAGCCAATAAATGCTGCCCCCGCAAAGAAATCGTATAATTACAACTACTGTATGTGGTGTCAGTGTCAAATATCTTGTCTGGTTCAGGATGAGAACAGTGTGGAGTGAAAGTTGAGAGTTCACTAAACCACCTGGTCCACAGGTTATCGCTGTTTCACAGTCTTAAAGTTCACAAGAAGTTTCCAAACATCCATGAGCATGAGTCCCTAACTCCTTCCATGCATCCACTTCAGGCTGGGAGCACAGATGGCCAGCACTTGTGGCTGATTTAAACATGGGATGGTCTCAGCTTTGCACCTCAGGTTACAGTTACAAACTCTAGTGTAACACACGCTGAATGGGGGCTTTAGCTCTGGAGCATCTGACGAATGCAACATGTTGCCTATTTTTTGTTTTCCCCAGTAACTTTCAGCCATTTCCCAGAAAGATACTGTGCAGTTCGAAACAACATTTCATCATAACAAGATAATCAATCACTGCTGACCAATTATGTTCAATGAAAACGGATGATGAAAGGCGATCAGATAGTTGTAATAATTTAACAGTTTGTCCCAATTGAAAGCAGGAGTAAGGAAGACAGTGCAGACAGCAAGCTGATCTGGACTTAACACCTCCGCGGACTCGCACAGAGTTGACTGCAGGAATCCTGATAGACTTAATCTCTCTAATCGCTTTCCTCAAGTTGCTTCAGTAGGCTGCTCTAATGCCGATTCTCATGAAACCGGGTCAGGTAAACAGTCTGTTACTGCAGCTCTGGCTGTGGAAGTTAAAATAACTTTAAAAACAATCGGCGCGCCCCGAAAGTTGGGGGACAATAACAAAGTGTGGAGCATGCTGTCATAACGACAAAAAGCCAGATTTTTGCCCGCCGTTCAGTCACACCGGAGCAATGGGGAGTTTATTAAAAAGCTTACCCATTTTGGTAAGTTTTTCCAAAGTGTCCGAAGTTGAGCGATCAGCTGAAAGTCGAGCCCCGGCTACACTGATGTTGCGTCCTGGGATGCACACTGGCCGCCTGGCTGCTCAAACACTCAACGCTGCGTCCCTTTGGAGACAGCCTCGGTGACGTCACCACGGTGGGGATTACTGATGGGAGGACGGAGCTCTCTTAGACTGCCCCCACCCTCCTCCTCCTCCTCAACCTTCACCAGGAAGTTTCCCTGGTCACTCAGCTCATCATTAGTCACTTTATCTGGGAGCATTCCTGCAATCTTGCGCACAGTCCTCCAGTAAACACGAGACAGATATGCCACAGCATTATCAGGAAGTCGATCACCTAAACGGATTTAAAGGTGCAACTCAGACAAAGTATCTCTGTGCTATTGCTCACCACAAATACATAGCAAGTCAGGGGTTAGGATAAAGGGTTCTCAGGTCAGCTGTGTCAGGCGGATGAGGAAAGCTGGAAAGCTCTAGTTACTCATTTGTTTATCAGAAAATATAGATGATCAGTGATCTTTGAAAGACTTGAAAGGCTGTTTACTTTGAAACCTTTGCTGCTGTTTTGAAGGTATTTTTCAGAGAGACTGAATAAAAATCCATCCAATGTATGATGAAAGATTACTGACCTGCCCTATCTGCCCTCTCTCCTCATATGCATATTATTTTCAATGTAAATTAAAAAATAACATAGTGTAACATCAAAATATAGAAATATAACTGACCATAAAGGTTTGTAATTTCATTTCACATAATACAAATCCAGCACATACACATGTCAGTTCTGGCTACCTGGGAATACGTTTGCAGATTGTGAAACAGATGGTATATCTTTTTTCTTCCGGATGGTTGGATGGAGTCTCTAAGAATTCTGGACATACCTTCAGAACAGCCGTAATAGTTAAATGACCTTCTGGGGTTTCTCAAGGATCACTGGGGAATTATTTTTCAAGTCACAGATGCTTGACTCTGTGACTGGAATTTAATGATAATTCATGGTGAGCACAAACTGGGGCTAGAATGCTTTTGCTGTCTTCTGAAAGGTGAAAGAAAATTGAAATTAGTCAAAAAACAGTTAAATAACTTTGACTTTTAGTTCACCCACAGTAATCTACACATGTCCATGCATACAATCACACATACCTAATTGCATACACTCATATTTATGGGTGCATACAATTCCTGATTTAAAAGCTATCTCTCATGTTGGACATCACTCCTCTGGACTGAGGAATAAATTGCAGTCTTTCACAGAGATGAGGCCTTTCCAGAAACAATGCCAATCCCCATCAGTCCAGTGTGCTGGTATCCGGTATCCAAGGAGTTCTGAGCACCCCCTAATCCAATCCAGCCTATTCACTGTTGGCCAAGTGGCAAGTCTCAATGGTTTGTTTCATGGCCAAACAGGGCATCTGCCCAACATGGCAAACACAAAAGCCTTCGAAAGGCAAATATTTAACCGGTCAACTTCAGCGTTACAAAGACAATATGAACCATTTTCCCTAAATATGTTTTTTTAAACATTTATTCATTTCTGTTTGTTTTGCATGTCACTTTCGACAGTGACAGCATGAGTGTCAGCAGGTCAGGTTATTTTCTTTTCAAAATTCTCACATTTGTTTTTCTTCCATCAGCAAATCTGCTTGTGTGCGTGCCATCAAAAATATAGATCAGAGCCTGACGAATGCGGGATTTCGATTCCAGTTTCAGAGGAAAATCAAACCGCTTTGTATGTGACTGTGCAGAGACAGTTAGATAATATATATCAGTTACATATTCTTCATAGAAATTTGTATTGATGCCATTATTTTACTTCAAGCATTTTTCTGCATCATAAACTGCGAAAATACAGCAAAAAAGGAACATATATGCCAATAGCAATATGATACCAAAATGAGACCAATATGTTGTGACAGGTGTAAATCAGCCAACAGTATATCAGTTGGGCTTTAGCACAGATCTTCAGCTGCCACAAATATGCACTCCAAAAATATTATGAGTCAGTCTGAGAGAGGACAACATTGCAACTATGATTAAAAAAGTATATTTGATCACTTATATATACTCTTATCTGAATTCTTCAAATCTATCACGTCATTATTTAATGTTGGTACTGCAAGTATTTTTATCATGCTCCTTACAAGTCATAAGCCATATACAGTGAGCAGGTGCACTGTCCACAATACAACACATGTTATTAGAAATCTGCATCTCTATAAACTGAAGCTCTCTTGCTTTTTGACTTTCTTTCTGTCCGGGTACATCAGCTGCATGTTCGTGTGTGTGAATAGAGGATCTGCATGGGAACATTCCAGCACTGTGCTGGCTGTTACAGCAGGCACGGCAGCTGGCAGACAGCAGGCATGCAACTGTTATTAGGCTGGACCATGGCAAAACAAAACACATCAGACAAAGCCTTTTTATCTGACATTATACCGAACATATGGCCGTGTCACTTATAGAGCAGTACGGCTGGAACATGACTTTATCAGTAGATGGTTGTATCCTGCTCATAACCTTCAGTGTTCCTTGGGATGTACATTATTTTTTTTAAATGACTTTTTTTTTATGTGGCAATCAAAGCAAGGAGCAAATACAAAAAAGGCTGTGGTTATGGCCTGGATTTATGCACAATCAAAGCTTTAACATAAGTTTATAATTACAATGTCATCTGGTAGATCAGTAATTATTAGGTGAAATAAAACCCTGTGAATGTCTATTGAAATTTTATTCTGGAAAGATTTTGTGAATTAAAACAAACACTGGCACAGGCTGTGAAGCTCTGAAACAGACCAGGTCAGCCCTGTGATTTATTCAGCATTTGATTAGTGCAAACTAATATCTCATAAGGCAACGTGTCAGATACAGTAATAGTGTTTTTCTTCAGTGTTTTTCTTACTAAAAGGGTAATATAAGGAGTTACAGCAGAAGACGGAGCAATTCTTGAAGCAATTTTTTTTTCTGTTCTAATTCACAATATGTTTCTAATTAAGAATAAGCACAGCGAAGCAGGGATGATGGCAGGCAGTAGAGGCAAATTGAGGTAATCCTGCAGCGTCTAATTGCAAATAAAGAGAAGCTGTTGAAGCGCCACACCAAACACAACAGCCACCATGGTTACAAACCACTGAGAAAATGGCAGACACTGTGAATGGGCTCAAAATGAGAGGCAGCTTAAGGCGTACTCAGAACGAAAGTTGGCATCAGAGCGAACGCTACATGACTCGTTTGGACAATTCTGGCCTCCAAAGTGGTCCTCAGTGAGTCGGCTCACAATGACGCATGACAGAACTTGAATGACAAAACCTCTCTGCTCTTACTGGTGATGAAAAAACACAGAGAGAGTTTTAAAAATGATACAAAACGTCACAAAATTCCTCCTTTTTACCCTTGGAGATATGCAATACAGGATTGAATGTGTAATCCAGATAATTATTTCAATACTCCAGTTTTTCCAAATACCTTTTTTAGGGTAAACAGATGTGAACAAATGTGTCAGCAAACATCCTGCACACACTTACTGTTAGTGCAGTCAAACTCACTTAGGCTCATTCTATACAGACGCATAGGCCATTTTTCCAGAAAGGCTCATAGAAATATCTCATACATTATACATGTTAGTGTTTTCTGTGTCTTTATCCAAAGACAGTGTGTTGCTTTGTAGCTTGTATTAAAGACTAGCTGCAGTGGGTGATGATGTTTCCGACTCAGTTCAGTCTCATGTTTTCACCATTGGCCGGTTAAAACAGTGTATCTCTGACATTTCTGACTCAGGCTAAATCCCTTTGAACTCAAAGGATTTGACTGTTCCTGAAGCTTCGACCTTGTAATGAAGTGAGCAACATTTTGAGGTTTAGTATGGAATTAACATCTGTTTTAATATTTGGGAGTGGAAAATAATGTTTCATTGCCATCTCGGGGAACAATGCTTGGGGAATATATTGTTTACTGCCATCCACAAAAGGCCATCAAAAGAGTTTAATCTATTCAACTTGCCTATAAAACTGAATCCTGCTTACAAGTTGAAAACATATGCCACTTAGAAGCAAAATATGTTTGTGATTGAACCTTTTTATCCAGTGTTTTTCTGCACTAATCTCCTACTCGACTGGGTATTTTTTGATTATGTCAACTTTTATTGAATCTTAAAATTGGCCTTTAATTAAGTAAGAGCTCAATGGGGTTTAACAAAATAAACGTCATCTCTTTGAGGGGTTTTGTAATCTCTGCCGGAGGTTCTGCAAACACAACGCATCACTAGCGCTTATGAGTCAAAACAGACTGTAGAGAAGTGGTGGTGACCGACTCCAACAGGTCAAAGGGAGTGATGAACATGTAAGCAGCACTGAGCTCATGTACTTTATGGCCCCTGAGGCCCAAGGCAGAGGGCAGTCACAACACAGCTACATGCACAGCTGGGGGCTGGGCAGGAAGTTATATCCAGACCAGTTATCTCCTTAAACCCACGTGTGAAAAGGGGGAATTAAAAAAAAAAACTTTACTGTTATGTTTAGATCCCTGAGGATAGGCAAGGCTCAAATTCTGAAATCGAGTGAGAAGACAGAGCCCAGCTATGGTGCAACAGTGCTACAAATTGTGTTGCATCTGCTGCCCTTGATTTCTGGTGGTGTGAAGAGTGAAAAGAGCTGGGAGTGGCTAGATTTGGAGGACTCAACAGACAGACTTAATTCTGGGAATGGAAAAAACAAAGAGCAACTATGCACACCCTCGTGACTCTCCCTCCAGAGATAATTGGGTCACTGCAGCTCTCCAGCTCTTTGGCATACAAGATGAATCATGACAGAAAAACATCAGCTGTGTATTGAATGTAGATATAGAAAACATCTGACTGTAGAAGTTGTAAAACTAGGGGACAACTGAAATACGACTGGAAGGAAGTTAAAGTAGACACTTGATCAGAGTTAGTTCATCTTGATTGGATACTCTCTCAAGCAAAGGTTGCCCTTATATCGATGTAAACTACTGCTGAAGTCCTCCACCACTCCCAGCATTTGCTGGCTGGCAGTAATGGCTGTGGGCAGGGACCTCATTACAGTAAATAATTCACTCTAGCAGATCAAAGTAAAGTTTCTGGACTTACTCGTTTGAATCTGTTTCACTGATAATTGTGGTGTAAGAGAACATTTTTGTTGGACGAGAACTCATTCAAGTTTGTTTTTATAGTAATCGAACTGACAGCCACATAAACATCAGCTTCAACACTGGTCTATACTATGCTGCCATCTAGTGGATTATTTGATAGTGGCCCTGAGGTACAACATGTTTGTGCTCTAATTCACCTACTTCGTCAGCATATTAAAGTCTTAATCTTGTTCCTCGGTCAGTATGTATCTGCTGCTCTTCCACTAGCTGATTTACTGCGTGAGAATATACAGGGGTCCAAAAAAAAAACATTTAACCCAGTAAACATGTTGAAGTCACATGCAAAGAGCAAAGAGCTGCTGTGTGAATATAACATGAGCGTTTTTTAACAGAGCACATATTGACATGTCACAGTAGGAAAAATGCATTTGTAAATAATCCAGTGAATGATGACTGAATTCCTTTAACTGGTCCAGTGTCAGAGTCCTGGTGTTGTTCACTTTGGCTCACTGTCACACTGTCTGCTTGGATAGAACCGATTTACAAGTAACACCTATGCTTTTCCTACTATCAAGTCAGAATATCTGCTGGAATAAAACATCAATTAGAAAATGTGTGGAGGGGTGTCAAAAGTTGTCATAGTTTAATATTAGACAAAATAAGATACCACAAGACTGCTGCGCAGTGTCAGGAGAGTCTTTCATTTCTCAGCTCGGCCATGATTATCAACAGTTTACAGTCTCCAGTCCTCGAAGAAAGGAACTCAGTGTGATGATGGAAAGTTTACAAACTTGTGTCCAAGCATATTCATGGAAGTTATGGACCTGATCTGACATCACTGCAGTCGTGTCAGGAGGAAACATCTCCTAAAAAGCCTTTTTTATCCAGTATGTTGGACCAGGGAGTGTACAGAGTGTACAGAAAACCTCTGCTCTGATGGAGCTGACAGACAAAATGTGGAGCCTGTATGAAGAGAAGCGTATTTGGCTTTCTGTTGCCTTGAGTGAATAGTTTTCTTGTGTTTAGATAATATACTGAGATTTTGCTGATTTTAAGAGGATTTTTAAGATGGCGACACAAGCTGGGGAAGGTTTTCATTGTTTCCATTAAACTGGTGGTCTCAGAACTAATGGATATACAGTACAGTTTCAGATTATTACTTGGCCCTATGGTTGAATATGTGTTCAGTTTGTTGTTCTGTAAATATTCCATTTTGTTTATACCCTCTTTTTTTGTCCCTATGCTGTTTGTTAAGTGATTCATGTCTGCTGTAGCCCTAATAGAGTGCTCTATCTGTTTCTTTTTTCCAGTGTTGTATTTTGAATATCAAGGCCACTGTGGTCTTTGTGTAGTTTTGTGACGTTTGTTATCAGTGACTCAGAATTCATTATTTTTCCATGACAATGCCGTTGATCAGTGGAAGAGTTAAACCTGTGGGACAAATACAGAAACGAAAAAGCTACAAAGCTTGACTGAAATGGTAACATTAATCAGAAGCCCATCTTTCCTTGGACAGGAATCCCTCTGCTGTGTTCAAACCAGATATTCGCTACCCAGTCTCACTGATGAGTGCGTTTGGATCAGCTTTGATAGAAGTAGACTACTGCATGTACAAATGGCTCATACAGCCTATACTCTCCGTTTGTCAGCAGATTAGTAGACATTTTCAATTAACAGCTGGCATTAATGTGATTTTTCTTCATCTCACCAATGTTGAAAGTCAAATTTCTCCAGAGGACTCCTGTTATGTTACTTGACAGATTAAGAAAGTGGTGTGCTTGAGTTTACCTGGGGGAAATTATCAACTCATTGGATGACAGGCGACTTATGTTGTTTGAATGGTATCACCTCCGAGCAGCTGCTCTCCTGTTGACTCTCCTGAGTCTGGTATGAAAGCATGTTGTGTGTGCATGTGTGTGTGTGTGTGTGTGTGTGTGTGCTGTACATCTATGTTCCCTGACTTTTAAGATTTACATTTTTTTATTATAAACCCAAGGTACATGGACTCAATTAGTTATTAGTTTTAGTCAGATACATAGTAATATGTTACTTATACTTTCTGAGGCATTTAACTAATTTTTATTAGATTTTTTTAGACAACTAAAATATACAAATAAATAGAAGAAAAAAGAATAAAGCATCTTAAAGTTGTCAGGAAAAATTGAAAGTATGCTGCTGTCAGGACAAACTGAAAATATCATAACATGTGTCATATGTGTTAACATAGGCCAATGTCAGGAAGCATCCCATAAATATTAGTAAAATATCCAACAAATATTTGTAAGATATCAGAATATTTTTTATTAATATCTTTTATTAATATCTATCTCAAATGTTTGTATGCCAACATGCTAAACTAAGATGATGAACATTGTTACACACCAACATTGTTACTGTGAGCATGTTAGCATGTTAGCATACCAATGTTAGCATTTAGCTCAAAGCATCCCTGTGCTCAAGAACAGCTCAGGTTTGCTTGCATACAGGGCTAAGAAATATTAATGGTCATGTAAAACATGTTACAACATTAAGTTTTAATATAAATGACATTTGGGTGTTAAGGGTGTTAAGTGAAGCCCATATGCTGTTGGATGGATTTATTCCCTTCAGTGTAATTATTTTTACATTTCCTATTATCATTGCAGATTTTCTTCTGTTTTACTTCTGTGAATTAATATATGTTATAATTTGATTCCCTCACTATTCAAAAGAAGGACAAAATATCTCTTTAATGTATAGGGATGTACTTACATATAAGCAACATATTGATATGTTGAACAGCTCCCTGTATGGACCTTCAATACTTGGTCTGTAAACATTTGTTATCTTGGAAACTCCATGAAGGCAATTATGTCAAATTGAATGGTAGCATCACTCAAGCTTTATATTGAAGTAATGCATCATAGCGTCCATTTGCAGGCTGATTACTCGGCACCAGCCTTGAACATAATTTCCCTGCAGTGTCTTTCCCAAACACATTGTCAATACTAATTAGAGATAAATGCATCTTCTCATATCTTATTCATTTACAGGTTTGGTGACCTCCAAATGGGGATGTTTCAATGTGGTTTTGTATTTACTTCAACAAACAGGACATGCTTCTCCAAGATGCCATTAGTACTCTGAGTCACACATAAATATGCCACAGATTGGAGGCTCCTTGCATTGTTTCAAGTAATGACTTATTTGCCAAATGGATTTTATCTACACACTCTCCTTGGTGCTGTCACAGTTCTTGTTCTTTGCTCAGAAAGAGCAGATGAGGTGGTTGGTATGGTGAGAAGTGGCGGGGTCTGCCAAGTTTATGTCAGCGTGACACAGACAAACCTATTACATGAGGAAGCTTTTCTTCTTCTACACCATGACCACATTAAATGAATTTGCCTAAACACACGCTGTCCAATCTTTCTACAATATACTGTTTATGTTGATGTTACTGTTTATGGATTCGTGCCTGCAGCTCCTCTCTATCAGGGGAAATTGGGCTTTCATATTGTGAACATTGTCTTTTGCTGACCTGGTAAAAGCAGGCATTCATTACCATTTTCAATTATTTTACCAATGGCTCACTGAAGCTTTTGAACGCTGGGCTGATTTCAGTGTGTGATCATTTGCTTAGGATACTGCAATTTAGGATGAGGACTGTCAGAAGGGCAAATTATCTCATTTACTTCTCATGCCCCCCCTCCTGTTTTTTTGTTTGTTTGTTTGTTTTTTGCAGCAATACTTTTATTTAATTATTTATTTATTTATTTGGATGTTTGCACCTGTGTATCATTAAATATTGGTGTATTTTCACAGCACCCATTGTACGCAGAAAGAGGAACATGGCTGTGATCGGCTCACTGACAGAGGCCAGTGAAGTGTCATTATTTTCTCTGGAGGCTGTGTTTTATTAGAAAACAGACCCATCAGACTGCCAGTGGGGAACGAGTTCATCACTGAGCCTCACCCACATTGATCCACAGTCAGTACAGCAACAGAATGAGAAATGTAAACCTCAGAGGTGTGTGTGTGTGTGTGTGTGTGTGTGTCTGTGGGTTTTATCACAGCCTCTCAGACAAAACAAGCTCTGCGTTGAGTAAAAAAAGCTGTGGTGACTTCACCTGTGTTCCCGTATGCTTAATTTAACTCCATTACGTAACGTTGGGTAGTTGATGGTTGTTCGCATGGTATTTAACCATCCAGTTCACCAGTATGCCTTCAACACTTCCCGAATCAACATGCTGTTGATGAAGCTGGCCCTTCTCAAGGGTTTGTGCGGAAAAGTCTGTTTTTTAGGTCAGTGCTCTCGTTCCCTCTGTCTGTGCAGCCCTTTTAGGACCACAAAAGCCACAGAGGGAAGATGTGCTGCTCTCAGGCAAAGCATCTCTCACGACACCATCAGTCTCTGTGTGTCCTCTCAACAGCTGAGTCTCAGCCCATAACCCTGGAAGACTTGGGACACAATGTGAATTTAATCTGGCTACTGGTTTACTTTAACGATATTAAGAAAGATCCAGGAAATATCACCTTGTGTCTAACTAATAAGTTAGTGTTCCACTAATAAGTTCAGTTACCTTGTTAAAATGCTGATAATGCTTAAAAATGCACATATACTTGTTCTCCATTCTTTGAATTATCGAGAAAAAATGGAAATATTGAAAATATTGTATTTCAGACGTTTGACTACACAACAAAGCGAAGTACCAACAAGAACAGCACATTTTTTAGTGTTTCTTCAGAACAATATTGCACACTTTTAATCTGCAGAGTAAAAAATATTTATATTAGAAATGTATTTTGGTGCATATTTAAAATTCAGAATATTAGTTTCGGACTTGTTATTTTCACAACTTGTCTGACCTTTCTATGTCTTCTCCTTCATCTGCTTAAGATTATTGACTGATGCTAAATTAAACTGTGCCTGATTGTCTCTCTCCAGCTTGATGAGAACAGCTGCACCAGATCAATAGATCCATTTGTAAAAGTAAAATCTAATTGGAAATTGTTGCCCATTTGCAACTCCACTCAGACACAGGAGCAGACCCAGTGGCAGGCAGGCCGAGCCAAAGGGTGCTTTTGGCAAAAACCAGATAAGAGTCGTTTGTTATCTGCCTCATAATGAGAAATCAAACAGATTCCTCTGCTTATGTGGATCCCTCTTCCCGAATATATTGGCAGCGTTTAATTGTGTTCACCAGCTGAAACCCTCTCAGCTTTTGAGGTTTCATTCGTCATCAGAGAAATACAGCTGCTCCAATCCGCTTATCAATGTGTGTCTCGGTGATGTTTCCATGGAAACTGTGTTTACTGCCCCACAGTGTTCTAAAAATGGTTCCAAAGTGATAACGGTGCCAGACTAGTGAAACAAGTGCAAAGATGTGACGGACAATGACAATGATTGACACTGCAAAGAGCGAAAATGAAATGTAATGCAATGTAATGCTTTTTATTTAAATGAAGGGTGTAAAATGTCCTCATTAACATTCTAAGATGCCAAATTGTTTGGATTTTAACCATTTTAGCCCTGTTGATTATTTAGAGCTTTGCAAAAAGGGTGAATTAAAAATATCTCTCCCCCCTTCTCCCTGCACGTCTCTTTTGTTGCTTCCAGCCGCTCTCCATAAGTCTTGCTGGCTGCTCTAGAGAGGTGCTGAATATGTTAGCTGAGGAGCACAATTTAGATAGAGGCAAATTAGAAATTGAGGTTGACCTTGTGGCAATCTACTCTCAGTGTGAAGTCCAAATAGCGGAATTAAAAAGGCTAACGAACGTCATTATTTCTCTTTCTTCGTCATTTAATGTGGGTCGGCACATCATCCAAACCTGGACACCCTGAGATACTTCCTATTATGCCATGAGAAGATCTTCTGTGGGTCTGATTATGTGCCTGCTTCAACAGCTGTGACAGCGTCCTCCTCATTTCGACCTACTGATTATTCTCCATTGGGGCGCTCGCTTGAAGGTGAAGGACATTATTGAAATTTTCAAGCAAATTTGCTTTTTTTTTTTTTTTTCAAAAGATGAAAGACAACACACGTAAATACACACCACTTTTATCCCCAATTATCTGGTCATGATCAATTGAATCATGTCTGATTTCATCCACAATATTATTATAGAGCACTATAGAGTAGTTCTTCTGACTCTGTGAATGCTATCAGATGGCTTTTGAAGAAGACAATTATTAACTATGTTAGATGGAGGAGACAGTTACAGCACTGTTCCCATGGCAATCAGCTGGGAGGAAATAACTTTGCATTCATCAAGTTTAAAGTAGGATTTGACTATCACTGGGGAAAAGTTGGGTTTCAGTAAAGCTCTGATATCTTGTTTAATCTTTTCTATGTGATCAGTGTGGAGGAACGTTTTTTAAAAATCTTCCCTCTCACACAGTATGTGATCTTGATGGCAGGGATTTCCTTTGTTTCCTTTTGTGTGCTATTTGAAAATGAGATTCAACAGTGTACTCTGTGGCTAATTAAACTTCTCCTGAATATGCACATTTGTGATCGGGTTTTTACTTTTATTTAAACATGTGATCTGTTGCAAAGCAGAACTGATGGTAAATGAAAGAATTTTGTTTCTGGCCTCCAAGTCCATTTTATTCACTACAGTGAAAGAATGACAGAAAAGGCTGTCATATTTGTCTTCAATTACATAAATTTCAGACCACTAACTGGCTAGAAAGTGAATTCACTCAACCTTCGACTTAATGAAAATGGAGCTGTTCCATAGACACATAAAAACCCTTAAAGCGGTCAGGTATCTCACTCTGAGCCTCTCCCTTCACTGGATGATCAGACAGCTCCAAATCGTGTCGACCACCCAACTAGAACCAAAGACTTTAATGCCAAAGTGAGCCCTGCACCATTTGACTGTAAAATATGTGACACTTGGATGAGGTCAGTGCACCGAAATGCATTTTCTCTTTATAATTAGGAAACAGTAGAAGCTCATTTAAGAGATTTGGTTATTCTGTGGTAACACCCAAAATAACATTGTTTTTGTTTTTTCTTGCTATTATTTTGATCACATTAGCATCCCCGGCTAATAAGTTAGCCATTATTGATAGTTTATAGTGTTTACCTGATAGCTTCATTAATTGTTGGTAATTTCTTTATCAGTATAAACCACTTAGTTAGAAGAAAAGCAGTTTTGGTTGATAATGTACTGACTATTGTAAAACCGTTAGTTCCAACACTGTAAAGTTAAAAAGTGGTGACATTATGGAATAAAATATTTAAGGTTTGCTAATGATAGGAGACACACAGCTGTAATGAGTAGCAACAGAACGTTGTTTTTAGTAAAACTGACATCTTTGATAGTTATGTATGTTTTATAAGGCGTAATAAACTATAATCAGTCATGGCAACGTATAGAATTTGTTGTACCACTTCTTTTAATGAAGTACACAATTGGAGGAGATGAAGGAGATATTACTAAAGTAATATGTGGATGATGCAATGAACTCAACATAGTGATGTCTTCACTATCATGTACATTCCTCATACAGTCAGTTAATAGTGGTATGGAATACGGTACACAGTGTGGCTTTTGTATGTGGCGTTTGTATGGATTTTATTGTGATGCTTTGGAAGTCATGTTTTATTTGTACATATTAAACATTGCTTCAAGAGAGCAGGTCAAATGTTTAAAAAATCTGCATTTATGGTGTGATCCACAATGCCAATGCGCATGGCATTACCTATTCATCTAAAGGAGATAGAAGATGATTTATTAGGACAGTCAAAAGCTGAAAAACACAAACAGAAAGAAGCAATTTTGAGGTTGACTTCAAGAGGTGTGACTTGGGAAAAATGGCTATCATGATAGAAAGTTGTCAGATTTTTGATGAAACAGCTGCAGTTTTGAAAGAAAATTTCAAGGTAAATCCAGCTGTGGTGCAACCGTGAATATAGAAAACCTTCAATACTGTCTGACACTTTAAAGCAAGACTAACATGAGTGGGAGAGAAGACATGGCAAGAGTGTCCATTCAAGAAGACACTGACGCTTGATAATAGAGAACAGCTGCGTAGCTCTGAAGCTAAATATATAATGTTTTACCTGTAGGTGGTACTTAAGTTCAGATGCAATACCAGGACGCAAACAACATAGATAATGCTTCGTGAGTACAGTATGCTGCTCACTTCTATAGAACTGGATTCATTTGGAGCCTGACAGTCAGTCATCTTTAATGCGCTCTTCCGTTTGACAGGTTGCATGCTAGTCACTTTTATGAAGCCACGTTTGTGCAAGCACATCATGTCTTGTATCCCAACAGTGAGCCTTAAAATGTATACCTACACGTACTCCACTATATGACAACAATGATCACGTTGCCTGTTTCTTCTGACGGAGCTGTTGCAACCGGCTGCGTTTGACAGTATTCCCTGCCACAGGCGTTTTCCCGGCACAGTTTAAAAATGGCCACATTAGGGAGGAATATCAACACACATTAATATTCAACACATATAAGAGATTAGTTTCCCCATAAATAATCTAAAAAAGCAAGGGAAAAAGCGCTGCTGTGCCGTCAGTGTCTCTGTCGTGGGTAATTGGTCCCATAACATACATCTAAGCTGCACTGAAAGAGGGAAAAAATGGATGTAAACCAGTTCAGCAATTGAAATTGCATTCAATCTTCAATCTATTCTTGCATCAGTTTGACAGCTGCACAACTCCAGTGACAACGCTCGGTGAGACAAGCCTGCGAGCTAGAAATAGATAAATTGTGAGCCAGTGTCAACATGGAGCAGACACTGGCCAGGGAAAAAAGAAGTGTGTGTGTATATGTGTGCTGTTCAAGGTTTGGGTGACTGCACAGAAACTGGAGCTCAGGGGAGACATCTTGACATGCAGATCTGAGGGAAAACATGATGGATTCACTGCTCGCTTGAAGAGCAATTGCTTAACAAACTGCGCGTGGTCTTAAGGGTTCAATATGATGTATACATCCTTTAAAAGTGATTTTATTCAGCTGTTTGGATGTGCAGAGACAGAGTGACTGTGGAGCATGTAGGGGGTAGGAGGTAGGGTGGGGGTCTAGACTGGGGATCAGCGGGTTTTCAGTGCTCAGTGATGGAGAAAGGCTCTGTGGCTGTCAGGTTGCACCCACTGATGAAGGAAAGCTGTGACTGACAGATGAGTCTTAGTGAAGACCAGCACTGCTCTCTTTACTTGGCCTGAGGAATAATATAACCTAAGGAGCAACATCCTTCTGCGCATTTAGGCTGTTCGTTCACCATGTGGTTCCCATAGCTCCTGTACTTCACCTTGAGATGAGCATTGTAAACATTGTGTCAGTGTTACAGCCAGGATGCGTGTATCTCTTATGTGCCACATATGCACCTCAAAATAGCTTCATTTTGCTATAACAGAGAGATTATGATAAGTGTGTTGGGTATTCTGGAGTGAATTTGCAAATCCTTCCTTCTCTTCAAGAATCCACTCATTAAATCCTTTGCACTCCTCCTCCGGCATGTTGCGTTGTCTCATCAAAATAGCTCCCACCACAAGTTCCTCCTCTGTATCCCTGCTGGGCCCAGGAGCAGCTCCATGAGTTGAATTATAGAGCGAGAAAGTCATTAAGTGGGATAAAGATACAAGGAATCGATGGAGCAATAGATACTCTGCAGCTCTCAATTGTCTCCAGTCCAGTGAACATGAGCATCGTGGTGGTAAAGCCTGTCTGTTGTTTCCAGGTGAGCTCTCCAGCTGGTCCACAACTCCTCAGTTACTGTGGGGGATCAATGACAGCAGCATACCCACATCACATGGATCATCCTTCAACATTATTCTTCTTTAAAAAAAAAAAAACCCACAAAAAAACACTTCTGTGTACAAATATAGATGCAAATATAACAGGAGGCTTAACTGGAATATATGTTATTTTGGGGTGTAGTGTTATAACTGAGTGATTAAAAAAAGAGGATTTCATTTTAAAGTTATAAATTGAGCTGCAAATCCTTTTAGACAACACAATAAACCAGATGATGTAAAACCCTTAATTCCCCACAGAATAACAGGCAGTAGCGACCAATCTTTGTTGTGTGTGGGCAGCTTTAAAATAGCGCCTTCGCCTGTCTTGAGCCTGTAATTTTAATGGCTGTGTGGAAACCGCTGGATAAATGAGGCAGACAGACAGTTCTAGTCAAAAGGGATTGTTCGGTTTTATTCTCTCCTTTCACACACCGAGAGAGATAGAGAGAAAGAGGAAGAGAAAGGCACACTACATCTCTCTCTCCCCTTAATGACACGCAGATTTGACTTGTTCTCCTTTAATTATGTGACCCACCTGGCCCAAAGCCTTTTCCTTATGGAAACTAATGGCCAATTGAAGCTCTGGTTGGTTGTCATTACACAGACAAGCCAACTGCAGCTGTCTCCGAGATGGGGAATAAATGACTTGAGCGCAAAGAAAATTTTTGGCCCTTACCAGAAGGAAATGTATTCATTAAAGCAACTTCAGACAATATCTGATTTTATGGATGTTATTTTTGCCTTGGATCAGACACGATGACATTGGAGTCATTCGAATGAATCTGCTTAAATCGTGACTCTTGTGAGACAAACAGTAAGTTTGCTTGTTTCCCTTTGTTAATAAAGAAAAAAAAAACCCAAACTATGGATATTCAGTACATGTGCTAGCTGTTAAATAATTCATACGAGGCATTCAGTATTTATGAAGTTGAACATGCTGTAAAAACACGCCATGCACAAGACCTTTGATGATAACACAGCAACGTTAAATCCCCTGGACCTGAGCAAGCCATACCTCTCCAACCATGAGACCCAATGTGACACTTGTAATTTGGACTTGAGCATTAAAAGATGAGGAGAACAGGGATGACTTGTCCTCGAGCTGAGACAGGCCGAGGTGATCTGGAAACTGGTCAGTAACCAAGTGTCAGACTGAAGTGTAATATGGCCCCGAGCATTGAGACATGTGACATACACAGAGTAATCTCGCAACACAACGCCTGCGAGTGGCCTGATGTGAATGAAATACTTTTCTCTTTTTTTCCACTAAGTTTAGCAGTTTCCTCCACAGCACATGCCTGTGTGTTCATGTGGAATGAGTCATTCATGCCTGTGGTCCTCACAACCCACTCACATCATCACTCTGCCAGGTTCCCATGCAGCCTCTGTATCAATACCAGAGGCTTATATACATATATATTGAATAATAATGATTGAATCTGTATGGTGGCCTACTAAACCTCTGCTCCTCCACCCTTGGGCTTTAGCCAGCCTGTAGTATATTTTCCTGCCGTCTCCGTCTGTGTCTCTGTCTGTCAGTCAGCTCTCTTCCGTCTCGCTCTGGGAGGCCAACCTTTCAGCATTTCCAATGATGTGCCTCGGAAATCTGTTTCCAGGGCAACCGGGGTACCAAATACTCTCCCAGCGGCTTCTCGCTGGTGCGTCCTTTGTTTACACTTTTCATATCTCTGTGAGGATGCTGGTTGCTCTAAACAGACAAGGTTGGGAACGGGGGAAAGCACACTGCGTACGTAAAAATACAGCCAATGACGATGTCAGAGTAACCCACTCGATCTTATATTATACGCGCACAGTATGAATCTCTTTTTTATGATTATGTTTATAATTTTGCGTTATTACGAGTGTATATTTTAAATTACATTTCACTATTGAATGTATAAATATATACTAGACTTTAAATGTTATTCACATATATCCCGGTCCCTGATATTACCGCTGGAAAACATGAAACGTTCCTAAAAGCCAGCTGATCCTGATGCGCAGGGGTGCGCACTCTCGTGAGAAAAAAACATAGAAAAAACTGTAATGTTTAAATGTGACATCTTTCATTATGCAACGGACAACTCAAGACAATGTTTGAGTGTGTTTGTCATGATTACCCCCCTCGTTTATTGGACTTATTGAGAACCAACTCACGTTCGCCACTTTTAAGCCTTGCGCTTGCGCGTAACGGAACCGGGAGCTGTCCAAGTGCTGAAATGAGAAAAAGGCGTTCCACTCCCATTCCTCAACAGAGGACGGTCCTCCACCTGCGAAACATTTCACTTCATAAGTAACAACACAGGCCAGCGGGGTTGTCTTCGCAGAGCGAGCTGAGAGATCTGAGCCAGCGAACAAGCAGAGAGCTTCCAGCCGATGCGTTTTGGAGTTTTTGCCCCTCTCGGCGTCTATCCACAGCACTGATGTTGCTTCACACCTCCGCTCTGAGAAATCTATTTTTTGGAATCAGAGTTTCGAGAAGCTAAACTATGATCTGTGGCTGCGTTGAGGAATGTCTCCTGTATTTTTGTGTGACACAAGAGCACCCAAACGCCCACGATTTGGTCAGGCAGAGAGCGGCGCCCCTATTTGGATTATGTGTTTGACCAATGTAAACATATGGAAGAAATAAAAAAGTGAGCACATGGGAAACCCTCCAGGAATGAATCGTTCCTTTATTAAGGTTCTAGCAGCTTTATTTACATATTTCATGGAGACTAACAACTTCAGGTAAGCCAGTTCATTTACCAAATGAGCAGATTCATAAGAAATCATTTCTTCCTTGTAAAGTTGTGGAAATGACTTAAGTGATAATAAGCTTAATTAAAGAACCCTTAAGAATCGGAAGGGACTTTTTCCTGCACAGACTAAGTTGATAATTGCTTGACTGCTGCCGTGACTAGGACTGACTAAAGTTACTGTGTATTTTCAACTGTTTGAATTGTTACGAATGCCATTTAGCACCTAAAATATCCATAAAATACGCACAGTTACGCGCGTAAAGATGTTCTAATTCTTTCCTGGCATCATAACAATTACCTCATTAATGTGTGGTGTAAAATTGGAGCACGCTGTGATATTCGTCGTGGAGTAATTTGGCGTGATGTGACAGAAAAATGCCGACGACGTCGAAATCTCACAAGATTCGTCTGATACGTGTGAGCTTTCAGACGCATTTTCTAGTTTCCCTGCGCTTGTCCATCACTACCGTGTAGCTGCTAGGCGACAGATACGGTTTAACTCCTGGCTCTCAGCCACGACTTCTGTCTGATAAGGTGTTTGTCTATTCTTTTATGCGTGTGTGCACCAGAGTTGCGGATGCCAAGGAGCACGATTCCAGATCATCCTCCAACATGTCTCCATCAGACTTTCTGGACTCACTCATGGGTCGCACGTCCGGGTATGATGCACGAATCAGACCAAATTTTAAAGGTTTGTTCCTCACTGTCTTTTGATCTCCACACACCTCACTTTACAGTCTCACCTCTAACCCTGAGACCACACAGACTCCACTTTTTGTCAAAATGTGTGATGCATGAGCAAAACACATACATGTAACTGCACACACACACACTCAACTGACATCATTACTTATCTAGAGATCCACTGGCTGTTATCTGATGCCAAGATGCTGTGCTGCCAGTCTTTTGACAATAACAATCAATCACTTCACTTGACAGTAACATGGTTGTCCTGGCTTGAATGAAATCATAAACTAACCCTTCATTGCATGTTTGTACTCATTTGGTCAAACTATATCAGATAGACCCTACATTAAATGATAATTTGGAAAGCAAAGGAAATAAAAGGGGCTTGTTAATGTCACAGTCACCGTTGCAGACAGGGATGCCACCATGACAGGCCAAATGATGGATGGTGCCCCCGTGGCAAGGCTGCAGGCTACTGACTTCCTCTGTTGTTGTTGCTGTGATGCTGGGGACACACACACACACACACACACACACACACACACACACACACACATACAGCATCTGTCGTTGAAGCCGAGTTGAGTGAGGGAGGGAGAGGCCAGCCCACCCCAGGCTGGGTCAGGTGGGCTGGGATTTGTTTGGGGTTTGGGGATTCCAGTTGTTGAAGTGGCCAGACAGTGCAGCACAAGGATTGATTGGCAGGATTCAGAAACACATGGCCCACATCCTTTCCTCTCCATCTGGGAGAAATGTTGACAGGATTGGTGAAATAGACTTAAGATGGGAGGAGGACAGGCTGTTTAACACCGGCTGGCATGTTCAGGCTGGGGGATGAAGTGCAGGCAACTGTTTCTGGTTAATAAAGAGAAGACAGCCATGCAGATTTTAACATTGGTGGTTCCATTTGTATTCTGTCTGTATTTCAGAGCAGGTGAAGCTCCCTGTTTTGCACGCAATCAAGCATCTTATAGCTTGGAAACAAACACTTTCGCATGAACCCACTTCACTGTAAACAGATGATTTCGGTTGTGAACCTGCTAGTCATACTTTGAAGAGAGCGTTGAACTGTATTTCTGAAGGCTGACCTAGATTCCCTTGCTGAGTTTGTTGTGAGGAGGTGCTGGGTTTTTTTCTGCCTATGCTGTTAAATGCAGCTACCTGACGACAAACAGAGGCAAATATTAATACCAAGCACCATGCAATATTGATGAGCAAAGCACAGGGGAAGGGCACTGGGAAGGGCTTACAACTTCACTTATCAGATAGAGAAAAAGATTTGCGATTTGTGACTTTAAATGGCAAAACCTGCCAAGCCCCGCAAAGAGATTTCAGTTCAGGCCACTCGGAGTAAAAATGACACTACTCATCAGAGCATGCTGGGTAGTTTTTGTTCACAGTGTTCGATGGAAAATGCCATGATTTGATACTGGAACTAACAAATTAATGTAGGGCTGCAACTAAGAAGTATTTTTAATATTGAATAATCTGCAAAACACTTTCTTGATGAATCAAAATAGTGCCAAATAGTGCATTTCTTAAAGCCCAATTTGATATATTATAACAACCTTTTACAACTAACAGTCTAAAACTCAAATGTGTTTCACTTAAAATCAAGAAGGCTGAGAAAATGTTCAGATTTTTTAAAATTTAATACCAAAAACAATTATTCGATTATCACACTAATGCTTTCATTGTCTGTTGATTGACTTATTGGTTATTCATCGTTGCAGCTCTAAATTACTGTGTGTGCGAGTGTGTGTGTGTGTGTGCGCGCATCCTTTGCTGAAGAATAGATGTTAAAAATGTATTTCCAGTATAATAACACGCAAAAGATCGCCATACAACAGATCATTATATGATTCTTCAGCTAATGATGACACAGTTGTTACTGGTTATTAGATTTAGCCTAATTATGTCACTAATAGCCAGCAAAATCTGGAAAACATCATTTCAACCTATATCAAAGCCAAACAGGGTTCCACTTGTGTTTTATGTGATCTTTTGCGTCTTGTTTAACAAAGCATGTGACATGTCACCATCCACTCCTAGAGCTCCTATGAAATAATAAAAAAGGGGGGGGAAACAGTGCATGTTGGTATTAATGCATGTTGACGTACACAGTGAAACAGCAGCTTGTGAACCAACAGACCCAAATCTCCCGATGAAACATCTCCACCGCTCCAAACCCAGTCGTCCTTGATGATGTGGTTTAAGGCTTTTTCCTGTCATGTCATTGTCATTCCATTTCACAGGTCCCCCCGTAAACGTTACATGCAATATTTTTATCAACAGTTTCGGCTCTGTCACAGAGACAACCATGGTGAGTTCCTCTGGTATTTTGGATGATTTCTACAATGTGTCAATGTGTTATCTATCCCTCAACCTGCAGGTCCACCAGTTAATGTTACCTGCAACATATTTATCAACAGCTTTGGTTCTATAGCAGAAACTACAATGGTGAGTTGAGAGTTGATGCCCGCTCAGGAGTTAAGACTGAATAATCATGTTGTTTTTTTTAAACCTATCTAATATACCTGTTTGATTTTTATTTATTTATTTTTGCTTTAACATTTATCATTGTTGTGTCTACATATTCAAAAAAAATACTTCACATCAAAGAGTCTATTGGTGGATCCATGAGACACACAGACATTATAAATGAGAAATCTGTTCTCTGGCTATAAACATCATTACTGATGTGTGCCCTTGTATACATGTTAGTTCGGATTTGATACTTATAATAGAAATTATATGATAAATCCCAAACAATAAGTCACTTAGTCTGCAGCTAGTAACTGTGGGTAGGGGGCTGGGGTTTTTAAACAAGCTACTCTACAATGTGGGATGTGTGAAGACATCAAACTGCCAAAGGGGTAAAAATATAAAACCTGTGAGGCTGAAATGAAACTCATCATGATCAAAGGATTCATAATGAGTGATAATAACTACTTAGATCATGAATGAGGGATGTTAATTTGTGCAGGAGCTGGAGCTCATAAGATTGCCAGGGAATTACACGGCTTTAGACTCTCAGGCAAATATTTGGAACCGCCAATATGCTGATGAAATGTCAAACAACATAAGGATTTCTCATCATCGTGACATATCAATTACCCAGAGCAACTGAGCTTTGTTGCACTCAGTTTACTACAAACGACCCTGTCAAGAGTTTTCCACATCTTATAAATCCATCACCAGCTTCTATAATGGCTCTAAAAAAAACGTGATTAATAAGGAAAGTTAGCATAAGGTCAGTGTTTTGAAAATTTAGCTTGCAACAGTCGATAATCATCAGTCTGGTCACATGAAAACATGTATGAAATTTAAGATTATCTAAGCACACTGCAGATGGTAGTATTGCTGGATGATATTGATTTTGGCAAATGTGCAATGAAATTCCAGTTTCATTCATCATCCATTTCATTATTTGTCATGTTCTCATATAACTCTGCAGTTTTGACCATTTTTTTGTATTATTACAACAGTTGTAACTGAGTGAATGTGACTATATGGATGTAACAAGATAAAGAATGTTGGAAGAGATATTCAGATCCCTTACTTACGTAAAACAAAAGAAGTAGAGAAAGCAGAGAAATATACTTAAATTACAAAAAGTAGAGTACTTATTATTGGCTCCTTTCATTATATCTAATAAGTTACTGTGTTACTATCATATATGCATTGATATATATACAGAATTTTGATATTAAAGCTGGTCAAAGTAGTGATAGTTAAATTTGTTTATAGACTGTAGATGATAAAGAATTGTCATATTTTCATGCAGTATGTTTAAAATCTAAAACTGACTAGACGGTGTAATCCAGATAAATGTAGTAGTGTAAAAAGCACAATATATCCCTTTTATAGTGAGGTATAAAGATTAAGTAGCATATACAAATAGCTCATAATTGTAGTTAAGACCACTTGAATAAATATACTTAGTTACATTCTAACACTAAAAGGTGCAAAGTTAAAGGTGCTAATATTTGATAGTAGATGCTTGCTGTTTACTATTATTTTTCTATGATTTATGTAATGTAACTAATGCAATTTTCCTCTTCACCATATAAAACAAAGGATATGCTAGATATTAAATATTATATTTTCTCAGAAACCCAAGTGCTGCACTGCAAAATATGCAAAGCCACTTGTCATCTCTGCAGGATTACAGAGTGAACATCTTCCTGCGGCAGAAGTGGAATGACCCTCGGCTGGCATATAGCAAATACCCAGATTCCTCCCTTGACCTGGACCCATCCATGTTGGACTCCATATGGAAGCCTGACCTCTTCTTTGCCAACGAGAAAGGAGCCAACTTCCATGATGTCACTACAGACAACAAGCTGCTGCGGATTTTCAAGGATGGGACTGTGCTCTACAGTATCAGGTGACAGACAGAGGTTTACACTTAATGGCTCATTGGCTTTTTAATTACACAGAATTAAACAGGAAATAGATAAATCTAAAAATAATAAAACTTATCTGTTATCTTTATAACTGGTTAAGCCAAATAGAACTGTGTAAAAATAGCAAAGGCATGCTGCTTTTGTTCAATGATATGTACATTTATTCCAGTTTTCTTTATCTTTTATAATAGTAAAGATCACAATTGGCCCCAAGAATTGTGTATCCCCATTTTCCACTGCTGGTGGTCCATGGGCCAAGTGATCAACATAAAAATTATCTAAAATTGTTACTTGGATCCCTAGTTTACACCATTTTGGCACTGGAGGTCTGTAGCTGAGGTGGGAATCAGGGCTGAGTCAAAAATGATACCATAGAGAATGAGTAGATCACCTCAGGACATGTTCACTTATTGCTTTTCTTACATTCCCTCTCAAACATCAAAGACTGTCAATGTAAACGATACAGTTTTAAATGGATTTTATCTCATTACAATCACTCCTTTGAAATGGAATAATTCACTGAACTACAGTACATCCCTGTGCGCAATGTAGATTTTTAATAAAAGAACATGGACTGCAAGAG
This sequence comes from Datnioides undecimradiatus, assembly GCA_008933995.1. NCBI lineage: Eukaryota > Metazoa > Chordata > Actinopteri > Lobotiformes > Datnioididae > Datnioides > Datnioides undecimradiatus. The sequence continues at coordinate 8,143,829 of WARS01000036.1, read as the reverse complement.
GGCAAGCTAATCTCAGCGGTATTGTTGAGCATCAGAAAGCGGAGATGAAAATGGGAATCCTTCTTCATGTTGGTCTCTCCCCATGTAGAACTTTTACATTTCATAAATGCATTGCGGAAGAAATGTACACCCCAGTCACCGTGAATGGCATTTTAAAGGACCAAATTCGAGCCAAACCCAGTACATGATATGAAAATATGTTTCATTTAATTTCAATACAACCTCAATCACACGCAGCATTCAATTTTCTCGGGGATGATGCGATCTAAAGAAGATCGATTTTGAGTCCATTTAGGGAGCAGCTCCAGGCTGAGTGGTGCTCAGGTGTGGAGGCAGACTGGGTCAACGGGAGAGATGAAAGGTGGTTAGCCACTCTCTCCATTCATGGGAGAAATGACGAAGTGAGAGGACAGTGGACCACAATGCATCACAGAGACAATAAGTTGCAGTAATGAAAGTGTGATAGGAACCTGCTGAAGGGAATCCTACATGATACTGTATGTCAGAGGCTATCACACAGAAGAGAGAAACACACAATGCATAGATCACCAAAAAAAGTAACTATACTACAATGAACTTTGATTTTGTTTTGAATTTGGCAGTCATCATGGACAAAAGCAGTAGTGTTTCCACAACCTTGTTCAGATCATTAACTGATGTTGAGAAAGCAAGTGTTGTAGCATTTAAATATTACCTTTCTACAGGAGATAAAGGGCTGAGTCAGGATCGGTTTTCTTGTTGCACAACTCCTTGTAGTATGATTAATTTCTGAAATTATTTGTGTGCCAATCCTCTTATTCTACGTTTGACAAATACATTTCTTTAAATAATGCTCACTATACCTTTCTGTCTCACATCGTAGGTTGACTCTCATTCTGTCCTGCCCAATGGACCTGAAGAACTTTCCAATGGATGTTCAAACTTGCACGATGCAACTGGAGAGCTGTAAACATTGGATTTTTATCTCCATGTTCTTGGTGCACGTTCCAAAAGTGATTACCTGCTGCATAAATGAAATTTTGTCCCATCTACTCCTTTCTGTCCCTAGTTGGCTACACCATGAACGACTTGATCTTCGAGTGGCTGGAGAATGGCGCAGTGCAGGTGTCAGAAGGGCTAACCCTGCCGCAGTTCATTATGAGGGAAGAGAAGGAGCTGGGCTACTGTACAAAACACTACAACACTGGTCAGTGGACATACACACACACTGTTTACACAATAAATGCCTGTAGTGGTTTGGGAGCTGTAATGCATTTGTGTTTCTTGCTGCCGAACAGGTAAATTCACCTGCATTGAAGTTAAATTTCATCTGGAGCGACAGATGGGATACTACCTGATCCAGATGTACATTCCATCCCTGCTCATCGTCATTCTCTCCTGGGTGTCTTTTTGGATCAATATGGATGCTGCTCCTGCCAGAGTGGCACTGGGCATCACCACTGTGCTTACGATGACCACACAAAGCTCTGGCTCCAGAGCTTCTCTTCCAAAGGTAACCATGTTAACTGCCTCAACAGCATACGTTTTCAATGTGCATGCCTAAAACACCTATTGGTGAACACATTGTAAAGAAATAGATATAAAAACATACACCAATAACTGAATCCATCTGTGCGGAATTTGAGGGTTTAAAAGAATATAAAAAGTTTGTTAGTATTATGTATCAGTGTTTTGTTTTTTTTTTTTTACATTCCTTGTTCTAAAAGTGCTCCTGTCAGTCTTAGGATTGTTTTAGACAAACTATGTGACATCATCATCAATAGGACAGGTTGCTTTAATTTGTTCAACAGGTATATTAAGGTAAGCTTTGATTAATGGTTGCTACAGTTACAGTTGTAGGTAAACTTTTGGTTTAGGAAAAAACAAAAAATATCTATCTGAAGTTTATTATTGTAAGTCTTTAATCATACTGGGGTTAAACATGAAAACAATATGGTGCAAGGGTAGCTGGGAGTAGAAAAAGGTTTGTCTGTGTATTTATTCATCATATTGTTTCTTGTGTTTTCACTTTCATGAAGAAGAATTACATTGCTGGAAAACATCTAAGTATACACATATATTTGCATTTTAATGCATGTGCATATTTTAAAAAGATGCATTAGACTAAGCTAATAAAAAATGTAAATTAAGCATTGGAACAATCTCCATTAGCCGTAGACTGTATAATATGATACTATGCAGTGATGGTTACTTAAAGTGTCTATCATATATATGCATTTATCTAAGGGCACTTAAAGATTCAACTGTATTTTAACTGCACAACATGGTAGCAGTATTTAGCAGCTGTTTCAGACAGACAACAGATAAAAAGAAGACAATGGAAGAAACTGATGACAGTTCACCTCTGATTGTTTGAAGAGACACAGCTTTATTTCTTACAAATATCTTTTATTTGAAAGCCACTGTATTACTCCAGAGGATAGGAATTACATTTCAGAGATGATTAAACCATAACTATGCAGCTCTTTATTAAATATGATTGCTGCAATTCACAGCATTCAATATGTTTTGTTCTGTCGGTGAAGGTGGCATCATCTAAAGCATGTGTACATTACCAACAGCAGTTGTAGTCTCTGGAAGCTTATTTACAATCAGTGTAAATTGCCATGTGCATATTGTGAAGGGTACTGCAGGCACTGAGAGTCAGATCATGATGATCAACCACTCTCCACACATCAGTCTGCAGATAAGCATCGAAGGCCTTAGCCATGTCAGAGATTCTAACATAAAAGGCATGTATGCTGATAAATATTTAAAGGGAAGCCTTTGAGAGCCTCTATTCAAGAAAACAATAACTCACTAAGCCTCGAGTATCATCAAAAAGCTGAGTTGTTTTCTCCACATGCTAATCAGCTGTCATGGAGTTAGGTGGTCACGCTGATGAGCAGTGAAGGCTTTCAACTTCATCCCCACTTTTTCAAAGGAAACATCAAAATCTGTTCTGAAGATACAAACTAATACTTGCAGTTCTTTCCATTTTGGTAATTAGAGCAGGGATTATTTCCCACTGTTCATTGCCATGCAATCACTGACATTACTGGCAGCTCTGATACATTTGTTAGCAAACATTACCTAGAGTGTAATTACAGTCATTTAGAAGTCCTAGTTAACAGACATAATGAACAAGATAAAGGGAGCAAAGCAGATCACCAGGTCTAACAGATCTGTGACTTAAAAGGAGTACAGAATGACAAAATAATCCAAACAAATAATGTTTTATCAAAAAGCACAGATTCATACCATATTTGAACTGTTAGCTGATGCTGTCATCTTGAATGATCTAACAAAGGAAATCTGTTTTCTCTCCCAGGTCTCTTACGTGAAAGCCATTGATATCTGGATGGCTGTGTGTCTGCTCTTTGTATTTGCTGCATTGCTAGAATATGCTGGGGTTAATTTTGTCTCCAGGCAACAGAAAGAGTTCCTTCGCCTGAGGCGAAGACAAAGGAGGAATCACAAGGTAGGCTTTCAAAATCTTTACAGGGTTGCTGTTTATCAAACTTTCTAGCCACACTAGCTGTGTTGCTCTAGGGATGCCGATGTCACTCAGTCAGCAGCACCACTTTGATCTAGACTGGAATATCTTGGCAACTACATTAGATTTTTTATAGCCACTCTTGGTGCCCAGTAGATAAATCCCAATAACTTTGTTAATGTTCTGACGTTTCCTCTATAGTGCCAACAACAGGTCAAGGGTTTCACTTATGCTGTAAAGCATCTCATAATTAACAGGGTATGTTGGCACAAACATCCATGGCTCCTTTCAACGTCCTTTTAACGTGTTAATCCACTGAACACCCAAATTGGACTGGATGAAAAAATTCACGGTACCCCTCATCAAAGTCAATTTACAATATGAAGTGCAGCATACAATGACTTTTCTGACACCTTAGATTCAGATAAGGTAAAACCCCTCTACAGTGGAGAGATCACTCTGGACAGACAAAAAATAGATTGGATCTATCTTTTAATTTACCCAAAGTTTGTTTTTCACTGCTAGCTACCTGCAAAACTATTTTCATTTCGCTAAACCTAAGCTGTACTTTGTGTCCAAGTGCTAGTTAGCAAATGTTAGGAAGCTAATATGCTAAAATAATATGGTACACACGTTTTTTAAGGTGTAGTAGCAGTGCCACGTATCTTTGTTATTTGCCTGAATTAAAATTCTTTCTCTTCTAAGGGGTTTATCTTTGAGTTGCATCGCATGATCATATTTAACGCTAATGAGAGTTTGCAGTGGCCATTGAGAAGAAAAGCTTAACATTTCAGCTGCAGACCTTTAAACAGCAAGTTCATCCTGCCAACATGTGTGTATGTTTTTTAGGATGATGATATGCGTGAAGGCCGCTTTAATTTCGCTGGCTACAATATGAGTCAGTGTCTGCCAACGAAGGATGGCTCAGCTGTTAAGAACACTGCTCCAGCTCCAAACCCTCCACCATCAGTCCCCAAGGACATAGACACCATGAGGAAGAAGTTTGTGGACAGAGCCAAGAGGATAGACACCATCTCCAGGGCTGCCTTTCCTCTAGCCTTCCTCATCTTCAACGTCTTCTACTGGGTCACCTACAAGATCATCAGGCATGAGGACATCCACCAAAAGTAAAAACTTTTACCCCTGACAAATAACATTTATTTTTCCATTTCTCAGATTGAGAAATGCTTGGAGAAAGCCCAGCAAGATGAGATGGAGGACTGTGCATTGAGAGGCACCATGGCAATGATGGCGGTGTTCTTTCAGGGATAATGTATAATGTTCATGACTCACACAGTAATGCTCATGTTCTGAAAAAGTGAACAGCTCTTGAGACACAGATGCTTTTATGTGTTGTTGTTGTACTGCTGCGTAATATTTCCTGCCAAATCTTGGGAAATGGTTTTAACTCAAGGCTTAGTAACATGCTGGAAAAAGACGGACCAAAATTATTTTTTTGAATCAATCATGCCTTGACATCAAACAAGGAACAAAGAAACATTCCATTTGGATTTGTAACTGTAAGGTAGCTTAGTCAGACCCTCAAGGACTTTTTGTGATTGCAAAAAGGGTATTTCTTATCAAGGATGTTGAGGACTGTTTTATATTGAACTATTGTCATGGCACTGTCTCTCCGTTTACACAAAAAGCAGCAAACAAAATATACAGGCAGAAAGCACATACAGATGCATCGTTTGGACAATAGGCAGCAGCACCCGAGTCTGAACAAAGCAGATAAGGATCTGGAATCGGGAATAAGATACTGCATTTTTATGAAATACCTGAGGCCTTAGATATCAAAGATTTGGTGTGATGAAGTGCAGTGCTTCTCTATTTTTTCAAGCATCTCCACTTATTTAGCAGTCTATCAGAGCCGAATGCACCGTTTGATCTTTTTTTTTTTTTTTTTTTTAAACCTGTGGACAGACATCTAAAGGTACCTCTTATTGCCTCCTTTGTCTAAGTGTATTATAAATCATATTCATGAACAACTTATGCCAATTAAAAATCAATGTAAGTTTAGTCAGATGTTCTATAAGCCACAAATATTCCTTTTCATTCAAAAATACTTTGTTAGATAAGAATATATTTCATTGGCTAGTATATGAGCCAATTTTGAACGTGTATAGGTAAGCCTACAAACTGTGAACATGCACTGCATTACTCAGTGTTTTCATATGCCCATATTCACATGAATTCATTTATATTCCAGGTAAATACACCAGGTATCTTAGATATTGTTTTAGAGTTTGAGACTATGTTTTTGTAGATTTAGTCTGATGAAATATTTATTGTAATGGAGGAAAGGTTATGTTTATTAAAAAAAATAGCTTTCTGTATATTTCTTCAACCCAAGCTGTGGACTGTTTTCCTTCACTTGTGTTTGTTGCTGGATGGTGGCATATGTTTGAAGATGGATTTGACAGTGAATGACAGATCTGCAAACCATGGTACAGAGCAGCTAATGGTCCTTGCACTCCTGATATACTATGGTGAAGAACTCCTTTTCTTGAATGCTATTCCTGAGAAAAATAAAAGGTTATTTACTGGTCTGTGCATCAATAAAACTGACTGTGCACCATATTTACTTTATTTCTGCTTCTCCTGTCAGGTATGTGGTGGATAATGGCTTTATGTTTTAATTTGTTGATGAGATTACACTAAATATTGCTTTCTTCTCATATAAGAAATGAAGAGACTAATGCCTTTCAAAAAAAAAGACAAAATTGAGCCACAAACACATGAAAATGCTTTCTGCGCTGATTAGATCAAAGAACAACAAACACGGCCTCTTCTCCTCACCGAGCCCATAAGTCAGGGTGATGACACATGCCATGGATCGCTGGGTGGCCAGGGGTGACACAGATATGATCTGACAGTGGGTTTCCATTAATGCATGATAATGGACTTCACACTGTAGTGCAGATATCAGTTAGGGCAAACCCACCAGTTGAATGGAAAACACTCACAGGGAGGAGAAGACAGTTGGTTTGGTTATATCCAGGCAAAAAAGGTGCTTCTTAGTGTTATTACTGAACATAAGCTCAATGGCAGCCATGAATAACTATCACTAAAGGACAGGAGTGAGTGACCACATCAAATCTAGATTTACAGATGATATACTGTAAGTACATTATCCAGTTAATAATCTTATTCATAACCATAGTGTGGGTAATGCCAGGATCCATCAGCGTTTATTTATTTATTTTAAATATGAACACATGGCCTGTAGGTTTATTGAGGAGGCTGCATGAATCATTTAACTTAGTTAATGCTCAGCACATAGGGATTATAAACTAATCAATATTACTAATCCTCACATGGAAATGCCATCCAGTTCACCAACACAGCCTTGCATCACTATTCATTATTATTGCTGTTTGAATATGCAAAGATGCAAGAGGGCGTCGTGCAATCAATTTGGTGTGGCGGCATATGAAGGGAAAATTATTTGCAGCTTATGATTGTGTTTAAGAGGGGAACAACTTTCCGTCATTCATTAAGGTTTAGGGGAGCTGCTTTGTGAGGTCTGAGAGAGAGAGAACGAGAGAGAGGCATGAAATGAGGGTTGCCATAGCAACTGCACAGCAATTGAGAGGGCCAGTCTGAGGAGAAAAAAAAGCGGGAAACTAATGGAGTTAAGAACACTGCATGTGCAGGATTTTGCCAAGAGTGTCTCTTATGCCTCAACATGAACACTACAACAAATTAAACATTAATTTCTCTTGTATTAATGTAATAATAAAAGCAGCAGGAAATTCTGCTATTTTCAGAGGATTATGCTTTCGCAGCCCTCTTCAACCTACAAAACAGGCACTGGGTCTGTGTTTGTGTGTGTGTGTGTATAAGGAGGATGTTATGTATGAGATATCTGCCTTACAAATGCTGTGCCAAAAATGGTAAAGTGGGACGTGTTGCCCTCAAATAACAAACATATGATGTTTAGTGTGAGATCATCCACAGGCTGGTAGTATTAATCTCTGCTCCTTTCTGCCACAAATTCAAATTGACAACCTTCAGAGACTGTTTTAAAAGTGCAGCAGCATGAAAACCATAAATTCAACACCACTAAACCATATCCATGACAACTCTATTGGCTAAAGAAGGCCATTGGATGCATTGTCTAAAGCTTTAGAAATGAAGTGAAAAGAGCCTGTATTGAGGATTTCTTGCTGAATTGTATAGTGGTCTTAGTAGCTGGACATATTACAGCAGTATTATTAAGTCTGGGGGCTTCGTAAAAATGTGTTGCTATGGGATAAACAAAAGGCACAAGCACAATGGATACTCATTTTTACTAACATTACTAACAATTAAATCATATCTTATCTGCACAGACAGAGACTACTACAAGCATGGAAGCTAAGCAATGTCGTGCTGTGGAGAGGGTTAGCAGCAAAATCTATTTTATCTAGCTTTAAAAAAATAAATTTATAAAAACAAAAAAATTCTCCACTTTACCCTCTGACAGTTCTTTCCAACAGGGAACTGAGGCCCTTACATCCATCTATGCTCTAACCAAAGCCACAAAACTCAGTTTGTTAACTTGTGTTATTGTCATTTTATCACTTCGGTGAAAACAGAAAGTGGAAGTCTAACCCTTTAAGCACAGAAGTCACACAATAACACAAAGAAATCAAATAACACTATGACACTTTTTTTTTTTTACTTTTTAAAACAAATGCATTCTGCTGCTTCCTTTTTCACAGGAGTACACTGCTTAGCTTTCCGCACCTCTCACTGCTTCTCCTAAAAGAGTGCAAACTGATGACAATCTTCTGTAGGTAATAAATTGACCATTGATAAGTAGTTCATTGGACCCCATGTCAAACTATCCCTTTAAAATTAAACATGGCCGACTCTATGATCAAGTGCGTTACCTCACATGGTAGCTCTCTGCATACAGAATCGTGTACACGGCTGCCATAAGAGTACCTGGGCTGTGAACGATGCATTCGACTGTAGATATAATCAATGGCCTAGCACGTTTGGTTGACCCACTGAGCTCCACAGTCCAGAGGAGAGGAAACGCTCTGACCCTGATCAATAACAGTCGACTGTAGGCAAAGACCAGATCAGTGCATCACATGGCTTCGATTTAACAGAGCTTACCAGCCCCATTCATCATTATGGATGTCTCAACGTGATATTATTTAAGACATCATCTATGATTCAAGTGTAAACAAAAGGGTAAACCCAACTATGGAACTTGGTGTCACTTTCAAATAAATTAACATTTAACTAAGTAATATTTTCTGATGCTGTTTAATGTTTGTTTACATCTGTCATAGATGCAAACACAGCAATACAGAGCTGCAGGATAAAGGACATAAAATGCCGAGTTTCATTCAATAAGTAAAACTCTTAAATTATAAATGTGAATATTTATATGGTCAATAAATTAAAGCCTAGGTCTTTAAATATTTTATTATTAGTCTATTTAAAGCCAAAAGCATGCCTGTGGTCTTTCTGACATGAATAGAAAACAAAATCATTATAAAAAATAAAACTGCTAATGGTAAAGATTGTATTAATAGTTTGATTAAATAATTTCATAGAATTAAAATTAAAACAACATAAATAAAGCTTAGCTTTTGATTATATCTCATCATTTTGACTTACCATGAGCATTTTAAAAATTGTGACTTTTTTTTTTTTTAAATTGATTTCTCTTCCTGGCAGACGTGGACTTCCATTCCAAAGTGACAGTAGATAGTTGGCACCCACAAAGGTGTCAAAAGATGCAGGGATCTGTCTGTCTGAATTTTCTTGCAAGTCATATTAATAAGCTCAATGCCTTATAGATTTTGGTTTCTTCAAGTATTGAGTTGTTACCATATCAGCAGCAGCATTATTCATCTACCACGTTTTCATTCCTCATTAAAGTGAAGGGACTTGAGTGGAGGGTAGAAAGCCTGCAGCCTTCTTCCACCACTCCGAGCTAATAGAAGTTAACAGGCAATAATGGGATGACAAACCATATATTTTACTCTGGGTGGCAGTTGGGGCTTTAAGGGAACAACAATAAAATTGAATTTTCGTTTTCACATGTGATCTATTTACTGGTGTTATTTACTGTACAGAATGCGAGTGACAGGGGTGCAGGGTGTCTCGCGGCTGGATAAAAGAGGTGGGTGGAGTTTGCCAGTTTTCTGTTTGCAGCAGCAGGAAAGAAAGTGTTGATGTGTGTGATCAACTTGCATGGTGGCTGAAGTTGAGGCAGTTGCTAACTACGCTGCAAACAGGAGCTTTAATTCCATTATAACATGACAAAAATAGATCCACAGCAGCATAACTATGATAAAAGTGACACATTAGCAATTACTCATGAAAACAGGAAGCTTTAGAGTAATTGTGCCCAGGGGAGCCCTGTGGCATCATGTCCAGTGGAAGCTGTTACTTGCAATGAAGCAGAGAAATTAAAGGTGTTAAAAGAGGGGGAGTTAATCTCTACTCACTGCGAGTACTACAAGCAGATGGAGTAGCTCCCGGAACAAACAAAATGCTCTTGTTCATTTTTCAACCCCCACTGAGAGGAAAAAGGAAAAACAATTGCCAGCCATTTTAACAAACACTGCTGGCCGAGCTGCCGCAGACCTTTGCATCCAACAAAGCAGAGGTCCTTCAAAGATGGGTTTAATGTCGACTAGGACAAAGTGGTATTTTAACTAGCAGTGCTGACAGCCTGTGCAGCATCACAGCAGAAACAGCATCTGAGGACTTTTTCCTTTTTTACATCATTTCGCAGGAAAAGAACTGAACCACAAGGGAAAAGCACCACTAAAAGCTTTCAGTCAACTTCCAGCCACTGAGCAGATGTATAACCCCTTGCTGTAGCATCATCTGTTGTCTGTATTCATAGCGCAAGCAGTTTTTCACTCTAAGAATGAAATGATGAAAGTGGTCTACATCTACTCTAATGATGAAAGTGGTCTGCATCTCCTACTGCACAGCAAACAACTGCAGCATCATTGGACATTAAAGAACATTTCTGAACACTGAGGGAGTAAAGGGACATGAGCAGAAGAATAAGCAGAGAGCAGTATCAGATTTAGGCTGTGGAAACCAGGAGATAGTCCAATGGAAATATGCTGAGGCTCTACACAGCAACAGACACTAGGCAGATAAAAACCCCAAGAGGCTGTCTGTGTGAGAGGGGACACGTACAGTTCAGCACAGACTGAAGCAAGCCAGCAACAAGGGGACGTCTCAGAGCAGGTGTGTTGTGCATACATGATAAGCTGTGTTTTCAGTGATTACATTTGACACAATGTACCATTAAAAAGTTTTTTCTATCTAGTAATACTGACTGTAATACTGTTTGTACACAGAGTTGGCAATGAAATGTTCAACAAAAAGCATGTGTGCAGCATTTTAGCTGAGCAAAGTTCCTTGAGTGTCTAAGAGAGCTGCTAAATCCCCATCCAGCTTCACTTTGGACATCATTTCAGTCAGCCTACGATACCTTCCCACGTCCACCAGGGGGCTCAACTTCTTCCTACTCCGCTCTACATCCTGCTGCCATACCTCTCGACACTTCTGGAGCCCTTCAGCAGAAGCTGGCTCAGGGGGCTCTTCATGTCCAAGACTCATACTCTTCTCCTTCTCTTCCTCTCCGTCACACAATAGCGATGTCACACACTCTCGGAGTGACACCACCTCTTTCTCCAATGCCAAAGAAAGTGTGTGAGCTGCACCTTGTGCCCTTGTACCTTTGACTGGCTGGATAGAACAGGACACAGGGAGGTATGCCAAGAGAGAGTCTAGGAGCTGGAGCATCTGTAACTGGCTACAAAGGAACAACAGATCAAATGTTATTATAGTTCTAGACATGTATGTTGTGACAAATAAAACTGGATTGGGGAAGTTCCCTGATGCCTTCTTTTATCATTTTCTGTCACCAACCTGCTTATTCAGAGTTTATTTGCAGAATTTGTCATTTTAAGTGCTCCACTTACAGATTGGACCCTAATCACTTTGATATTCAGTGGAATATCACACCAACATGCATTTTAGTCAGCTTCAAAGCCTTGTCAACTTTGAATCCATTAATATAAATCGAGCAGTGGCCACTACCTTTCTTAGTTCTTTTAAATAGAACTGAATAATTCAAGAGAGACTCTAGTAGTAGGGTTTGAACCAATAAACAGAGCAGTAACATATTAGCTGGCAAATACAGAGAAAGTTTCCCTGTTATACTGATTATTCTGTGGTTTTCTGACTTTACAATCAAATTAACAGCACATTCCACCTTGAACAATGCAAACCAAAGGACATTCTTCACAAAAAAATGGCCTAAAAATAATATAAGATAAAGTGTACAGAGGTGTGTGGGCAGTTTTTGACCTTTAGTAGCACTATGGAGCAATTTTTATGGTTAAGTCACAGTTTTATTCTTTCTGGTGCAGAAGGATCCACGTGCATGTGGGTGATGCCATGCACACTTCTGCTAATGGTTTCACACAGTTTACTGATCTATATGTGGCTTTTACGCAGCAGGAAAAGCATTATTAAAACAAATATTTGCAAAAAAACAAAACTGAATTCAATATGTCTGTTAGACCTCGATGATAAACACAGCGCGTTTCGGTAAGTACCACAAAATGTAAACAAAACCTTCATTAACTAGAAAACTCCACAGGGCACCTTTAACTTGAAGTTGAAAAATGGCCTAAACTCAATACTATCCAAACCATCAACGCCTACAACACTGAGGTGAGTAGAAAAAAAAATGATTTACCTGGAGTGGACAGACAGCTCCCCCTGGAAAGGGGTTATCTGCTGCCAGTGCAGCAGCATGAAAGCAGATGGTCCTGAAGAATTTAACAGTTGATATTGTGGGTTTACTTCTATCCTCTTACAACCCAGTCTTTTCTGAATCCAGCCCTCTATATCACCTAAGCTGTGATCAGGAGCGTTTATGTGGAAGGCCCAGCGGTCCAACAATGCCATCAGACTCAGCAAGTCCTCTTTCACCTCATCTGGGTACAAAAATAAAAACAATGAACATCCATGTGATAAAATTTGTATCTTATATTTTTGTCATTTTTGAGTTCTACCTGTTTTGAGTTCGGGGTTTTTCAAAAGTCGGGTATGAAAATCACTGTGGATGTCTAAAGTGACTTGACCACAATGCAGGACAACCCGTGTTGGGTGGCTCACGAGGGCAAAAGCATCTTGTCTCTGGACGTAATGGAGCATGACACGGCACTTGACACAGCCAGAGTTCAACAGAGGTGTCAGCCTGGTCACAGCAGTCACAGCCAGTCTGCATGTGTTGAGATCATTGGGTCTGCCGGCATTGTGCTGCTTGCTTCTTTTGGCTGCGGGCTCTCGGAACATGGAGGCAGAGGAGGAGGCAGAGGAGGAGGAGGATGAGGAGCAGGGTGCAGGGAGCCAGAACACTCGGCTCTGGGTTTGGATGACTGCGGGCGTTGAGCTGTGGCCCGTCTCTGTCACGATGGATAAACTCATACTGGCCATTGGTCTGGAACAAAAATAACACATCACTAACAATCAGATATCACATGGACAGTAGGTAATCATACTGCAAATCAGACACCAAAATAGTATCACACACCCAGTTTTTTGTGTGTGTGTGTGTGAACCTGTGATTACTCGTGACCCCATTAACAACGATATCTCTGAGGTGGTGAAATTACATCAGCTGAACAAGCGCACCAATATAACAGCAATAAACAGGTTGTTGAGATTCTCATGCCAGAAGTAGTTTTATCACAGGTGTTCTCAAATTTAAAAAAGAGGTGGATAGGGGTATCTAATCTTCTTACCACAAAAGGAGCTTGGAGAGTTATTAAAAACATGTTGCTATGGTGACCACCTAGCCACCCTGCATGTGGAATCGAAGAAGCGCAAAAAAAAAAAAAAAAAAAAAAAAAAAAAAAAAAAAAAAAGCATCCTTATCAGTCTTTGCTCTTTGTTGACACCGATAAGGTGCACATTGATTAAATTGTGCAAAAACCCCTCAAAACTCTAAAGTTCTTTAAAAATGAGTTTAAATTATACTTCAGAAATGGGACTTATTTGACACAATCTGTCCATCTGAACAAAAAGCATCATAATCTTTTAGTTTTGACAAGTTTCGAATCAGGCAGCAGTAATACAGCGTGACAGCTGAACAGGAGAATGTCTCACTGGGAGTATATATAATGGGATTGCCATATCAGTTTTGCCCCTATCTTTAACATACACACGTGGAGCCACTCAACCAGATGAACTCATTATGCTTGACAAGACATCAAGTGGATGAACATTGTAGAAAAATCACTACCACGTGTTGAGATAATGTCATGTTAAATGGGCCGTGTTTCAGAGGGCGGATGCTTCAATGCACATTCATATACACTCACACACAAACACACACAAAAAAAAAATCTGCAATCAAAATCAATTAATAAAACAAAATCATGTTTACACAGAAACGTCAGCAGTTAGTATCACTCCCACAACCATTCGGTCCTCAGCGATGCGATGCCACAGCTTGTCAACTCGTGGTTTTGAAGACACTGCTGGCATTTCTTGTGTCTTGTCATCTGAGGCCTCTTCTTTTGACTCATCATCACAGTCCCACAGAGCAATAAGGCCTTCCTGGACAGTGAGCGCAAAGACTATAATCAACAATGACAAGTGTGTGACAGCACTGACAGCTATAGCAGTTTAGGTCAGACATATCAATTTGAATAACAGTTCATTAGACAGGCATGTAGTGGACGTTTTAAATGTTATTTAAAAACAGAGCTGATGTGATACCTTCTGCCAAAATGCAGTATAATTATTCCTAGCATAGGCTTTTCAAAAAATAAATTAATAAATTCAAAAAAAATATTCAGGCCTTATACACTATTACCTGTGAATGTTTTTGTATGAGTAAAACCTACACTTATTTGGGTTTAGACTCTCCAAGTAAGGAGGAAAAAGCAACAAAAACAGCAACAAAAGCAATCAAAAAAATCTAAATACACATTAAATAAATGACAAATTGACAAGTAAACGCTTGTAGCATTAGTTTTCATTGCCGTTATTTTGCTCTAGCTTTCTCAATGCCAGCGG